>VZRL01004075.1:53311-108019 GCA_013397895.1 Origma solitaria
TTTTTTTTCAAAAACTTGATTTAAATTAAAAAAAAAAAAAAAAAGGAGTTCCAGCATTGCCTTTTTTATGGATAAACTTTTCTAATAAAAAGTTTGGATCTCCTCAGAACTATCCCAGTTTCAATTCAGTGTGGCAAAGGCACTGAGGGTCGTGGAACGGTGGGGAAGGACAGTCTGGGAATCAGAGCCTTGGTTCTTTTTGGATTTTCACCCCTGGATTCTCTGATGAACCTGGGCACATCTTAGTGCTTAAAGCTTCTTTTAAAAATCAGAGAGGCAGCAATGCCAAATAAATAGAAAATATTACTACAATTCTTAGAAAATATTTACCTAGGCTTCCTAAGGTGGTGTGGAAGTGCAGGAAATATTTATGGACTCCTTATCCAGAGCCAGTCCCAAAGGTTTACCAGGACAGGGCAGGACGGACCAAAAAGTGAATTATTTGTGCCTCGTCCTGCTGTGCTCAGCCGCAGCACACAGATTGTTCTAACTCAGTTCACAGTCTCAGGATTATGCATTTTATTGGTTTTTTTCTGGAAGGAAATGCTCAAGTGACCTTCGGAATCACAGCTGTGAAAGGCTTCTCAGATTTAGAGGTTCTAATTGGGAATTTCAAGCATGTATTTCAAATTAATATCAGGGGAAATAATCTGAAGAATCATTTTTAATTATGTGAAGACTCATTTTGAAACATCCAATTATAAACTCTGGTGCAATGTGTTTGAGATTTTCTCCATTTGTCTATAGGATAAACTGCCTTTAATTCTTATTTTTTATCCTATTTTGGTTTCATCTAAACAAATCAAAGCAGCCGGAGGCTGGAGCACAGACAGATTCATAAATGAACACCTTTTGGAATTAGTCTCACCTGACAAGAAATCTAAGATGAATGTAACAGTTGCCTCAAAAAGTTGATTTTTTTTCTCTTTTCTGGTCCTAAACCCGAATCCCTTTTAAGATCTCCCCTGGAATTTTAGCACTGCCAGGTAGACTAAGGCATTGAGTAGTTTTTTTCTGGAGAGTTGGCTGATGATAAGAATTGTCTTCTTTTAAAAGATGTGTTGGATGTGATAAGAATTCTCATTGAGCTGTAGTTACTTTAATATCTTTGGGTTGAGGATGATATCGAGACATGAGAACGAAGCTGTCAAAGGAACTTCTTTCTTTTGCTGCTTTCGTCTCCAGCCAGTGGAAGAATGATCATCAAACAATGGATTAGCTGGACTTTTGTGGCATTTTTAAATCAGTAGTTACGGAAGGATTTTAAAGTTGTTAATTTTGTTAGGGAGACGAATTGATAATTTAACAAAGGCGCTCTGAATATGTATTTATTAACTCCTGTTGTGATCTGGGTCTGCTCCTGCTTGCAGCAAATGTTCCGTGCAGTTTGTGACCAAATTCCTGTGGAGGTTGGGTTTCATTTTCCACAATTTTAAAGCCACCTACCTGCAAGATGAGGGTTCTGGAGGCTTCTTTCCTATTTCCTGTTCCCCTCCTCTGTGCAGTGTGGTTCCTGTACCTCCATGTAGGAACTGAGTGATTTATGGGATGAGAGGTGTGGGTCTGGCTGAGGTCACGCAGAGTTTGCTGCTCTGGCTGTGCTCTGGGGTCGCTCTCACATCAGACAGGATTTTCCATTGCTCCCATTCCCCATCCTGATGCTTTTGGACTTTCACCTGCCAAACTCATCCCTCCTGCGACATCCTTGATCTTCTCCGCTCACTTCTCCTTTCCAGACCTGTCCTGAGAGTGCAGAGCAACATTTGTCTTTTTAAAAAAAACAAGAAGTGTGTGTAGAAATATGATTTCTAGGAAACAAGTCTTCTCCTGTAGTTGCACTGTTTTAGAAATCCTTCTCTTCTTTCTCATGGAGAATAGAGATAAGCTGCATTTTTGTACTTTTTTAATCTCTGTGTTTGGTATTAGGTGCTGTAGAGCTGTGACCAATTCCTTTGGGAGGTGGATTCTCTGCTGACCAATGGTTGCTAGATTATTAATGGATATATAAAGAAGTTTCTGTAAAGAAACTCTCTCTTTTTGCCATCTTGGGTGCTCCTGCCTCCTTCTCTGCCAGCTTCTGAGAATCCCACAAATATAATGAAATTTAAAACCAACATTCTCCCTTCTAGGATTCAAGGCACAGCCCCCAAAGCTTGTCAGACACTCAGGAGGAAGACTTGGAGTTGGAATGTGCAAACAAATAGCTCATGTGTGCTGTCCTGAGCCCGGAGTTAATGCTGGGGTGTCGAGCAGGCTGAGGAAAATGCTGTGTACGATGTCCTGAGCTAATCCCTTGTCGGGGCAGGAAGCTTTCTGCGAGGAGTGAGAGCTCCCCAGCTCCTAGACAGGAGCTGTTCGTGGGGAGGGAGAGCGAAAGGACATTCCAAGGAGTGCCATAAATACAGAGAGGATGTGGTGAGGCTGAGGGTTAGCCAAAACCAGCAGGGTAAGACAGATAGCAGGATGTCAGGAAATGGCACAGGCCTGGTGTTTCTAGGCCAGTCCCCGATTTTTTGGAGTGGTTTTGCATCCTCGGTCACTGTCCCTTGTGCCTGATTGATTCTCTGGGAGTGCACAGGGTCAGTGCCAGCCAGGGCTGTCTAAATCCATCCCAGAATGCCTCGGAGGAACGTCTGTCACACAGAATAACTAACCTGGCCCAGGAAATAAACCCTGCCACCCATCCATGGCCATCAGCCTGGCAGGAGCTGAGGCGATGGGAGGGAAGGGCTCAGGAGGAATATTAAAATCTCAGCTCAAAACAAGGCCTCCCTTCCCCACCGGGATGGGACCCACGGGCAGACAGTGCAGGAGCTGTCGGCTCTGGGGTCTGACACCTTTGGGGTGGGATGGACAGAGGGGGTCAGGAATCCAATCTGACTGTGATTCCAATCAAGGAATAGAGGTGCTTCCTACCCTCCTTGGGAACAGGAGATTTATCCAATCCAATCTATGTGCATCAATAGAAGTGCTTCCCACCCACCTGGAGAACAGGAGATTTTATCCAGCCCTGTGTCCAATATTCTCCCACTTTTTCTCTCTCTTCTCTCTATCGCTTTCTGCTCTTCCCTGGCAATGGAGGGAAAACTCTCAGCAGCCCAGAGTGAAAATAAGAGCAGCCAGAGCTGCCTGCAGCAGGGCACCCAAGGGACAGGAGTTATCATATCAGTTCTTGGCAGAGGGACTCACCGGCACCAGTACTGCTGCCAAACTGGGAAGTTTTGGGTGGCTCTGCCTCATCCCAGGTGCTGTTGGAGACTGAGAAACACTGGGAGAGAAAAGGGGATGGAAAATGCTGGTGATTCCTCAGCAGGGAGCACACATCTCCATCTCTTGCGAGTCTGGAGCTGATGTTCCACATGGGGATTTTTTCCCCTCATAAGTGTGGCCCTCTATTTAAAAACATCCCACATTTACACTACCGATATTTTTCTTTTGTCCACTCAGTTCAATACTGAAATTCAGCAAAAAGTGGGCATTTTGAATCATGGACTTAAATTAGGCTTTCAGGCCTTTGCAAGGCTGCGAGAACTGGGCAGATTTTCAAACCCACTCAGCAATCAGCTGGAAAATTTATATCAGATGGGTGCTTTGAAATCCTGAAAATTAGTGCAGTTAGAAGCCTTTAGTGTTGGTCTGAAAGTCTGATTTTTTGCAATCCTTCATGGACTATTTCTTTAAACATCTTGACTTCAGGATATTAACTTTTGATATTTGTGCTGTAGAGAAAGAAGCAGCAGCTTCCTGAAACTTGGAAAGTGTTGATGGCAGTTCAGTTTGAAGTTTTGCACTCTCAAATCTGTATAAATCCAAAAGTCACACTTTTTCTGCAGTTATTTTGGCAGCATCAAGCACATTGGGGTGTTAGCAATGGAGAGTATTAGTCACAAATATGGGGATCTGAAAGCCCAGGCTTATTTTGCTGCCTATAAATCAATTTACCAAATTATAGTAACAAATAACAGATATTTTTGGTGTCCTCTGTTAGAAAAATTTCTATGGCGGTGCCCAGAAATAAATTTCAGATTTCCTCTGAAAAAAATATATCTATTGCAAGGCAGCTGGTGCAGAAGTGGAGCCTGCTCTTTCCACTGGAGAAATTATTATTAATATAAGAGATGCTCATTTTCATCTTTGAAAACCTTGAAGACCTGGACCAGGCAGTTTTTTTCACACCTATAGAAAGTTTGTTATGGAAAAAACCAGAATATTTTCAGAGGAAACTGTCATCGTTTTCATGGGGGAAAAACTCATTCTGCTGAAAAGCAATTTACCTGTTGGGGAAAGGAAAGCAGTCTGAAGGGGAAATGACCACCTATCAAAAACTGATCAGCTCTGCCAGGCTGAGAGAGAGAATTCGCTGGAGAAAGATAGAGAGCAGCAAAAAAGGGGCACAGATGAATATCAACATTTCCATTCCTTATCACAGTCCCTGCTCTGCAGCCACTTTCCCTAAGTAGGGACCAATTTAGGGACTGTCCTTTTTCTCCTCTTTGAGGCCTAAATTTTGGGAATAATTTGGCTGCAGTGAGTCCTGTGCGTGCTTTCTGTGCCGAGCTGGAGCTGTGGGAAATCCCTCAAGCATCTCGAGGTTGTTGTGATTTTTTGGCTTTTATTTCTCAACTTCTCCTGTCTTAAAACCCTCGGTAGCAAATATTGGATTTGATTGAGCTCCTCAGGAAGTTCTGCTTAGCTCAGTTCGTTCCTCCCGAGCCATTAACCACGCTTGTCATGTAAACTTGCCACTAAACAAAGCCTCAGCCGCCAATCCTCAGCTGATTTATGGTGCAGAAATGTCGCATTCTGAGCAAGGCACATTTTTCTTCAAAATAAATGATTTGCACCACGCGCTCTCCTGATTTCCCTCCTTCGTGCTTTTATTTGTCAGGTGATTTTTAGTGGGGTTNTTTTTTTAATATCCAGTAAATCAAAACTTGCCGTGCCTTGGGGGGAAAAGGTCAAGAGCCTGCCAAGAACTGTGATATAAAGAAAAAAAATTTGGTTTTTAAGGGCTTTGGGAGAAGGGTCTGTTTGCTGGTGGGACCAAGGCTTGGCAGCTCTGAGAGGGAAGGGATTCAATTATTGAATATTTGGGTGATTTTAGGCATTTTAGCTGCTCTGCTGATAAGATTAAAAAATAACTGTGTGCAATCAGCTGTTTTAAGTACTGGGACTTGTGTTGAGCACCTCCACAGCTCCTCTGTGGATAACTCACAGATTCCACATTTTTGTATCTTGGATTTCAAAGTCCTTCCTGAAGTCTGAGCAAGGTCCTGTGAATGGGCACTGCAGAAATCCACAGCTGTTACCCACAGGGACGAAACATTTTACAACCGAAAGCAAAAGAATGGCAAAGAATGGGCAAAATTCCATCCTCAAAATGAACTGATTTAATTGAGCTGAGCTTTAGCGATTATGACCATTGAGTGAAGTGCTTGTGGGAGATATTCTGTGGCACAGAGCTGCAGTGATTTCCATCCCTGCGGTTATTCCTCCGTGTGAACATTGCCCTCCCAGCACAGAGAGATCTCCCGTGGGGCCGGGTGAGAAAAAAGGGCATTTCCACGGATCAAACCAGAGCTCCACAAATTCCACATCCATTTCTGCTGCCCCGTGCACTGAGATTAAAATGGGAGCTGCAATTAAAGCCTGTGCTCTAATGAGTGGAAAACACACCGTGAGACAGATGATTTAGTGAAAGTACCAGAGAGCTTTCTCTGGTTAAATTAGAGTTCTTTAAACAGCAGGGCAGGGCTCCCGAGGGTTATGGCACTGCCCTGCGAATACTTGTGCAGATTCCCAGCCCGGGCACACTTTTTTCAGGACTATTCTAAGTTGAGTGTCGCCCACAATCATTTCGGAGCTGTTTTTCAGGGCAGACTCGGCACAGGCTCTTTGTGGTTTGCTGTCCTGTTTGGCTGCGAGGATATTTAAACTTGTTTTAAAACTCCTGTTTGAGCCTCAGGGATGATCCTGGGCTTCAATATTTGCTCCTGATACTGATTTCAGGGCCTGGTTTAACGTTTTAAAGCCATCAATAATCTCCCCAAGGCTGTAATGGAGCTCTTATTACACCTCTGGTTGCGGTTAACACTTAATTAGAGTTAATCCTTTAACCTTATTTAATGTTCCTCTGTTTCACCCTGACCACTGTGTTGGATAAGTTCCTAACAGTAGACATTTTACATGATTTTTAATCATTTTAACAAGCAAACTTTTAACCTTCTTACCTTTTCGTGCCATTCACACGACTGCCTCTCGGCACAAGTCAAACTCTTCCCCCAGCCAGGAGAGCACAGAACAAATATTCCGCACAATTCCGATTTCTGCAATAAACGCAAAGAGCTGAGCTCATGAATATTTCATGATCTCACTTTCACGCAGAATATCGTCTGTATCGCCAGAGAGTGCAGCGAACAATGGCAAACATATGTTCTCTGTGCCTCTCGGAACGATTTGCTGAAGTGAGAACACCTGGCGTGGCTGGAAACAGGAGGCAAAGGAATGATTTCCTTTTGTTGTTTGTGTTTCTGGAATTTAAAGTCGCATCCCACTTACAGCCGTTTCCAACTCTGGGAAAATGCGTTAAAAATTTTTTTAAGATTTATTATTTAATTAATGAAAATAGATTCATTTCCACTGTGGTAGAAATGCACTTTGCTTTCCTCAAAGAACTTCGTGGGCTGCCCTCAGAAATGACGACAAAAGCAATATCTTGTGTTTGCAATATTTTGCTGCTTGTCAAATCTTTTAAATTGCTCTTCAGTTTGCCTAAATCATGGATGAGGCAATGAAAACACAGGATATTGGGCAGGAATTGTTCCCTGGGAGGGTGGGGAGGCCTCGGAATGGAATTCCCGGAGAAGCTGTGGCTGCCGTGAAATCTGCTGCTAATTTTGTTCAGGAGAAAAGTGCTCCCCATAAAACACAGTTTTGTGTTTCTGCCTCATAACCTCAGGAAAGCGTTTCCGTGAGGTGAGAAATGTATTGGGAGCTCGTGGTTAAAACTTCTCTACTTTTTCCTTGGATTTGGTGTGGGCTTGGGAGGAGGAAGAGCGCAAACTACAGACAATATTTAACGTTTTAAATCTATAAATAATGTTTTTATGGGTTCACCATGGTAAACAGGGATAAATGGGGGATAATGTGGGATTATTCCTGTGTGAAAGAGAGAGATGAACACAGAGAGATGGACCTGTGAGCAATCCTCTGTTCTGTACATAATTACAGACTTTAGCCCAAACTGCTCCTCTGAGCTCTCCGGGTGCTCCTGGGTGTGATTAGTGCTGGTTCTGGGCTTGATTTGGATCCAAGAATAATTTTCTTGCAAAAACTTTGGCTTTCCTTTTTCCTCTTCATAGATGTCCTTGTGTCGTAGGTATTGGCGTGGTGCCATGGCAGTGTGCGTGTTCAATTTATTCATTTATGGTTTAATTTCTGTTTTTATCATACATTTATTTATTTATATTTCTGTCAATGATCCCATGCAGTGGAGGATGTTGCTATTTAACTTCAGGTTCATAAGGCTCAGAAATTTTATTCTCAGCACACAGAATTAAAGTCTTCAGAAACCCATGGATAAAATTACAAGAAACCCTTATTCTTTTCCAAAGGGAAAACACCACAAATTTCTGTTTCCCTTTCTGTCCTGCTCTCATCCATTCCTTGCTTTGTTCCACCATTCCTTTGTGCTTCCAACAGGAATGGTCTGAAGGATTTTAGGTGTCCAAGTTCCAACTTGCACGTGAGCTTTGTTAAATTGGCGATTTGAATGTGAAATTTCCTTTCCATTTTAATGCTGTTGGCACCAGTGAAGGTTAATTAAATTTTGCTTCACTGGATTTTTATTAAGGACGAGTTTTGCTCCTGAGTTTTGTTGAGGAAGCAGCGACATCAGAAAGGCTTCAAAGATGAGCAGACAGACTAAAGAGAAAAAACAGATTCTGAGGAGTTCAATAAAATGATCAGAAAGATAAGAACAGTCAGGGAAGCAATTAATAATAATTACAGCATTATTTAATTATCAATTTCTATCAATGAATATCATCGGCTGACTCCTATCCCTAATTAAAACTCAATTTTGATGTTCTCTTCTGCAGCCTCGCACCCACGTAATTAAGCAGCCTGGGGAAATGATTGTGATTTGCTTTAGCTCATGAGGAGTTGCATTGTTTTTTATTTGAATATTTCAAGAGTATCTTTGAAAGAACTGGAACTTATTAAATACTTGTTTTCTCTCTTCTGCCTCTCTCCATGTGCCGTGGGGTGTGCAGAGGAGCTGGAGAAGCCACCAGCACCTCAGAGCTCACCTGAGTGTGACATTTAACCCAAGAAAAATCCAATTTTTTAAAACTTTTTTCTGCTTTTAATGGCCAGCTCCCTCACTCTTTTCCCCCGGGTGCAGAAAAGGAGGGAACTGTGTTAAAATGCAAACACTTTTAGAATGAAACTGTGCCTTCGCTCTCCTCCTGGGTGTGGGTGAAGTGTGACATGGGAATTCTGCCTTTTCCTGGGGAGGACACAGCCCATGCTGAGGCACTGAGGGATGCTCTTCTGCAGTTTCCCTTTCCCTCCTCCACCATCTCCCCTGACCCCACCCTCAATGCCAGCTCCTCCTATTAACAGCTAAGAAAAATAGCAAGGGAGGTCGAGAAGGAAATCAGAGTTGGATTATTGCGAACACTCGAGCCTTCCTCAGAAGTGGTAAAAGCCCACAAAAATTACATTATTTTAACTTTCTCTGCCTGTGCTTTCACTGCCAGCCTTTTAGTATAATGGCATGGCCAGACTGAGGCAATATTTGAAACATTTATGACACAGAATATGTTGCTTTGATGTAATTAAAGGCTCTGTTTGACATGGATTAATGCTCATGGAATTATGGTATATCAGATCTTTTGGTAAATATTTCCTTGCTCATTCTCTGTGCTATTTTATGCAGTTTTAAATGAAACCATCAAAAATGTTTACAAATCTGCTTCCAAAATGGCAGCTTTTGATGTCTTAATTTTCCCATGAAGTACAGTTGGCCTTCATTAGAATTCAGGACTTTAAGGCTCTTGGATATAATCCCTCTATATCATTTACATGGAGCTTAAAGCCAATAAACAAAACCTTTCCTCTGTGCTGTCTCTGAGGACACCGAGCTTTGTTTGGCGGCATTTTATTCGTGTTTTATTTGGAATATTTCAGCGGAGTGCAGGGGATGTGCTGAGGCAGAGCTGCAGGATGAGGAAGTGCAGAACAGTTCAAGAAAAATTGCAGAAGGAACAATAAAGATTTCACAGAGTGGCAGAGGTTTTACCCCTGACTTTCGTGGAGGTGGTTTGGGTTTGGAAAAGTGATCAGGGCAAGGTTCCAAAAGAAGGTTGAGTCACCCCTCGTAGGTCAAAAGCCAGCGCTGAAATTTTCCACCTAAAGAGGTGTATTTTGGTGTGTAGGAATTGGAAATATTTATTCCACATGAAATATTTGTTACTGTGCGATTTCTCTTTGGAAATGTGATTAGTTCCATGAGAACCCCCGGTAATTTTGAAATGAAAGGGCAAAACGTTTCATTTAGAAGTCAGAATGAAACATCCCCCAAATATTCATTTCCCTGTCAAAATGATTTTCTGTGTTCCGAGAACTGAGTGGTTTTGATTGCTCTAAGCTTGTGTTCTCTAAATATTTATCATTGCTATTCATGTAATTTTCAATGATTAGTCAGCCCATCATTTCCTCCAACCAAACACTTTGGAATTCAGGATTGCCTTCGAGGACACTTTTGGATCAGTGTATTTAACAGACAAGGATGTGTTTTAGCAGGAAAAAGAACATTTAAAAAGGAGGTTTTACAGATGGAAATGTGAGCTTATTTACAGAGGAGTTGGGGGTGAGGGCAACCTGGGGATGGAAATTCATGTGTGAATTCCAGAATCCCCACAGAAAATGCCAATGCTGTGGGAAATAATGTTCATTTCTGTCGCTCTGATGCCTCACTGGTGACTCACAGACACAAGAAAATGTCACGTTCACATTGCTGGGGTGGCAGATGGCTTCACTTCTGCTCTTGAGGGGAGCTGGGGTGAATTTATGTGCCCAGAACGAGATGGGAGTTCATGGCTTTCCTTCCTGACCTAAGAAACAGAAAGCAAAAATCAAAATTAGATAAGATTTTGCTGCTGTAAATGATCCTAATGCATCACCTTAGGAATGTCTCTCAAATATATAGAAAATCATTGTCATATACCAAGTGACTTTCGTCTTTCTCGTGAAGGATTGATTGAAATGAATTTCCCACAATGTTTCTTTATGAGCCCATATTCAGCTTCGTTGAGTTCAGGTTGTGATTTTCATTTTTTATTTCGAAACTGAAGCGTGGTGATGAAGGAGCCACTTTGAAATGTGTTCCTGGCTCGTAGAAAAGTCAAGTTCTTGTGGTAGAAAATCTCCTGGAAAAGAAAGAAAAAAAGCAAACCTGAAATTGAGCTGCCACTAATTATTCCAAGCAGCAGAAGCAGCAGCTGTTATTTGGATTTGTCTCTTATTTTGGAGGGTGGAGATTTGGGGCCCTTCGTTGACAGCAGAGAGGGAGAGGAGAAGGAGATTGGAATGAGTTCCTGCCCAACTCCTCCACATCCGCAGGGCTCTTTGGGTTGGGGATCTGTCCTGGGCTCCCTCCAGCAAACTGGGCTGAGAAAATCTGCTCTGCCCACAGGTGGGGAGTGCTCAGCCAAATGCAAGTGACAGAACAAATTTTGGGTTACAAATTATGAAAGGCAGGCACGAAAAAAATCATTACGTCCATGGAAGAGCTCTGGGGACAGAGATAGAATTTAGTGATGTTTGCAGAATACAACCAGGATATTATGAAAAAAATACTCAATTTATTTTTTCATTTTTCCATTTTTTTTTTTCTCCCTAAAGTGAGGATGTTTTGAGATGGGGTGACTGGGCTATTCTGATTATTTTGATACACAAAAGGTTTGGTTTCTGCAGCTCTGCCTTTCCCCCTTCCCCTTTTGCCGGCTCAGCTCAAATCGATAGGACAGTGCTGTGTTCAGGGAACGTGGGGGCTCCATGGCTTTATTTCCTATTGGAAAGATCAAGTTTTGCAGATTAAGTGTGAATGGACCTCGAGGAAGGAAACACAATCGATGGGAGAGGAGTGCAGTTACTCACAGAGTGGAATCCAGTCTGCTGTGGGGCCACAGCAATTATTGTGCTGCTGCTCACCCCTGCACGAAGCGCTGCCCAAAGCCTTGTCTGTCCCGGGGTGCTTCCCTGGGTGTTTCCACCCATCTTTATTTAGCAGCGATCTGCAGAAAAATGTCTTTGGGTACAGAGAAATCGATATCAGCAAACAGAGAGTTGGGGTTCAGCTCTTGCTCTGAAGCTCAGGCAGTGTTTGCTCTCCTGGGATGGACCTGAGCTCCTCCACCAGGCAAAGTCTCTTTGGTTCCAGTGCCATTTGCTCGAATGAAGATGTGGTTAAACTTGGGAGCTGGGCCATGAGACTCAGCTCACCAGGCTGGAAGGACATTTACACAAGCACAGAATTCACAAAAAGGGCCATTTCACCAAAATCAATTTTAGATAGGAAAGGCCTTTTGATAGGAAATCCAATTTTTATTATTTTTTTTCAGGAAATAAAATGGCACAACCACCGAAGTTATAATGCAAATTAGCTGGTATAACTTCCAGGCTATACACTGATGGGAGCTCTGCAAAAAGAAATAGAGGAGGGATATTTTTACATGGGAAGAGTTATTATGTATCTTTTAGGATATTGCTGGTTTGCACAGCAATATTGGGCACCTGAACAGGATGTGCATGGAGATAACAATGGAAATGTTGCGGGATCTACCCCAAATCCAGCAAAGAAGGATGTCTAATGTGTTGATATTATAGCATGGTGTTTATAGGAAGATAAATATAAAAAATGAGCTGTGTGTGGCTGTTCTCCCCTCTGGAAGGTGGAAGGAGCTCAGCTGGGAAGGTTCAGATGGGGCAGGAAGGAAGGTGTTGTGGGGAGAGCAAACTGGGCTGAAATGCACCTCCATTTTGGTTAATTGGTTTTAATTATTTCTTGTCATGATCTTGATTACCCCGGACAAGAATGAGCACTTTGCTTTGTGAGGGAACTTCTCCAAAACCATGTTTGTCTTTCCTGTGTCACTTCTCTGGCTTTTAAACCCCTTCCCCTTGGAGAATCCCTGCATAGTCACCTAAATGATTTTGACTATTTTTATTCCTAATTTTTTCTTGGCAAACCTTTTCTCGATCCATATCAATGGCCCAGCGCCTCTGTGAGCAATTGCACACTTTATCCCCAAATGACAAAGCTGGGGAGGGAACAGAGGAGCTCTTTCCCTGCAGAGTGAGGGAGGGATCAGGGCTGAGAGGAGGCAGTCAGTGAGGCCAGACCCAGGTGTGCTCTGTCCCTGTCCTGCAGGAAGCTCAGGAAATGGAAATGAGCCTGTCCATGTCCTGCAGGAGGCACAGCAAACATGCGGTGTTAAGGCACACAGGATCTCCACGATGCTATGGCGAAGACACTTTACTGCAAAAATCCAGGGTTCTTCAACTGTTATTTGTTATGAGTTTCCATACCTGTGAGGCACAGCAAATGTGCTTAACCAGCCACCATAGACCACGACAGGAGCAGGCATCAGATGGACCCAACCACGAGCCCCATGGTGTGAGTTCTTATGGCTTCTAATAATTATTTTACAATTATGTCACTTGTTTTTCACCTCTGGTTCAGCTGAGTCACTCCCAGAATGCTTCTCTAGTTAGCCAAAGGAACAGAAGTGAGCAGGGATTTTACAAGGGTAACGAGGCCCTCATTTTGTAAGGCCTTTGTGCTCCACAACAGAGACGGAAATGAGCTGAAACCAAGTGACAAAATGCTGCTGTGCTGGCCCTGAGCAGCCTGGGAGCAGTTCCATCCCAGCCCTGCTCGGATCCAGCACTCTGCCCCTCACTCTCTTTATCATTCAGCCACAGTGGTTCTGATTTCATCCTCGATAAGAGAGTGGCAATCATTGATTTAATTGGGAGCAGCAACGAGAATGTGGTTCAGTGCCCTCTGCCCACTGTGAGTTGCTCGAGGAAAGTCTCTTTGCTGCCTTGCCTGCCCAGTTGAGCTCTGCTTTCCCAAAGCCCAAAGACAGAGAATCCCCGAGGGATTCGTGGATCCTTCCCTGGGCTGGAAGTCAGCCCCTGCAGCTCTGCTCTCGGCTGAGTTCCAGAGCAGGTCTGAGCGTGTCTGGCTATTTTCAGAAGAACATTGTTGATTACTGAAGCAATCAAGTGCAGACAGTGATTTTGTGATTCACTTTGGCGCTGTGATATAAATACTGTGTTAGAGCTTTTCAGCTTTGATTATAGCCCTGAACACCCACTCGGCTGCCTGGCTCAGATCTGCTCCCCTGCCTCCAATTCTCTCTTCCTTGGCTCTCGGGGCTGAAACAGAAAACCCTGTGCCCAAAGGAGGGATTTTGAGAGGGAGAGACTGATGGCTCTCTTTGTACAGAAATCTCTTCCTTCCTCCTCTGTTGATTTTATAAATCACTGCCCACCCTGAGCCAGGCTGTTTGTCACTCTCATCCTCAGCAGCTCCCCTTTGGTAGCTCTGCTTTGCCTTCCCAATTTGTTTGGCTCGAGATTTAGGACGGGCAGGGATTGGCACTGCTATAAATCCTGATTTCATCGGGGATGAAGTGCCTGGCAGAGCACCCCTGCTCTGCTTCCGTCTCCCTGCAGCCTCCCCGGGTCTCAGAGGGAAAAGGAGCCCAGAATGCTCAGACCCTACAGGAAAATAAGGTTTGAGAAGGAAGTGGTCCCTGTGAGGCCTCATTAAGGCATCTCCAGGGCTGAGTTACTGTTCCGGAAGCTCGTAGCAATCAGGCAGTCAGCACACGCAAGATGGTGAATAAGAAGAATTTATTTACAATTCTTTCTTTATATATGAATTAATAGTCTAACAATTATTGGTCAATAGTTTTCCACCCCCCCAAAAGGATTGGCTTGAATCTTACAGCACCAGTAGCAAAACAAAAGATTAGAAAAGCACAAGAATTCAGCTTATCTCTATTCCCCACGAGAAAGAAGAGAAAAACCTTTAGAATAGTGCATCCACAAGTTACTGCTGCAGAGGGCGGAACGAGCATCTCCCCAATAACCTCCCCGCACCAAAATGGATAATTTCCAAGTGGATCTGCCTTTCGTTCCCCTCAGAGCAGCAGCAGGGTGAGCTTTGCTAATTGCCCCATGATGCACTTTGTCACCTCCTTTTGTTCTGCGGTCGTTATTTTTCACCATCAACACGAAGCCATCCCAACGCTGGGCCGTAACTGTCTCCAATTAACTGATGAAAAATGACATCCGTGGGGATGTGCGGTGCAGGATTGTGCTCATCTATCTGAATACAGGATTTTTCTCGGCTAGTGTTCTCTCCCAGACAAGCGAAATCTGAGGGATGGGATGAAATGTTCCAAAAATAAATAAAGCATCAAGGCTGGTGCTCTCACTGAGCAGATAGATGGGTTTGTGTCGCTGTATTTCGGGAGGGGTGGGGAAGATAAATGCTGCCCATCCTATCATCTGGAAAAATAATATGAGTGCATGGCAGGAAAGAGCTCTGACAGCATAAAAACATCGAAAAGTGAAATGGAACCTGGTGTTTTCTCCAACTTTTTTCAAAATGAGAAGGATTTTAAAAGTGTCTTTTTTCCTTTCATAGTTAATGGAGGGTTGTATCCATATTTATATGAAATTATTTGTATATATTTATAACTTATTGATATGAAAATAGTGAGAAATTGTTCCGTGTTGGTGGTTCTGATTGGTTCAGCTGAACCTTTACCTGAGCCTGAGCAGAGCCTGCGTTTGGGGGCGGAATAATTTGAGTGGATTCCAATCAAAGTACATCAGAGAAAAAGGGGAACAAAAAGAGGCTGAAAAGATGTGGAAATTCAATTTTCTTCCTCCAGCTGGACAAAGATTTCTCTTGGTCCAGGGCACAAAGGAAAGAGGGGAAAGCTCAGGCTTTGAGCAGGACAAGGGGAAGGCACTTGAAGTTCCTCCAGGGGAGGTTCAGGTTGGAAAAATTCCTTCACTGAAAAGTTTTAAGCTTTGGAACAAACACCGCAAGGAAGTCATGAAGTCCCTGAAGGTCTCAGAAATGGGGGAATGTGGCACTTTTCCTGGATGGCAAAACGGGAACTGTGTGGCTCTGTGATTGTGCAAACCTAAGCCCTGACAAGAATTCAAACCCAAACTTTCCTTCTGTCCACTCCCACCCTCTCCAAATTCGAGTTAAAGTTGGCCTAAACTCTGCAGAAAGATTTTCTCCTGCCTCCTTTTCAATTTACAAATTAACCATCCTGAAGAGAAGTCACATTTATTTGCACTAAAATCCCATCTGCTCGCGTGTGAACAGAACTGCGGCGCCGTGTGGAGCTGGGGTTAAAACGCCACATTTAGTGATCGAAAAGGAAAAGAGCAATTTGCATTGGAGCTGGCAAATTTCAGCAGAACTCAGTGTTTGATTTGATGCCATTTCCCGCAAGTTCCAAATGTGAGTTTCTCAAAAATTCGGTGTCATTTGGAGGAAAATTGTTGAGGGTGGTGCATTGATGAAGAATAACAAAATTGTGATGCTGATACGCCCTGGGAAGTGCCCTGTAATTTCCTGCTTTTGCGTCCTACATTGCCACAGAACCCAATTTAGATTATCCAAACTCATTCTGTGAAATCAAATTCCAGTTTGGTTTTTCCCCCTTTTATTTTATTAGGAAAACGCGTGCTACGCGTGGCCCAATATATCAGTAGGGCTGCATTGATCAGAATCCTTTCCTTGTTGTTCTGTTCCATGAGAAATATCTCATGGATATTCTATTTTTCCCAGCCTGGTTTCTTACAGACAGACACAATGCTGGGATGACAAACCATTTCTTTATGGGAAGATAAAAAGAAAAGTTTCTTCTGTACTGCACAGATGTTCTTGGTTCTGTTTAGAACCAAAATTGCTCTGAAATTGTTTCCTTTTATTTCTCTGTGTGAAAGTTTGTTTGGAGTTTTGATGAATTTCTCAGCCATCGCTTCCTCAGGTTCCTCAGACCTTTTCCTTTATTTCCAAAGCCATGGCCTGACTCGCTGCTCCATCAGCTCTGTGAGTCCTTTGTTTCCTCAACGTTTGGCCAAGAGATCCTTGCTCCGTGCTGAGATTTGTTCCACTTTGAGGCCATTTTTCCAACTGAAAAAGAAGGATCCTTTTGTCGAGCCGCAGTATTTTTAGGCGCTTTCTCCTCCTGCTTAATATCCACGGAAGTCCTCTGAGATTTCTCCATTGCTTCAGCCCGTGCCAGCTCAGATGGAGCACCAGTGCTGCTCCAAAGCGCTGAAAAATGGATTTTTCTCAATGAAAAACCCTCTCACGAGCTCAGCCACTCCAGAGCTCCCCAAGGAGCAGATTAAAACCACTCTTAATAAGGTGGTTTTTCATAATTCATTATTTGAGTTCAATTTTGGGAGAAATCCTTACAATGGAAGTTTGAGGCGCAGGGAGAATGTGGAGCCCCAGGGCCAAGGTCTTTGTTGTTGATTTTTTTTTGGTTTTTTTTTACTGTGGTGGTGAATTCTCTGGAGTTTTACCAATGGATGAGGGAATATTTGTCCAGATTTCTCAGATGTCTGAATTCAAGGCACAAACTGGCAGAAACTGCAGCCCATTCCTTTTTAAATGAAAAAGTAACTTTTATATTGAGGAGAAAGGGGAAGGAAGGGTAGGAAGGTTGGTGGCAGATGTGTTTATAAGAGATAATTTCTTAGAATATAAAAAATAATTACTTTAACACAAGTTTTCTGTGTTTTACCTTCTTTGTCTCAACTCTATTTCATTTTCAAGCACATTTCCTCAAATTTCTATGCTACAATCATGGCAAGTCTGCTTCGCCCAACTTCAAAGAAAACTATTTAAAGACACCAAGTATTGGAGAAGAAGATATTGTCTGGGAAAAGAATGGGGAAAAAAGAAATCCCTCTGAGTTTCTTTCTTTTGGCTGGCACCGCTCCTTGCTGATTCCAAAACCCACACATTTTAAGCCTTCTGTAGCCATCTTCCACTTTTTTTTTGTGGAGAATTTCAGCTCTCAGGGGTTTTTTCTCTTTTTTTTTTTTTTTTTTTTNTGTGGGATTGTTTTGTTCCTTTTTTTTTTTTTTTTTTTTCCTGGTTTGCTCCATTTCCCTGTGGGTCTGTCCCTGCCTCGGGCATCACTCAGAGCCTGCACATCTTTTGTTTGGGATTTCGGCTCCAGCTGAGCAGAAATTGGAGTCCTCCTTCCAAAGGATGGCTGTGCTCCTTTGTGAGCAGAGCTGCAGGAATTCCTGCCGAAGATGGATTGTGCACTTTATCTTTAGCTCTGGTTTATCTCTGATTTATCTCTGAGCTGTGGGGAGCCCTTGATCTCTTCCTGGATCACATTTGTTTAATTAAGATCAGTACTCACACGGCTAATATTTAATACAGGTTTTGAGCCATGTCTGAATTTGGGCCCTGAAAGGAGTTTTTGATGTTCATTTTCTGGATTTTGCTTCTTGGGTGGTACAGTTTCATTGCAATTGAGGAAAAATCATTATTTTCTCCATTTTTGTTTTATTTTTGTAAATCAAATAATACAGAGCCCCTCCGAACATGCAAAGTCTTCAGGTTTTGGCCTTGTGAGAAGTCACTGAAGTTCCCATCTCTGCCAAGTGAAGCTGAAATTTGGTCTAAACACCAAAAAAAATTGGCTCCTTTGGAAAGGATTGTTTAATCTGTGGAGAGATTCAGCACTAAAGGAGCTCACACTAATCAGGGCTAAAACTCTCCACAGGTAAAAGCTGCATCTTTCCAAAATAAACTTCACACTGAATTTGCAGCCGAGACTTCTTTCATTCAGGGTCAATCCTATATTTTGCTGGGCTTGCAGAAGAATAAAATAATGCAAATAAAACGCTGGCTCCTTTTCCTATCACCTTCCCCAGCTTTGCAGTTCTTCTATAAACTCCCACCTCTATTTTGCTGGGAATTGAATGCTTTCAGAAATCTTTTACGCCTTGCCTGGATATTTGGGCACAATTATTTTTTGGATATTTTCCTCTCCCAGCTGCAGCATCAAGGATCAAACTGTAATTGGTTGTGATCTTCTGCTCTCAGGAATTGTGTCTTCCTCGGCTGGAGGGAAAAAAAAAACTTCTGTGAGGCTCTGGAGGACTCAGACTCCAGTCTGAGCTGAAAAATAGGGAAAAGTGGAGCAGGCAGGATGTGCTCATCAGGAGGAATATTGGCTTTGAAGAGGAATTCTTAATATTTTCCGTTTGCATTAAGGCCTCAGTCCTTGCTGGCGTATTCTGGCGTTGGCTTTAGACAAGGTGGGAGATTTTTTTTTCCCAGATTAGAAATTAGAAATTTTCCATTCTCTTTCCTGCTCCACCAGAACTGAGCACTGGGAGAGGCTGACCATTTAGATCTCCTGTAATTGTAATTAAAGCATATTAACAGTGACCAAACCATGCTCTGCCAGCCACAGCTGACTTCAGAGCAAAATCCCTTTAAAAACCCAAGTTCTGAAATATTCCTGGAAAGGGCAACTCTGTTTTTATTACCAGCTCAAATGGGTGAAAGTAGATCCCATCCATCTTTGATTTTCTTTAATAATTCATTAAACTTCAGGAATCAGCAGGAAATTGGATCTTATAGAGAAGGTTCTGAGAATTGTTTTTTTTTTTTTTTGGTATTCGAGAGCTCCATGGATTTCTGTCTCTACATTTAACAGGTGCTGCCTTTAAACAGGGACATTAAAAACTTCCATCCAAATGACCTTTTCCAGAGCCCCTGTGACTGATTTGCGAGAGGTAAAATAACATCCCTTCCTAATGTTTAATTTACCTGGCAGAGCTCTCTCTCGCAGGTTTTCTAAAAGGGTTTGGAAGGAGCAATTCTGAGGATTATTTTGTATCAAATGACCATCATTCCTAATGAAAGAGTAAATTGGAGAACTCTTGATTTGGCTGTTGTTGACTTGGGAACTTGTCAGTCATTCCCATGTCTGTATTCGGGGCTGGAAGTGAGGGAAGGTGAGCAGAGAGAATTAAATTAGATTTTTTAAAATGTTGTAGCAATTTAGAAGCCTCAATTACATTGAAAACGAATGGGTTCAGGTGCTCCTGGAAACTAAAAATAGGTGCATGGAGATATAAATCTCACTGGAATGACAATTATTCTCTTTTGAAAATGGAATCTGGTTGTTAAAGCATTTGATAATTTCCCTCCAATATTTGTTTCCTTTGGTCTGCTCGTGGCTAATATTTATTATAGAATAACCTGAGTTAAGAAACCAAAGCTGCAGTTGAGTTGAACAATTTCAGGTATTTAGGTTTACCAGAGGTAAAGCAGATTAAGAGCAAACCAGATTAAAAGTCAGATTCCCTGGCTTAGTTTTGGTGCTTCCTTTTTATTCTTCACTGTAGAAGTAAAAGTGACAATATCAACCTAAGAAAACCACAAAAATTGGGCGGAAAAAGCCAACATAGCTTTAGTACCAAAAGGTTTAAAATACCCTGGATAAAACTTGATATAAGTGTAATTAAAATGGCCTTTTCCCCCTTGAAAAATTATTTTTCAGTGAAGCATGACCTACTGAATTAATTCTATTATAGAAAGTCTTCCTGACAAATGCTGTCTCACAGTTCATTGATCTAATCAAAAAAAGCATCTTCATGCAAATGTGAATTTGTCATTTGGGTGAAGCCTCGAGCAGAGCTCCCCAGGCAGGACCCCCAGAACCCTGAGCTCCTCTTGGCACAGCCCGAATTTGGGGCCACAAAAATGTCCATCCTGTCCTGTCCAGAGCAGCACAGAGATAATCCTCCGATCCAGCCCAACAAAATGAGATTTCCCACGAAGGTGGGGTTGAAAAGATCCTGGATTTCATACCCACTGCTCACACCAGGGTTGCAGAGGTCTCGTAGGCAAATCGAGCAGACAGGACACTGATGGAAATGGCAAGAGGGATTTTATTATTTTTTATTTTCTTGTATAGGCATTAAGGGTCTAGCAGTGATTGGTTCATAGCCATCCACCCCCTAGGGGGATTGGCTGGAGCTTTGCAGCACCCAGTACCAAAATAAAGATTGGAAGAGCAAGAGGAGTTCAGCTTGTCTTTATTCCCCATGAGAAAGAAGAGAAAACCTTAGAATAGTGCATCCACACACCAGGACAGCTCCTGTTCCTGATTGCTGAGGGAATTTCCGGCTCTGAGTGCTGCAGAGCTGCAATTCTCTCCGAGAGCAACTCGCAGGCACAAATCCTGCAGCGGATGGCCAAAATCTGAGCTGGAGGCACAAACCAAAGCAGCAGTGGCTGCAGGGGAGGATGCGCAGGGAGAGAACTTCTCCAGTTCAGCCCCACTGCAGTTCGTGCCCAGCACTCATCCCAGGAGCTGATTTGGGGTCTGCTGCTCCTGATGAGGCACCAGGGACAGAATTCCTCCTCCGCAGTGACCCCTTGGAGTGCCCCTCCCTGCCCGTGAACGCATTGGCCCCGGGACAGTTTCAGTGTGGAAATACCTCTGGGTAGGGTTATGGGGCAGGGATTGATGGGGTTGGGGAAGGGAAGTCACCTCTGAAAGCTGATTGATCTCTGGGATTCACTTACAGGGCAGTCAGGACAGCTGTAAAAACATCAATGTTGAATTCATCGGCACTTTAGGTTGGTAATGTAGCCCCAAATCACTCATAGGCTTACCAATTCTCTGTCTCCAGAGCTGAACTGAGAGCCTGTAAATAGTTGCAAGCTCATCCAGAAAAATCCAATATAAAATGAGATAATGCATAAACAGATCTGAATCCATATGCATATAGATTTTTCTGCAGCAGAACTGAGCTCGTTTTGATCTTGGGAGGTTGTTTTCAGGTAGGAAATGTTTTTATAGGACTGATGTTAGGCCCAGGTTGTGTATCTGGTGTCCAATTCTGCAAGCACAGGAGCAGATGACATTGAAATCAATGGCTGCACTCACACAAGTGGAACTGCTGTTTGTACTGCTGGTTGGATCAGATCCCTAATTAATGAACATGGCCTTGGTGTTTAGTAAATGAAGATGGAACAGAAAATTGCTGTTGACACTGTTCTGTCAGGGAGTTGTGTAATTAGTGCTGTGATTTTCATTTTAGTGCTGCGTTCAGCTCCTCCTCCCTGTGCTGTGGAGAGCATTCCCTGAGCAGTTTTATTCTCCTGACTCTGTCTCGCCTCTGTTTTAGATCCCTGGGGCTGCAGAGGAGCCCCAAAGAGCTGTGCTGCTGGGATGGGGGGCCCTGCTTGTTAGGGAGGATGAAATAGGAAAACATTGTAAATATGATTACCTGGCAAAAGATGCTGAGAATATGGAAACTATAAGCGAGATTGAAATGAAGACAAGCTTTGAGATACCAAACCCCAGGTACTGAACAACTGGAAAACAATGGTGTGGCCACTGAAGGGAATCCCCTTTGGATTAAACAATCCCCTCTGCTTGCAGACAGCTCCAAGGGGCAGAGCAGACCCTGCCAACTCGGCAGAGGGTCCAAAAAGCAGTTTTTAGGGTTTAAAATATAACGCCGTATGGTAATGCAATGACTCTCCTAGGCTGTATGTAAATGTTGTAGGATTTGTAGCTTGTTCTAGATTGGTTAGTGAAAATTAGAATATTCAGCACAGAAGAGGATTTATTGTATTGTAAATGGCAACCACGGTGCTTTCTATTCTATTCTGTTCTGTTCTATTCTATTCTATTCTATACTTTTCCTCTCTCTCTCTCTCCCCTCTCTCCCTGCTCTGAGCTGTGTCTGGCAGCTCCCAGCAGCTCCCCTACACCCACACCTTTCACAATAAACCTCATGCTCTCAGACCAAACTCCAGAGATCTCTCGTCTCCGTCCTGACCGTCTGAAACAAACTGAACCAAACACCACAGACAGCAATCCTACACCTGCTCCTCTCAAATCTCTCCCATCCCTTCCTAATGGTTCAAATATCACAGGATTGGTCCAGATTATTGCAATGTCAGGGTACAAATTCAGAGTGGAAAGCATAAAAATGTCCAACCCTATCACGAGGCCTGTCAAATTATGTTGGATTTCACCAAGTTCAAAGGAGCTAATGTGATGGAAATAGTAAATGATAAAGCTAAAGTTATCGTGTTTGAAGAAACTGAAGTGGATCAGAATTGCAGAGGATCCCACTTGCAATGCAGAGCGCAGACACTACAAACAGCATTAAAGAATACAAATGTATTTACCCAAATGCCACAAATCTTACAAGGCAAGTGTGGAATGTGCTGGGTTTGCACAAGGATTGAAATTAATAGGCGTGACCTTTCCCTGCCTCGCCTTTCATCCTCATAAATTCAGCATGTTTGCACAACAGGCTCAGCAGGATTTATTTGGGGTTTTTTTTATATCAAACACAACAAAACTTATGAGCTTTTTTTTTAGTCAAATAATCTCTTAAATAACAAATATTGTAACAAGCTGTATCTGAGTCGTGGCAATATTGGGTTAGCACCGAGATTTATTTACAAGCAAGCATCCAGCCTTGGATTAGCTTTTCCAGCAGATAGTCTGGGTTTTATTATTTATGAGAACCAAAATAGGGAAAGTTTAGCTCCTTGGAATAACTGATGTTAATTATTTTGGATTCAGAATGCACCCAGCCAGGGATTCCTGGGAAGTGGTTGATTTTCCCACCATTTCGTGGTCAAACAGGCAGAGGTACAACGATAAGGAACTTTGCATCCCATCAGGCACTCATTTAATTCAGATTTTGAGTTGCAACAGCTCCACTGAGGAGAATTATCTGCTCCTTTGGAGACCATTTCCTGCCTTCTGGCAAGGCGCTGCTCTTATTGTCAGTGATTTGCAGCTTCTGTAATCTTTTCGTGTTTCAGGTTATCCATTTGTGCTTCTAATCCTTTCAGGAATTGCAGGAATCTCTGTGCCTGTGAGCTCCGAGCACTCCAGCTGAGCATTGGGGGCTGGGGAGCACAGCCTCCTTTTAAACCTTTTCCTATCACTGAACGCTCCTTCCGTGGTAGTACTGAAAGGGAAAATCAACTGAGCTAAGCTGAATTTCTATTTTTAAATTTTTTTTTTATACCTCTTCAAGTGTCTTGGGAGTTTCCTAAGCAGTTGTTGTCCTTAGGAAAAAAAAAGAAAATAAACAATGCTCTCCCATCTCTGTCAATAAAAAGAAATCTCCAATCACATTTTCTAGGTTTTCCCTCCCAAGGCACTGATTTTCTGTCAAAGTGCCAACGGGGCATGGGGGGGAGGTCCAGAATAAAATTCCTTTCCTCCATCCAAATGATACTAAAACACAAAATCTGCAGATTTCTTTTAGAGTTGGTGGGCCAAGTGAGGCCGTCAGGAAATCCACAGCGGTGGGACAGCAGCAGCCAGAGTGAGACCCCACAGGGAAACACGAGGGGGACAGCACAGGAGTCCTGAGGGGTAACTGAGGGAGATTTTGGCTTTTAAAGCCACCAGGAACTCCATACTCCACGGTGAAGCTAATTTTCTGATAAAGAAGTTGTGACCTTTTCGAATATTCTGAATTAAGTTTGGGTCTCTCAGGTGTCTGCCTTCGGTGGCATAAAGCTCTCCCTGAGGATTCTGTTGTGCCTCAGGACTAAAATATTGCAGAGGTGGGACGTGAGGCCTGTGAAATACTTCAGAGGAAGAAACTCCTTTAAAACCTCCTTTTTGTTGTGTTAAGCCAACCTACAGATGTTTAGGAAGGTTCAAGGTATGCAGCTTCCTACAGGATTGGTTTCCCTGTAAAAGAATCTCTTTGGTGTGTGGCTAAAACAATGGAGGGAAAGGGGAAATAAATTGTACTAATCAATAAATTACTGTAGTAATCAGCCATTAATTAATATTGGAGCTTTGAACTCCATGGGAAAAACCTCCTCTGACTTCAGAACCAAACCTTGGACAAGGTGGCGGTGGCCAGAGGAGCCTTTTCCTGACTCGTTATCCATAATGACTTTATCAAAGACTAAAAGGAAAATGAAAATATTTGCCACTTCTGAGTGCGAACTCGGTAAAAATTTCCCACACAGACTTTCATTAATTGCTCAATTTTCAAGCCAGGTTGTAGCAGTTCTGTATTAATGAGTGTGGCGGTGGCCTTTGGTTGCCTCATGACCTTATTTTGAATATTCTTGCATCTCTGAGTCCCGAGAGGCTCCCGAGAGGAGGCAGAGGGGCAGGGAGGAGGTCAATGAGAGGCTGCAGGAACTTTTCAGCCCTTCCTGAAACCCTAGCAAAGTTCTTGGCCCAGGAGAGCTCTGCTGGGATGGGGATGCTAAACTGCAACCAAAGGCAGCAAAAAAAATCATTTCTGAGCTCTTCAAAGCAGATCCAAAGGCAACGTGAATTATGTGGGTGACATTTTGATGTGCTGAGGTGGTTTTTTTCCCTCGGATTAGTTATTTTTTAAACCTGTGGCGTCGCTATCAAATGGCACGTTCTGTTTGAATGCTATTATGAAGGGTGCCAGAAATAATTTTGCGAGAGTTAGGAAACACCAGCATAAAAATGCCAACGCAATTTCGCTTTGGTCTTTCTCCCTCTCACAGGAAAAAAAAAAAAAAAAGCCACAACTAATTACAGACTCTGTGCCGCCTTTTTCACAGGGACTTTGCTTTTCTCTGTGCCGGGGCTGAGGTGATGTTTTGATCTCCAGGCTGCTCTTTCCCTTCTGTTTTGGAGATCAAAGCGATCATTGAAATAAGGATAATTCCAGGATTATTTGTGCAAAGAACTTCACTTTGGCCCGGTGGGTTTTTCTGTGTGGACGCAGCAATTCAGATCAGCTGCACACCTAAATCTGAGAGGCAGAACGGCAAATAAACTCTGAGCAGGTTAGATCAAAACGCAATTCTGAGATTTGCTCCATTTCATTTGTTAGAGAAGCCACGGGAGAGCAGCAGCAGCGCCTGAGCTCCGTTAGGTGCAAGAGTCATTGCAGGAAAATCGATTTGCCATCAGCTGAGTGGTAAAAACCGTGTTTGACTGACGTGTATTTACAGCAAATAAACTTCCTGGGAGTTCCTCAGGTGGATTTCTCTGCTCAGTTCCCTTCATCCATGGTTCAGAGCAAGGCCAAAACCCCAGGGATTTATCCCTGCGTCCATCTGAGCTTCCCCTTTAAATTTCTTTCTATTATTGGTCCCTGATGCTTTTACAGAGGTTTCTAAATGTTGAGGTGTTTCTTCCCACACTCTGGGTACTTAAATTAAATTAAATATATCCAGTGCAATATCAGGGTGGGCTGCTCCTCCTTTCCATGCCCCTGCTCCAATCTGGGCTCTGCTGGAATTTGAGGCGTGAGTGGAACCACTCAAAGGCTTGAATTTATCTCCATAAGTGCTGTGCTGCTCCGTGCCAGGAAAAGCTGCTGAAGAGGGGGAAAACAGAGGGGAAAAAATAGAGGATTGTTTCTGTTTTCTGGAAATGCTGCTGTTTTGTGGAGGGAAGGCCTTTCTGTCCCTCCAGGTGTCCCCAGTGCCAAGAGAGCACTGAATGTGCCTCTCGAGAGCTGCAGGGACTCGGGACAAGGACGGGAATGTTCATTCACCGTGACCCAGACCTTAGCAGTGCCTCTGGCATCTCTGTTTGCGATGGTGGAATTGTGCTGATGGATTTCTGCTCAACACACGGTTAAATTCCTTCCTGATCATTGGGGGAAAGAGCTGAGAGCTTTTAACGCAAGTGCTGGTTGATTTTTGAAGTAAAAATCAGTAAAGTCCCTGGAGGTGCAATTGAAATTCCCATTTTCCCTAGAGACCATCCACAGAAACCCAGAGAGAGTTTATTTTGGGGTGTCTCTTTACGGTTCCACTGAAGCCACGCGAGGAGCAGAGATGTGGAGCTCCCTAATTCGGCAACTTCCCAGATTTGGCTGAAAATCAAATATATTTTACAGCAGACAGGAGCTGGAGTGGGGCTGTGCCTGTGGGGACAGAGAACAGGAACTGCTGCTTTCTAACCCTCCTTCCTCCAATGCCAACTTTGTGTCAGTGCATCTTTCATTGTCTTGGCCGAGCTGCTTCCCTGGGGAGCTTCCACAGCTTGTGACTTCCATCCTTTTTCTTTCTGTAAGAAACTCCAGCATTTCTGTAAGAAACTCCAGCATTTTATTAAGAAACTCCAGCATTTTATTAAGAAACTCCAGCATTTTATTAAGAAACTCCAGCATTTCTTTAAGAAACTCCAGCATTTCTTTAAGAAACTCCAGCATTCCTGTAAGAAAATCCAACATTTCATTAAGAAACTCCAGCATTTCATTAGGAAACTCCAACATTTCATTAAGAACCCCATCATTTCACTAAGTCCAGCATTTCATTAAGAAACTCCAACATTTCATTAGGAAACTCCAGCCTTTCATTAAGACACTCCAACATTTCTGTAAGAAGCTGCAGCATTTCATTAAGAAACTCCAACATTTCATTAAGAAACGCCAACATTTCATTAAGAAACTCGAATATTTCATTAAGAAACTCCAGCATCTCACTGGGTTCTCTGGTCACCCTGGAGAGAGGCATAGGCATCTCCACATCTGCTGAGGAACACCGCAGGGAACCCAAGGATTTCACACCTCCAGAGCCCTATTTGGGGGGATTGAATGGTCAGGAATCTGTGACAGTGGCCAAAGGGTGCTGTGAGTGCCCACCACCCAAAAAGGACAGCAGGATGTGGGTGGTGAAGCCATCTGGGCTGGTTTGGGGTATCTGTGCTGGAAAGAGAGAGCACAGAGAGATCGACAGGAGACACACGCAGGCAGAGGAGAGGGAGCGCGCAAAGCTCCGTGCGACAGCCGCGGCGAAATATTCAATATTCCCTCCCTCTGCCCATTTCAGGACTAATAGCGCTAACGAGGTCACCAGCAGAGCGTGTGGGCTCAGGTCAGCCCTGGCTGTGCATTTCCAGCCCTTGCTGTGCTCCTCTCACAGCTCTGAGCAGCTCTGCCTTCAGCCCCCGGAGAGCCAACCCTGGCACTGCTCTGCCCTGATTTGGGTTCAGGAACAGCCCCAGGGCCCAGCAGCCCCCACTGCGAGCTGAGAATAATGTAAATCTTGCCATAAAAAATGGAATATAAGCCCAGCCTGGGCTTGGCTTATTTATGACTGCACTCCTTCAAATTTATAAATGATGACCGGCTGAGGTGGGAGCTGCCCTCCCTCTCCAGCCAGCTCCTCTCTGCATTGGGTTACCTTGTGAGGACATTTTAAGCATCCCTTTTATCAATTTATAAATTTAATACAATCTTTTTTCTTTCAACTTGTGCTGTCCTAGTCCTGAGAAGAGCTTTGTTGGTTACTTTGAAAATTAAATACGTTTTACAGGCAAAGGAAGGAGCAATTGTAGTGAGCTCAGATTCTTATGGAAGAACAGCAGAAAACAGCTGATTTTTTTGTTGGTATTGCCAGATTTGAGCTTGTAGCCAGTGTTGTGTATTCCCTGAGATGTTCTGGTGATCTGGAGCTGAATCCCAAGGTGTCAATCAATGCAAACCACTGCATTTTCAGGAGTGCCAGCACCGCTGCCTTTCTCCTGTTGTCTGTGTCATTTCATCTGCTCTCATTGCTCTCACCTCGGCTTCTTGCCAAGGAGAAAACCATACATTTTTCCCTGTCCCTTTTCCCATGTGGCAGGAAAAATTAATCCACAACGCCAGAGGTTTATGCCCAGAAAGGAGACAGAGCAGTCCTGTAACTTTATTCATGAATAAAGGGAGAGCTCCTGGGCATTTCCCATGGGGTCTCTCCAATTGCTAGAGGACGCAGCCTCTTTTTATCCGAATTTCCTGGCTGTATTTCCCTCTCTCTTTCCCCATTGGCTGAGGCACTCAAGAGGTGCAGACTTCCTGAATCGCCTAATGCAGAGCCCCTTCTAATGTACATTGCCCCCCACCTTTTGTTTTCTTTCTGTCTCTGTTCTTTTTCTCTAAGTCCAGGGATTTAACACATCCTTGGGTGGGCAACAGTCTGTGTCAATTCATGGAATTCCTATGGAATTTATGGTTCCTCCCATGGCTTCTGTCACCTATCAGTGTCTGACCTTATCTCCCAGCAGCCTCAGTTTGTTTGTAAAGACATCTCCCTCTGTTCCTTTCCCATTATCCCATCCCAGTGCACCATCCCTCCCTCGCTCCCAGGCTCTCCTGGCAGTGCGGTGCCATTGCTGCTCTTTGGGAAAGTGCTGTCCCCTCTCCCAGGTGTTCCTCCAGCCCCTCCCTTATCTCCAAGCCTTGTTTGCTCTCCCCCGAGCCCCAGGATGAGCAGGAAGCTCTAGGATTGCTCTGGGATCCCTCAGGGATCTCCTGCCTGCTCAGTGCTCCATAGAATGTGGAATTGCTGGGGTTGAGCTCAGTGTTTACAGCATGGATCTGCTGCAGGTCTCCGGGGATCACTGCTGGAAGGTGAAGGATTCATCATCTTCCATTTTTTTCCCCTCTGCAACACCTTTTGCAGTCTACTAATAATGGATAAGATAGGGCAACTTGACAAAAAAATCAATCTGTCACTAAAAATGATGCTGGTTTGGGGGCAGGGAGGCATTTCTGCTAACCAGGGAAGTTCATTGAATCTTTAAAAAGTGGTAACTCTGACAGCAACTTTATTTGAGTCTTCCAAAGGTATTTTTGTGTCTGGCTTCCTTGGCTTCTCGCTAGAAAACTGTCAGGAATTTATTCCAGAGGCTGGCTTCCCTTTGGGGGAATTTCACTCTGAAACTAAAGAACTGCTCCTCTGGTGCCTCCTGTGCGTGATGGCAACTGTAAAAAACGGGTCCCAAAATGTCTGCCTCGTTCATAGGAACCAAATTTCAGATCTACAATTCATACCCACTCCCTTTTTAAAATTCATTAAGCAAACAAACCTACTCTGACTGCGATAAATTTTCCGCATTCGGTGCGACCTGAAATGTTCCTTGAATCAAAACAGTTCCAACGCCTTTATTTTATATAGGGAAATTAAAGTAAAATAAAGCACCTGCATGTGCAGAAGGGCCTGGCTGGGTCAGGCACAGCTGGAGTGGCAAAGCAGCAGTGACAGACAGCTCGGGTGGGAGTTCCAGAATGTTCAGGGCATCAATCGCTCTCTCGAGCAGACAGCTGACAGGGCGGGTCAGGAATTCTCTAAAACTGAAAAGGGGAATTGCCAAACTGATAGTGAGGGTAATGAACTGTGGAGAGTGGAGAAGAGCTCGATTTATGAAGAAAATTCTGTTTGTTCTTCACAAGCAGCTGCAGCAGAGCTCTCTCTGTCAGGGCAGGAGGAATCAGCGAGTCCAGAGGAGGCCACGTTCAGACTGACAGGGGCAGGGATGGATGGGATTTTGGGCAGGAATTCCTCCCTGGGAGGGTGGGCAGGCCCTGGGCTGGAATTCCCAGAGCAGCTGTGGCTGCCCCTGGATCCCTGCAGTGTCCCAGGCCAGGCTGGACAGGGCTGGGAGCAGCTTGGGACAGTGAAGGTGTCCCTGGGGTGCTGAGATGAGTTTTAAGGTCCCTCCCAACCCAAACCATTCTGTGATTCTGTGCCATTTCTGCCCCAGGGGGCTTTGTGCTCAACCTCTGTCTGCAGGTTCAGGTCAGAGCAGAGGTTTGCAGGTGCTGAATGAGACATTGCAGGAGAGAGGAGACAAAGCTGAACATCTCCTCCATTGCCAAAATATTCCTGTCCGCAGCATTTAGAGATAGCAGCGACACGGTGTCTGTAAATAGCAGAGAGAGGCTGAGCAGAAATGAGTATCAATAACCAGCAGGGCTTTACTTGCAAATTCTGAGCTGTGTTGGACATGCACGGTGGGAATTCCGGGTGAAAATGGGGCACAGAATTGCCAATCAGCTCACATGTGTAAGTTGCTGCTGCCTCAAGTTTCCAAAAGAACTTCTCTTATTTTCTCCGAGTTCATTTTGAGGAGTTTTTCTGACTTTTATGAGGCTCCTTCTACTAAGCAGATCAGCCGACTGAAAATCCTGCGTTTATGAGCTCGAACAGGTCTGTTCAGACAGATCTGTTTTATCACAGATAACCAAATGAAAGGGGTTAATTTAAACCTACACATTGGGTTGGATTCACTGTGTCTATCAGAAAAAAGCAAAAATCAGAGTATTCTCACTGTCATTTGTGCCTAGAGAGACCACAGAACTTGAAATGGCAAGAACCAAATTGTCAGACTATTCCTTTTTCTCCTGGAGCTGCTTAACACAGCTGCAGAGTGTGAATCTTTATGACTTTTGAACAAAGCCAGTGTTTTAATTTGATTGCCGACTTGTCAGATTTTAATAGCATAATCTATGTAGGAGAAAGTATGAAACTGTTGAAACAGAGTCTTTTATCTGCTTTCATGTTCTAATTCCTCTGAGTATTTTTGTAATAGCTACAATCCAGGAGGTTTCGGAAATACATTTATTTCTGAAGGCATTTCAGAGCCGTGACTGCTCACTCTGAAAGGACCTGGGAGACACCTCCAACCCAAAATCTGTCCTTTTGCTGCGGATTGTCCTCGTCCTTGGCACTGCCAAGTTGATCAGGAAACCTCTCCGGCTCCGGCACATCCACAATCCCACACCGAACCTCCTTCCCTCATGCCTCTCAGCAGGGCCAGAGCCGCTCAGGAGAGCTGGAAGTTCCGTGGGCTGACAGCTGGGAAAGGTCACCGAGTGAAATGAGTTCCCGATATTTCCAGGGCATCACAGCACAAGGGGGAGGAATTAAGGAATGAGCAGATCCCAAACGGATCCAGGGCGAAGCAAACCCCAGGATCTGTCAGAGCAGTGACCACACGGAGCTCAGAGCTGTCACTGCTGCTCGGAGGAGCTGGAGGGTGGCTGGCCACAGAATGTGCCATTTACCGTGACAAACCCCCAGGGGCTTCGCAGCCCTGCGAAATGAGCTCGCATCTGATCCATTAGAACCTGAGCTTTTCTACAAAAAGTTTATCTGAGAGCCTCTCTCTGTTCACAGCTCATGGGGAGGGGAGGAACATCAAACACCTCAGGTACCTCTGAGCTGGAAAGGATTAAATGCCTGCGGTGGTTCTCTCCCTGTGAACGCTTTTATGATCTTGCTTGATCTGCTCAGACTCGCTCCGTGGGTTTGATCCTTGCAAGCTTCTTCAAACGAGATGTTTGTGTCGTGGTGGGGTCTGACAGGCTTCAAACCGTGAAACACTTACAGAAAGTTCATTCATACTCTAAACAAGGCTCAAAATTTCTGTTCCAGTCGTTAGCGCATTTCTACTGGTAATTAGTTAGGTTTTCAATGCAAAAAGGGAAAAGAATTCCAGGAAAAAAAAAAAAGAAAAAAAAAAAAAGAAAAATAGAGTTTTCTACTATCAATGAAAAGGTTTGAAAAATTCCAAACTTTGATGTATTTTACATTGTGGGTTTGATCCCTGGGTGGGCCATTCACTCAAGAGTTGGACTCGATAATCCTTGGGGTCCCTTCCAACTCAGAATAATCTGTGCTTTTGTGATTCTGTATCTGTCATCCTTCCCATCAATTTAAAGGAGAAACCACCACACCAATATTGAAATAACCATGGCAAAGGAGGATTAATCTCTTCAACCAGGGATCGCTCTCCAGACAGTCTTGAAAGCTCCCACTTAATTTCATGTCCACTCAATGTGTTCATCTGTCTTTTGCTTTCTTTGGTCCCATTTTTCTTCAGCTGAAAGGCAATTCTCCCTCCCTTCTCTCTGTTCCATGGGAAAATGATGGGATTTTGGTAACCTCTCAGCTTTCTGTCTGCTCTGCTGAAGGTTCTGAGCTCTCCCCATCCCCGTGAGCTCTGTCCCAGCCCAGCTCTGTTCCTGCCATGGATGGATTTCCCTTCCCAGCCCCAGACCGTGCAGAGGAGCTTCCAGCAGTGCTCACTCTCGGATTTGTTGCTCCCAATATTGCTCCTTTCAGCTGCCTGGGATGGAGATGAATGGGATCTGGGATGGAGATGAATGGGATCTGGGATGGAGACTAATTCTCTCCCCCGGAGTGCAGGAAGCACTCAGAGTTTTGCTGTGCCCAGGCCATGGTGATGAATGGCAGAGCATTCCCCCACTCTGCTCCTGTCCCTGCACTGAGATGGAAGCCAGCCCCATTTTGGGGTTAATATCCAAATTCCCTTTGCTCTTGACCCCATTCTCACTGCCTGTCAGCCACTTCCACTCTCATTCTCCTTTTATTCCTGTTTCTGAAAAGCCTTTTGCTCCTTTCCCTCCTTTGGCAGAGCTGAGCTCCGCTGGCCTCCTGAGCAGTTTCCGCTCTCAGTGCTCTTTTTTCAGCCCATTAGGTTGGAGCTCTTCCCTTCCATTCCCCCAGGCTGGGCTGCACCTTCCAGGTGAATTTGACACCTTTGGATGAGCACAGTTAAATTTGTGCTGCATGTCTGTTCCTGAGCCTGTCACTCCGAGCTGATTTCACCAATCAGCTCCCTCTGCTCTCACACTGAGCTCCTTCAGATTAAAAATGTGTCCCCTTTAGTTGGTTTTCTGTTTAAATGACACTGCTGAGTGACAAGTCTGCTTTTGCAGGGCCATCCCTCCAACAATCAAATTCCACTTTACAAATTCAGCAATCCAAATCCTCTGTACAACGCCCTGGCCTCCTCTTCCTGCTCGTGACAGTGCTGATGGCTCTAAATAGCAATGCAATTTCTGCTCGTGTTTTATTCTGACAAAAGAATTATCTCAATCACTAAGCATATCCAGCTTTAATTTAGGAGATTTCTCTGTATTGCCTAAACAGAGCTTTCCCTACCATCCTCCCCTCTGCTCATTTTTGTGGTGTTCTTTTATCAGAATTTATGATGAATAATTTTTTATTTATTTCTTTCTCACTGGAGTGAACATGGGGAATCCTTCTGTTTGTAGGGAGGCTGGAGGAGCTGGAAGTGGTATCATCTATTCCACAGCTCTGTGTATTCAGATCTTATAGAAATCTAGTGGAAATAGAGTACAAGGAGGAATATTTAGAAGGAATTTCTCCATGGAAAGGATGGTCAGGCCTCGGCAGGGCTGCCCAGGGAGGTTTGGAGTGCCCATCCCTGGGGGTGTCCCAGGAATTCCTGGAGGTGGCACTCAGGGCTCTGGGCTGGGGACAAGGTGGGGATCAATCACAGCTTGGGCTCGATGGGCTGGGAGGGCTTTTACTCTAAATGATCTTGTGATTCCATGGCTGAATGTCAGACTATACACAATGGATTTGCTGGAATTTGTCCCTTCACCACGCAGTAAAAGTGCCGTGCAGTTCCCTGGTTGTTCCTGCTGTGAGTAGGTCAATTTTGTGACGAAACAACAAAAATAAAACCTCCCTGAATCCCCAGCTCCACCGAAGGGAACAAACTCACACCACATCTTCTCATACCTTGCCACAATGCTGATTTTATCTGACGTGCCTTTGATTGCTCCAAGTGACTCTGCAAAGGTCAGGAAGCATTCTGCTGGTGCCTGTGCGTGTGTCGGGAGATGCTGTCCTGTCAAACGGAGCTGCCATCTCGATGGGTGGCAGATGTCTGATATCATCACGGTCCATATGGGATCATTCACGTGCCAGGCCAAATCAGCCCGAGCTGGAGGAGATGGAGAAAAGAGACAGGGAGGGGAATTGCCCTCAACAATCTCCTGCCTTTGTTCAGGCTCTCTGAAGTGAGTTATTTCAACAGAGATCCAGCCAGACTTGCAATCCAGAGGAAAAAAAATCATTGCTTGATTTCAGCACCTTCTGCCAGGCCTTCATCCTGCCAGGTTTTTGGCAGGCAGCCACGAGGGCTGGGAAGTCTGCAAAGATACAGAAATATAAAACTAATGAGAAGGAGACTCCAAACCAGGCTGCCCACGGAGCCAAAGGCATGACCCTGAAATCAGATATCCACGTGTTCCTGCAGGGTGTTCTGCTGGAAATCCTGGATAAATGGCACAGCAAAACCCCACCTGGGGCTCTGCCCCTGGAACTCCTCACAGCTTGGAGGAATCGTGAAGGAGTTTAGGGAAAGCCAGGAGAGCTCTACTAAAACATGAGACCAAAGTGAGCTCTTTACAGTCAAGCAGATGGAAATCCACCTGGAGAGCTGGAATTTTGTTTAGGATCATCCATGGGGAATGGAGGGAAATGCTGCAGAGCCCACAAGCAAAGGCAGGGATTTTTGGTGTGAGGATTTTCAGCCTTCAGTCTCCCCTCCAGCTCACCTGCAGCTCCTGCGCCGCCCCGGGAATCACTCCCTGAGCTGAGCTGGGGAAATGCTCCTGGAAGGGCTGAGAGAATCCTTGGAAGGGCTGAGGGAATCCTTGGAAAGGCTGAGAGAATCCTTGGAAAGGCTGAGAGAATCCTTGGAAAGGCTGAGGGAATCCTTGGAAGGGCTGAGGGAATCCTTGGAAAGGCTGAGAGAATCCTTGGAAGGGCTGAAGGAATCCTTGGAAAGGCTGAGGGAATCCTTGGAAGGGCTGAAGGAATCCCTCAAGCGGCTCTGGGGCCGACAGGGATCTCTTTATCACCAGCACAGCTGGAATTCCTCACTCTGTTGGATCTCAGCCTCCAGCCCAGCAGAGGAGCCATTGGTTTGCCTGTCCTGAGCAGAAACTCTGCAGAGAAGGCAGAGAAAGCAAAGCTCAGCCCTGCTCGAGCAGAAGGCACAAAGAGTTTCTCTGCCTCGCATTCCGTTTCATCCTCACCAGTTGGGTTTTACTGCAGCTGGTGTGGAAACAGAGCCGTCACAAGCAGACAGTGATCAGAAGGGAATTTCTGCTTCCCCACCTTTCATGAGTTTCTCTGCAGCTCCCGCAGGTTATTGCCATGCGAAGAATCAGGAGCTGCAAACACAAGCTGCTCTCAGACAGGAGCAACAAAGAAAAAGCAGATGGTTTCTTTTAACGTCATGTGAAACTTCTCTTGAACATGAGCGTCTGTCTTCTCCTCTCCAGCTGGCAATTCCCACGTGGAAATTATCGAGTTTTGTCATGGCAGGAGCCTCATCACCCCCCTCGCTTATAAAAACACACATTATCCTTCAAGAGACAGGAACAAACAATGCCAAGTGCTTCACGACAGAGCTACTGAAGATATTTTTTTTTTCCTTGATTGTTTGTTTGAAAACGTGTCCAGAGGTAATGGAAAGAGAAGAGACAGGATGAGGATGTGAGGAAATAAATAACCATGAGTGCAGGTGCAGCAGGGCAGAACTTGTGTGACTTTGGTACATTAGTGAGGAGAGCTGTCCCTGCCATCCTGTGCTCTCTGACATCAGGTGAGAAACCAAATCGAGTTTAGGAGGAAATCTCTGTTCCTTGTGTGTTCAGGCTGTGCTGACCCTAAACAGATGCATTTTCAGGGCTGGGATGAAAGACTGTGGTAGCAAAAACAAAGGCACTCTTAGCGAGAGGGAATTGCAAGAATGTTAAATCAGGGGGAAACTCACTTTGAAAATGTGTTTGTGTGGGCTAAAAGTTTGTGAGAATTAATGTTCCTAATTCTTTTAATTTTCCCCTGTCTTTGGATTTTTCTGAGGGAGATAAGGATCAAAAGGCAGCATCTAAATATTTGCATTTCTTCCCAAACGTCAGATGGAAAGCTAATCTAGAATCGTTGCTAATCCCGAGGCTAAACTTAAAGCTGCACTCGGGTCCCAGTTCTGCCTTTTTGGACCCCAACACCACAACTATCAGAAATCCATCAGCTGCTGGCTTTCCTCAAACACTTTGTGTGTTTCTGCCTGCAGCTGTTCCTCTGTGGTTTGAATTTGCCATTCTGATTCCTCACCCCCAAACCATTCCCTTTACACTCCGGAGCTGAACCAGCACCAAACAGCCTCGGGTTCATTTAAACCTTTCGTCGTGAGCTGCTCAAATCCAGCATTTGCACTCAAGGGCCAAGAAGAATTCCACTCTGCAAGCAATTTTAGGGAGTTCCAACCTCTGCTTGCACTTTATCCTCTGGATGTCTAATCTATATTGTTTTAAAACCATTATTTTTAAGAAGTGGCACTAGGATAATAACATCACTTCCTAATCAAATATTAATGCTTTTCTAAGTGTTTAATATGTTGTTAAATTAAATTATTTCCGTTCGTGAGCGGAACAGAGGACTCCTGTTCTGCAAAGAAAATGGCATTAAATCAAATATTTGGCCATTTAGCAACAGTTTCTTCGTTCTCTCTTCCCTTCTAATTTCCTAAATTTGAAAGAAAAACCACAGGAAAAAAAGTAGAGAAAAATAAGAGAAATAGAGAAATGGACTCACAATTCCATGAATCTCAGTAATATTCATTTGTCAGAGTTCAGAACACAAATTGTATCCTGTGGTGGTTCTTCTCTTTCTTTACTAACATTTTACCTCTGCTTTCCTATTCTCAGGCACTAAATAACTCTAAGAAATGACTAAAGGGATGAGGGCGGTGGAATTTAATTCTCTTTGAACTTCAGTTTTTCTGTGGAGACTGCCCAGGTGTCATGCACAATTGTCGGGAAAACTTGGAATCAAATACTTTTGCAGATGGAAATATGAACTCAATGAGACGACATTGATCATTCCATTGATCAGTCAATGAATTGATCCCTCAGTGGGGCATCGAAGGGCCTTTTGTGCTGCGTAAGGAGTTAATTGGGAAGGAGGAGGAAATTGGGATTTATGCAGTTTAAGGAATTAATTGCATGTACCCCTCCCAACCCTTGTGTGGGTAATGCATTTTTGGGATAAAAACTGTGTGGTTTTTATCAGGATATTAGGATCACTCAGGATGATCCTACCCAGAGAGTTCTGGAGCTTGGGGAGTGACAATCCGGAGCAGCCTGGCTTTGGTTTCAGAGTGTAGGCAATGCATCATCTTTCATAAATTGCATTTTGATAAGTTATCAAATCCCATAATTTAACCCATTTATCTGATAATTGACCTTTAAAGGCAATAAATATGGGAACAGCAGGATTCCCTCACTGTGTGCTCAGGACACGCTCAGGCACTGTGAGGCCATGGCCTCCGTGGGCGCAGATTTCATCAATTCCCTCCCAAAAAATAAATGTGTCAGGGCTGGGCTGGGGCTCCTTACAGAAATGGCTGTGCTGGGGCTCCTCTGTGGTGCTGGGGTGAGGTTTTGGGGTGCTCGGTTTGTGTTCCAGGGATTTTTCCAAACGCTGTAGCAGAGAACAAAGTTTTGAGTGAAAACTGAACTTGTGTCACTTCTCAAAGCCAGCGCCCCTTTCCTGCCTTGCTCTCTGTAGGTCTAACACATTTCCAGGGATAATCTCTTATGCATAATTTGTGTTGTAAAATTTTAAAAAATATATAAATACAAGAGGTGGGGAAGAGATTTTTGTGCCAAGAATAACAAATATTGCATCATTAAATAAGAAAAATTTAAAGAAACCTGTCACTCATGATGCCATTAAGATTCCTAAGGCACCAATCCCTGCTTTGCAAAGACCTAATGTTAGAAAAATTTCCTTTTTAAAGGAGCTTTGATTTAAATTCTGATTTCCACATATTACCCAGCCTGAAATTTATCATTCAAATCAGGAGAGGAGGGCAGGAGGAAAGCCCAGTAAATACAAATCTAAAATATTAATATAGAAAAAAATCAAAAATATACAAAATAATGAATACTAATAATATGAAATAATTTTGGAATACACTAAAATACTAATTGCAGAACACTGAGATTAGATGCATTTAAATATAGAGCATTTAAATACAGTGTAATACTGTATTTATTAATTATAATTAATATGATAATCATTAAAATGAAGCCACGCTATCATTCCGCAGGCATCAATGTGCAATGATAATGAAAAAATAAGAGATTCCCTTGATTTGAAGCTCCTCCCTGGCTGGATATTTCACACCAATGCCTCCATGGCTGCGATTTGGTCACTGTCACAGCACATCTCCATAAATCCCTTCAGTGTTGGAGGGTGAAACCCTCAGCTCGGGATAATTCCCTCCCGCAGGCGCAAAGCTTGTGACAAATGCAGCTCTCTGCTGTCTCTGGGAATGGCTAATTAAAATGATGATCCTCGCTGGCTGCACTGCCAGGTGATGAATGTTATATTTATTTTTGGGCATTTCCACCGCTTTATGACTCTGCCACGAGTGGTTTGGAGCCTCCTTTATTCGGGGAAGCTCAGAAAAGTTTGAGCACCAACTACAATGCAGACAAACTGAAATTGTGGAGATTGTGGTACTGAAAATCCTTTTTTCTATATAAAACAGCTCTGAAAACAATAAACAGAAACAGAACAGAAGCCAGAGGATGAGCAAGACAGAAAAGGAAAACAGCTTGGGTTTGCTTCTATCTCTCATCATTCATATTTTCTATCATTTGGGAGCCTGATTGCTCTGAAAATTCAATCCAGTTACCAATTCCTTTATCAAAATTGCCTTCAGAACCGCAGCTCACGCAGAGCTGTTAGAATCGAGGTGTTTGGAGTTGTTATTCCCCTTGGCCTCAGCAGTGACAATGATCAGGAGGATCTGGTTTGGATGGAGGCAGGAATTGCCAGCAGGAGGTGGAGAGCTGAGGGCTCCCCAGATTCCACAGCAGCGAAGTCAGGGTGGGGCTGGGGAGGAAATCAATAATTAAATGTTTGCTTTCTCTCAGGCCATGCCTGACCCCTGCCAGGTGTTGGTGAACCGATTTGCTCTGTTTGCTGAGCTGCTTTTGGGGTGAGCAGTGTCCTGTCCTCATTCCTGTGCCCTTTATGCCGTGCCCTGTTGGAATTCTCCCAGCAGGCTCTCTGAGAAGCAGCGAAATTAAAATATTTTGAATTTTCTTTTCCTGCAGAGCGCTGTGTGTGTGCTGGGATCATGGAATGGGTTGGGTTGGAAGGGAATTCGAGGATCGTCCATGCCAGCCCTGCCATGGAGGGACACCTCCCACTGTCCCAGGTCACTCCAGCCTGGCCTGGACACTCCAGGGACACAGGGACAGCCCCAGCTGCTCTGGGAATTCCATCCCAGCCCTCCCAGGGAAGGATTCCCTCCCAAAATCCCCTCCAAGCCTCCCCTCTGGCAGAGGGAAGCCATTCCCTGTGTGCTGTCCCTTCCCCTGTGGTGCATTTCCAGCTCAGTGTGTCCTCCCCTCTCTCCGTTCCCGAGATCTGAGTGGAACTGCCGAGAGCAAAAAAATAAATTAATCTGTGTCTGTGATCCGGATCTCAGCAAGCCTCAATGGAAAAACCTGAATCAACCTGAAATAATACGAGGGAGAATATTGTTTTAGCAGAACAAGCCATGCTGTTAGAAAGCTTTTGAAGGATTTTTTCTTTAATATTAAGCAATTTTGCTGTTAAAGCCGTGCTTGGTGCTCTCCACCATAATTAAATAAAAAGCTCAGTGAGAGTCATAAAGCGCTGGGAGTTTTCTGTGGTGGCATTTTGCTCTGCAGCTGTCCTGCAGGGACTGCTCAGAGCCCAAATGCTGAGACAATATCTCTGAAATGATTTGATGAAGGTCTTTATTGCTGCAATAAAAATCTGGTGCTCCCTTTTGTTCACAGCACATCTTCATCTTCAATAAGCACACTCGGTTTTGTTGTGGTGAGTGGCAGACGATGTTTATGGCAATGTTTAGAGCTGATGGGACTTTTCCCTCCCCATTTTCAAAGTGTTGAGCTAAATTTCCGATATTATTGTCGCTAGCATTGATTTTAAAAGGAAGAAAATGAAATGAAGTGAGTGCAGGTGAATGTTGTCTCACCAATTCAATTCTTGAATCAAGCATTTTATATCATTTATATATGTAATGTTCTGAAGAAAGCATTGTGTCTGTCTCTATATAAATAATTTATACTTTTTAATATTTCAGCGCAACCAGTAGAGCTGATGTTGCATTGAAAAAAGACCATTTTCCCTATCCAAGCAGCAAAATGTTCCTCAACTCCACATACAGAAAGGGTTTTAATAATTGTGCACAGCAGAGGGTTTTGCTGAAAACAATAAAATATCTCTATGTTGTGCTGTCCTCAGATGAAAACTTGTGCAAAAAACCTGCAGGAGTGGGTTTTTCCCAATAAATTATTAACTAGCGAGGGAAAAGTTGATAATACATTAGGAAACAAGTAAAAAGAACTAATTCCACTGAGAATTTCCAGATATTTACCTGCATTTATTATTGCCCAGGTATTGCCACAGACCAGGGATTTTTATTTTTAATAGAAACTGTGCTCCGTTTCCATCTCCCAGGTGTGTGATGTCCTTTCTGGACCTTTGCCTTTCTGTGCTGGGCTATTTTGAGTCCTGCAACAGATGTTGGAAATATTCATTATTGTCGTGGTCAGGCAGAGCTGTGGCCTCGTGTTTAAATTCAGTTTGCAGGGAAAGAATGGGTGTGAAAATATTGTTTTCAGAATGTGCCTATTGAATCGAATGTGAAAGAAAAGGTGTCTGAATTGAGAACATTTTGGTGCCACTGAGGTCACGTTTGGATTTCTTGGCTGGGAAATCCTTGGTGTTCCTCAGGGATGCGAAAGGGCAAAAATCACTTCTGCCCAAGGAGTAAACCTCAGAGGAAAGTCCAAGATCCTCCTGTTTGCTCTGCTGCTCATCTTTCTCTCTTTCTGCAATCACGAAATCTGGAGTTGGAGAGACGCATTTGAAATCTTTCACTCCAAATTCCTTGCCTGAAATAATCTTCCATCAAGTCCAGGCAAGAGGAACATTTGGGCACTAAACAAATTTCCTACCTCTGGAGCTGAACCTCAAAGAGAGCACAGCCCTGAACCATTTTGGGGTTTCTTGGTGACTTTTCAACCTGAAATTCAGCTCTGTGGAATCGTTTTAAGGGGGAAAAAAGTAATTTAAAAAAATCCAAGGCAGTGCTTTTTATCCATGTGTAGGTTATGAAATGATGATGATGATGATGATTATTATTATTATTATTATTATTATTTTCCCCTTCCAAGCATTACCAAAGCAGATTCCCAAGGCCTGAGCATTGCATTCCAGACCCAGAGCCTGCCCAGTCTCTCCCTCCCTTCCCCAGCAGGTGGGAAAAGAGATTTCTGGGCAAAAAAAGGCCTTTTTTTGTGCCATCCCTCGACAGATGGGAGTTAAAAAAGAGCCACATTGGCTGCCTGAGGCACAGCTGAATTTGTCACTCAGCTCCATTTGTCTCATGTTTAACTAAAAATTAACACAGATGGAAAACCAAAATGAAAGGTGGAAGCTGAAAGTTCAGAGCTGCACCTGGAAACACCAGAGGCCACTGCGTCCAGTGTGTATTTATAAAATATTTAATATGGCAAATTATTCGCAGGTGAATTTTTTAATGGACATGTGTAAAGATAAGAAAAGTGTGGGAGGTCTGTTCTCTGGGTGAAAACATCAAATCACCTGAGAAAATAAAAAAATGGTGATTTATTAAATCAAGTTGGGGATATTTTAAATGTTCACAAAACAAAAGCTGTTTCCATCACTGCTTTTGATTATTAATGGATAGAGATGGAGCAAGCAGCTCTGAAGGCCATTTTCTGATATTTATTTTGTTTCTTCCAATCTCCTGCTAATTTTCCTGTTAGTCTTTGTAGGATCTCTTCTCTGCTAACAAGCGGAAAAGCATTTTCTTGGTATAAGTAACCTCTGTGGGAGAGCTGGAAAGAAAGACCATATTTTAAATAATTTAATGAAAACAGAGGATTCGCTTTGTATTCAGGAGCTGTCATCCCCTTCCTTGTTTCCTGTAGATATTTATCCAAGCAGCTTTTTCCTGCTGAGGGTTCTGTGGAACCAGGAGTGGATTTTTTTGGGAATATTGCCACGGCAAGGAGGTGCCACCCACCCCGAGGGCAGCACTGGTGCCTTGGGACACAGGTCACCCATCAAAACCAGCACTTCTCGGTGCCTAAAACAGCAGCAATTACCACAAATGCACAGCTGAACAACAGAAAAATAATAATTTTTAATGAACAAGTTAATTAGAATGCCCACCAAGTGTCTTTGTAAATAACTGGCAGGGAAAGAAGTAAATATTGACAAAAGAATTGAGTGTTATTCACAGTCCAGGCTGTATCTGGCATGGTTTTATTTGGATTTATTTTCCCCTTTGGAGGCTGTTACGCAGATGTTATACATATATTATATGTACATATATTTATAGTTTGCCTGAAAAATAAATCCAATAAGGCCAAGTTTGTGTAATTACAGTCAGAGAACACTTCGGTGCTTCGGGAGGGGCGCAAAGCCCTCGGCTGGCACAGCGAATAAATCACCTCACCTGCTCAGGGCTGAGGAGTTCCCACTCTGGTCCATAAACACAGCAGGATATCCACGTTCATTCCTGTGACAGTGAAGATAAAAATTCCCAGGTTTGTTTTATAATTCTTCCAGAAGTTAGAATTCTGGAGGTGCCGACAGTCAGTCCTGAGTGCCCCGTCCTGATCCCCTGCTGCTGCCGTGGCTTCTTCTGGGACCATTTACAATAATTAATACCTTAACGAGCATTGGGGTAAACCTCTCTCTGTCTTAGCTGCTGAAGGAAAGGTGACAGACACCTTTTCTCCCCAAAACTTCAGGCTGAAGTGCCACAGTTCCAAGGCTGGTGCCAGTGAAGGCTCCAGAGGAAAGGCCATCCCCAGGGGAAATCCCAACCCGCCCCAAATCCATCCCCTGCACAGGTCCAGCTCAGTCCTGCTGGATTTACCGTGGCAGCTCCTGATTCTCATCTAGCATTCCCAGCCTGTGCCTTCATTGGGTTTTTGTGCTGTTTCTCTTTATTTGATGGTATCATTCCCCCTCAAATTGCTTTCCCTGCGCAGCCATCACCGCCCGCTCCCGTCCCAAACTCCGGCGGCAGAGAGTTCCATTTCGTTTCCCTTCCCTGCCTCTCTTATTCTCATCCCTTTCTGCTAAATTAGGCATTCCCAATGTGCCTTATCTGGAGCCCTCAGGGATTTGTCCTGTTTGGATTTGCTCGGTGAAAATGCCAAGCTGTGTTTCTGCAGATTTACTCAGGTTTGGGATGCAGCAGCCACTGGAATTCGGTGTTCAGGGAGAGGATCAGCCCCCGGGGCACTGTCCCTGCTGGGCATGACCCCTGGGCTGTTTTTCAATAGGTCAGGAAAAATTAATCCACAAACGCCAGAGGTTCATGTCCAAAAAGGAGACAGAGCAGTCCTGTAACTTTATTCATGAATAAAGGGAGAGCTCATGGGCATTTCCCATGGGGTCTCTCACATTGCTAGAGGACGCAGCCTCTTTTTATCCGAATTTCCCAGCCACAGTTCCCTCTCTCTTTCCCCATTGGCTGAGGTACTTGAGAGGTACAGACTGCCCAGAACGCCTAGAGCAGACACAGTAATACACATTTCTCCTAAAGCAGACATAAGTAACACACATCCCTCCTGATGCAGACACTCTTAGTACAAATCCCTCCTTTCTTCTTTGCTGATGTCTCTGTTCCTGTAGTTCATTACCACAGCCTTGGGCGCATCCATCAGTGGAATTCCTATGGAAATCCTTCCCATTGTTTCTTCCATCTCTCAGTATGGTCTTACCTCACCAGCAGACTCAGGTCCATCTCACCAGCAGTTTGTTTGTACAGACACTCCCTTATTCCTTATTCCTTATTCCTTTCGAGTACAACAGCCTGGAACAAGACCTTTGCTCCATGTCTAGATCTGTGCTAAAAAAAAAAAAAAAAAATTAAAAAATCTCACTTGTGTTGTTCCTTTGGCAACACAGAGATAATCTCATCTGTGGGAAAGCAGGAGCTCGTGGTGACTGAGCTGTGGGACTCATCCCTGCTGGGGGACAGGGAGGTGGTGGCCTTCATCTTCTTGACCCTATATATTTGTGTTCAGAATCACACCCACACATCTAACTTTTACAACAGCTGAAGTGTAGAACAGTAAGAATGGAAGAAAACAGAGACAAGTGATTATTTTGGTTTTGTCGTTGCCGTACTTTTGATTGAAAAAAAGTAAAGCCCTGAGATCAAGCCAGGTTTGGGTTGTGGGGTCTGTTTCGATTTTTCTTAATTAAGATATTCAGGGAGTTCTTTAAAGAAGATTATCTGGGTGGTAGACTTGTCGTGCAGATTTTCCAGCCAGCAATTAAAGCGTTTACAGGCACTTAGATGAAGCAGATGTATTCCTGGCAGGGGAAAAGCACAGATTTTGAAGGATCTGATGCTGACAGCCCTTTATCTTCAGACAGGAAAATGTCTGCTCAGGAAGCCCTCAGTAAGTAAATTATTTAGTTTATCATGTGTTACTTAGCAATTCAGTTATTTGATTGCTGAGGACTCAGTAAAGGAGTAAGAAAGCCCAATTTGTCTTCAGCAGAAGTGAAAGCAAAGCTGCCCAGGGAAGGAGATTAAGTTTGTAAGAACAACATGAAGTGTTTTCATCTCTTACCCTAATTTAAACCAAATTACTGCGGTTTTTCCCTCTCCTAATGGCAGTAGATGTCCTGGAATGCAGAGATGCTCAGCAAAGCCATGCAGGGAGACTATGCTGATGTGATTTGCTAATGTGATTTGCCAAAATTTGTGTTTAAATTTAAATTTATTGCCAAAGTTTATGTTCGGGGCACAGGAAAGGAGACCACAGAGGTGAGGAGTGTCCTGGATAAAGCTTTCGCAAGGCTCTGCAGTGACAGCAGGAGGGGAATGGCTCCAAACTGGCACAGACGAGGTTGGGATGGGATAGTTTTCATTTCTATTTGTATTTCTTTAGCTTTTCTTCATAATTAAACCCTGCTTTTGGTATTTCAAAGCGCAAGGGCAAGTCCCTCACCCTAAAGAAAACCAAAGCAAAGCCCAAACTCTTTCTGTGTTTGCTGGAGGAGCAGCAAGGGTCCCACAGGAATAAGCTACAGTTTTATCTGAATCTGATCTGCAGTAACTTGGGCCTTTCCAGGCACTCCCTAAGGGATTAAAAATTAATTTTGGCCAGGTTACTTTGGTGAAATGGGGAATCTGTCTGCACTGAAATGTTAATTTTCTGCATTGTCTCTGCACTGGAGTTCTGTGTGTGCCTGGAAAAACATTTCCACACAGATATTTCTTATTTCCAAGGCGAAGGAGCTCATTTGGCTTCAAACCTCCAGTTATTTTGCATCATTGCAGGGCAAAATAGGCTTGTTTCGAAGAACAGCCTCCATTTGAGAGTGTATTTTGCTGTATAATGAATTCTCTGATTTGTGGCAGCCTCAGGGGCTGCAAAAACCCTTCCAGCTTGCGGACCTGGAGCGCTAAAAAAGTTTGAATACATCAGATATTATTTAGAGCATTATTGCAAATGGTGCTGTTGAAAGGGCGGGAAGCAAAGTTAGCATTTGGGAAGAAAAAGCAAGAAGGAAAACAAAAAGCAAGAAGAAAATGCCAGGGAATTGTCAGAGAGGGAAGGGCTGGCCCTGCTCCGATCTGTTTTTGATGTGCACAGCTTTTCCAGGGAAAATCAGAACTGGGCCCACGTGCAAGGGATGTATTAAATATATTAAATAAACAACAATTTCACGCTTGATCCCCTTTGTCTCAGGGGTGAAATGCAGGTTGTGCTGTTTGAATAGGTACAGGTGAACAAACACCTCCTGCCGCAGGATTTCCTCTGGGATTTAGCACAAATCCATCACTGTATCTCTGATTTGTCCCTCTGGAAAGGCTTGGGATACAAATCTGTGGCACTCATTGATCTGTCTCGAGAGCTGGATTTGTTTTAGTGTTTTATATTTACTCATTCTGCCCATTCGATCTGCAGAATGGGCAGAATTAGTAAATTAAATTAAAATAAACTAAAGTAAACTACAATTAGTAAATTCAAAACACGCTGTGTTTGTGTGTTGGTTCTTGGATAGAAATTCCAAGTAATCAAATTCGTGCACAATCTTCCAACGCAGCCCTGGCCATACCCTCAAGATTTTGAATCATCTTTTGTCCTGCAAGTCAATGAATTACTCATTGATTGTCCTGCTAATTAATTACTGAGATGGCTGTGACAAGAACGAGTGTTAGCATTACAAATGTAAAGCTGGGAATGAAAGCAGAGCTAATATTTAATCTTGCTCTCATTTCACCTAAACTGTTTGAACTCGGGGTGCAACAGAAAATCGCTCTCGTTGAAAATTTTGTGGTGAAAAAAAGCCCCAATAGCCAAAAGGAAAGGTGTGAAATTAATAATTCAGTGTGGCAGAGACAGAGCAGCCACGTGATGCAAGCAGAACTTCAGGCAGATGAAATAGTCCTGTTGAGTAATAAAAGCAAAGAACTTTCTTGTCTTAGGGCTGATAATTCATTTAAGCTGACAGTTATTTCAGAGGGTCTGGATGAGTTAAAATGGAAGTTTCTGGGGGTGCTGATGGATCTGATACGTGGCAGATATCATAGCACTTTATTCCTGAAAAGGTTTTGTACTCCAGGCACACAAAGCACTGCATTCATCATCTCCTGCCTAATGTATTATCATTATTTGTCAAAATCTTTTCTCATAATTATTTTGGGCCTGTCAAAACTGAGTTATTTTCCTTTAGAAATTCAAGTGATTCAGCTCAACTAAAGTCAGTGGGATTTTTTCCCCTCCATCCCACATAAGATTAGCTCTGATAGTGCTGATTTTACTGAAGCAATCTGCAGAATTCACAATCAGTTCAGGGTTTTGTGACTACATCATCTTCTTTTGACACATTCTGTCTTTTCTTTCTCCTCCTGCTCAGCTATCCAACATTGCTATATTAGAATTTAATATGAAACAGCATTCAGAGGGCATATTACAAATAGAAAATAGAAAATATCAATAGAAAATATCCTCCTCTGTGGTAAGATCAAGTGCATGACAAAGCACTTGTGATTTAGTTTCATTCCACAGCTCTGTCCGTTCTGTATTTATCCCGTGACACCAATTTGCACTGTGCTAAAAAAAAAATAAAGTTAGAGATATCAGATATACAATAGCTGCCAGATTAATGATTTGGGATGATTTTTTAACTAGAAAATTATTTCCATCATATTGTGCATCCACAGCTCAAATGTTGGGGGGCAGGGAGTGCCACAGAGGTGTGAGCTCCTGGCTCCTCTCCTTGAGGAGTGTTTGGCATTGGCCTGAACAGACATTAAATTGATTTCTGGCTAAATAAAAGGATGGATTTTAGGAGCAGGAATCTGTTTCTGCCATCAGTGAGAGGGATGAGGCACGGTGGTCTCTTTCAGATGTGTTCAAAGCTGAATTTCAGTGTGCGGTACCTGATAAATAAATCCGGGCCTCCTTCGTCTCTCCCTCCCAGCGCTGCTGTCTGTACGTCAGGAAGGTAAAACTCTAAATAATTGAGCAGGATTGAGCTGCAGCCTCCAGAACAAGAGCATTTCCTGGGTGTTTTCAGGACCAAGTCCCTGTGCTGTGTCTGTAATCACTGACAGGCTCAACAGGCTCAGCCTGGCAGATTAGAAAAGTCAATACAGAGAGTGAGGGGTGTTTTTTCCAACATCAAATCCACTTTAATTGTTGTTAGTTAAAGCTGCAAGCCCTCAGCCAAGCAAAGCCCTTTGTACCACAGAGCAAACCTGCTGAGAAGCACAGGTGTTACCTAAATCAAGCTTTAAAACTTGAATTAACCACGAAAAGTGTAACATTTCTGATTTAAAACATCATTTCCCCCACGCTGGGCTGTGTTGCCATAGACAACAAAGGCAGGATTTTACTTTTATCTTCCAAAAGGAGCGGTGGAGTTTACGAAGGTGAATATTTGCAGTGCTCTGCTCGGTGCAGGGCTGCAAAGGATAGGTCAGATAATAAAACATAAATGTGGGGGTTGGAAATGATCATTTTGCAGTGTCAGACGGGAGTTGGTTATATTTATCAGCTGCTGCTGGAAATATGGGAACAGGCCTGTGTTTTCAAAGGTCTGGATGTGTGTAAAACTCCCCGTGCTCTCCCAGCTCTGAGTCTTTCCATGGAAATCTCCTGACCCAACTGATTAAAAAAATCTGGGAGCAGGTCCAGACGTCTTTTAACTTTATTTTCATTTGCAATGTTGGAAGGTTTTGTTGAAAGGTGCTTTCAGCACGGTCCAGACCTTCTGTCAGGAGTTGAAAATGGGGTGGGTGTTGCTGTTTTGGGGTTTCAGTGCGATTTGGGGTGTATTTATTTACAGGCTGGCCCAAGAACTGCCACCCGTTGTCGATTTTTATGCACTAAGAACGTTTTCTGCATGAAGAACAATTCTGTCAGCTCAGAGCTGTGTCTGAGAGGAGCTGTTTGTGTCACTGCAGGAGTCTCACTGTGCTCCCAAATATTAATTGCGCGTTTAATTATTCCCACTTGTAGCTCTGTGGCCTTAATGTAGGAAATGAAACTCGTGCATAACAGTTCTGGATTCTTCAAGGTTATGGACAAAGTGAAATTGGGTCCAGCCTTCCTAACTGTCCCAGAATCTGCTGCTAAAGCTGGAGTGACAGGCTCGTGGCCAGCTGGGGACACGTCCCCACAGCTTTATTGGGAGGTAAACCTTGTGAGGAGCATCTCCAGATTCATTTTGATACAGGAATGTTTCACACATCGAAATCTGTTAAATGTGGAAATAAAATTTGCTGCATCCATCACCAGCAACTGAGAAAAGCTTCCAACCTAGGGAAATAACTTGTAATGAAATCAGTCTCTTATAGACTAGGAGAGTGACATTCTGGGGCGATTTTACCTTTTATACTTTGCTAATTTCCTATTTGACTTTTGCTGCCAATTGCTTTAGCTATTGATCAGGAAGGGAAGGATGGGAGCTCAGCTTTGAACAATGGCCAAATTAAATATGAATTGCAAATAGCAGCAGTCAGCATTCATCTGTCTGAGGAATCGCAGGACAAACCCCTGGAAAAGCCAGAGAAATGTGAGGGCAAAAGGGAATTTCTGATGGAAAACTGCTGGGATGGCCCTGCAAGGCAGGCAGAACCCTGAGCATTGCTGCAGCAAAGGGCTCCAGGAAATGAGCTTGTTAAATTGGAATATTGTGCTCAATTCATTGAAATGGCCATTAATTATTAAATGAAGTGGAATTGTCCTAATGGACTTCATAAACTGAAGGATTAACTCAGCGCCTTAGTGTAACAATCCTTCTGCTCTGAGGTCCTGTACAGAGAAAAGAAAATAAACAAAAGAAGAAAAGACAGAAAGGGACTGTAAAATGAGGAGCCTGGCCCTGCTTGTGCTTGTTCCATTCAGCTTTCCCTTCACACTCGTGTTCAGAAAAAAAAAAAAAAAAAAAAATTGCTCTGCTTTTAGACCATACAGAGATTTGTTTTGGTGATTTTGGGGGTGATAATCATTTTACAATCTCCCTTACCATGATTCAATATCAGAATGCAGTGTTTCTCAGCCAGCGAGATGGTTCAAAGATAAAGAGAGAAGTTCAATAGCCACAAAGAATTCCAAATTATGTATTATAAGGATTAGGACAGGGCAGGCAAAGGGAAGAAGAGCTGTGAAGTTTCAGGTCTGTTTCCAAGCAAAAATTCTCAACGGAGCGGGGAAAAAATTACTCTGCAGCTAAAAATGAAAACAGCAAAATAAAATATACACGAAGGTGAAAATCAGGTATTAGTTTAAGAACTCGATTTTGTGCTTTCCCAGCTGGAGATTCCGAAGGGTTTGGCAGCAGATCCCAAACCAAAACACTGAAGGAGAGGAAGGAGAAAAGTAGAAGAGAAGGTGATGGATGCAGAGGATTCCATGGACAGTGGGTTTAGGATGAGGCTTCCATTTAAGCTGTTTTAGTTCTGTGTGTATTGTGCTCTCTGGATTAATTATTTTCTGTAAAAGGTCTGACTGAATCTTTGCAGAAAACACTCAAAGAGAGGCAGCAGCACCAGCCATACTCTGGTTTGCGATGGGGAACATTTAGATATTTTAGGTGTTTGTTCTTCTTTGAACCGAGCTCCTTTCATGAAGAACACCGAAAAGCTCTCAGATGGCAAAAATTCCTTTCTGTTTGGGCTCTTTTTTTAACAGCTGCTTGGAAATCTGAACCCAATCACTCCAAACTGCATTTTCTGTTCCCCACACCGAGCGGAGACAGGGAAATGGCTCTGTAACCTCAGCAGGAGAAACAAAAAAAAACCAAAAAACCCTTTCAGTGAAATTCTCAGGATTAATTTTTCCCTATAAACCAAGCAGGACAGAGAGGGAATGAAACATTTTGCTCAGAGATATTCCCCACTGGAATGACCATGGCTAGGAATATGCAGAAGGGATTTTCTCCAGATTTCTGCACAGATCTATGGAAACTGAAGTTACTCTTGGTCCCTCAGTGCCAATAATGTCTCAGAGTATATTTTCTCCCCTAAATTTATTTATCAATAAATCAATGGGAGCTTTCATATTTTAGCACAGTCATTTGAGTTTAAAGCTCCCAGGAGAAGCACGGAGAGAGACAGAGAGAGAATTTAAGTGGTTTTATCAATAAAATGGTGTTCTTTTTATCACTTTTAAAATAGGCCATTTATCTTCTGCTACACATGTATTTTTGCGTGTCTAACCTGTGAATTTTTTACTCACTGATGAATCTTTACTGATGCATTCACAACAAGCAGTGATTTATAGGCATTTTGTCCCAATATTCAGGGTTTTGAGGCAGGACTAATCCTCATGGAAATCAGCACAGAACTGTTGGGATCAAAATCCCTCCATGGCTGTAATTAGTCACATTTTCACTTGATTGCTGCAGATATTAAACAGTGCTGCCTGGCTGGGAGGGGTAAATTAGATCTGTTACTTACTGGACCAAAAACAGGGGGAAAATGAACATTTTGAGCCTTTTTAATTTCCAGTTTGTGCTCAGCAAAGAGCAGGCACAGATCTGGAATTAAACCATCCCGGGACCAGATTTTCTCTCGTTCCATTTTGAGCCCTGGGGACCAAGAATTTGCCTTTGGGCCGAACCTGTCAGGAAATTGTAAAAGATAAATAGCTTCACTGCTATGCAAATCTCCTGCAAAATTTTACAGACCAGAGATTGTGGGGAAGATTCTGGACCTTGATGTTATAAATTTTGTATGCAGAGGTGCCCCCGAGGAAAGGTTCATTTTTCACCCAGCGATTAATTCGTGGGGGTGTGCGACGGTTGTGCACACACAGTTTTAACCGCGTTTTTAACAGTTTTAATTGAGTAAAACTCTGAGCGAAGTAGGTCCCCAAGGTTTTGGGGCAGCTTCAGCACATTTTAGAAAAGATTTAATTTCTCTCCTTGTCAGTTCACAGTGAAATCTGAAATGAGCCTGTTCCAGTGGATGAATGGCTGGAAATGAAAAGACAGAAGTAGAAAAGATTCCATGACATTGCCTCTTTCTTTTTCCCTCTTGCTCTCTGTCACAAGCCCTGCATTAAAAGCCCAAACCTCAAAGTTTTGGATATATTTAGCATTTAATTACATTCTATTTAATTACTTGGCACCAACTAAATGCAGTCTCATTAATTTTTAATATTTTTCTAGTAACAATTATTAACTAACCCTCCAAGAGAAATCTCAATAACAAACCTGTGCCCCGTGTTTACAGTGCCATGAACAAATTGTGGGGAAGGGAATTCAGAATCTCAGCCTGGAGAGCTTAAGATCCTTTATATCTGAATAATATCACAGGGGAAAAAAAAAATCTAATTGCATTCCAAATATTTTGTGACACCGAAGTCTTCATTATCTTTCCAAATGATAAAATTATTTGGGATTGACAGAACTGTAGCTGAAGAGAGAATTCATCAAAAAACAAAGTTTTTTCCTGTATAATGCATGACTTTTTTAATCAATGTGAAAATTCCTGTGGATTTCTGAAGAAGCAGTGTCCCTAAATCACCCATTGTATCTGGAAGAGTTTCAACAAAGAAAATGAAAAAAATACCCTAAACAGAAATGTTTGCTAATGAAAAATGTGCGGTAGAACAAGGCTTCAAGTTTAATCAGCCCTTTAATTAAATGAATCATTTGGTTTCCTTTTATTACTTTACCTTCACACTCTCACCTCCTGCTTTTCCTTCATGTTCTTAACCACAGAATCAGCGAAAACTTTGCATTTTCATTATCTTACCTCCAGACTGCCTTCGCAATGTGCTGATAATTTGTCTGTAATAGAGATGGGCACCGGACCCGCTCAGATTTGATGTTTTTGTGAAATCCTTCTCCTTCTGGAGCTCTCACAAAGTGTGTGAGGCGATGGTGATTCCTGAATTCCATGGATTGATGGCCTGGGCATTGATTAATCACCCACCTGCATTTGGGAGCGGCAAAATCCTTCGGCCAGCAGATAAAATGGGCATTTTGGAGAGTTTCAGGAGCATAAGGGAATTGTTTCATTGACCCTTTGGGTTTGATTTGGGGTTATTTGGTGTTTTTTAGGCTGACTGGGAGCTGTGATCAGCAGAGGCTTTGCTAGAGGTTTGATTTGGGGTTTTTTTGCGTTCTCTGAGCAGACTGGGAGGTTTTGCTGGAGGTTTGACTAAGGGTTTTTTGGCGTTTTCCAACCTGCTCTGTGTGAGCATTCCCTCTGGAGCAGCAGCTCTTCGGGAATCGCCGTTCCACTCCAATTCCTCAAGTGAAAAATCCCCAATTTTCACCTGCAGACCCACAGAGTGAGCCCGATGTTAACTTATGCAAACGCTGAGGCATTTTCTTGAGGAGTGTGGAGAGTTCAGTCATTAGTCTTTGTCAAATATGCTTAAGGTCCATATGTGTCACCTTAATTAAAGCTTGTGTGGAGTGGAGAAGGATGAAAAGGATGAGCAAAGAGATTTTTATTGGCTGGATCGAGGTCCAGGGCTGTGTTTCGCTGCCATCACCTTTAATATCCTCCGAAACTCCGATATGGCCTAATCTGCTCACGTAAATTGAAAAAAGTCACGATAGCAAAAATGAATAAGGAAACAGAGCACCAGGAGGCAGAAGTATAATTAGAAAAGCTCCCTTTATCTAAGAAATTTCATTAGAAACAAAGAAACACTCGAGCACACAGAGATCTATAGGACAGAAGTTTTAATTAAAGCGCAGCCGCTGTTTGCAGGCTCAGCAAGGAGCACACGTTTCCCTCTCCCAAAAAACAATTCCCTGCCTCTGGAGCTCCACATTTGGGAGCAGCTCTGGGGCTGAGCTTACCACAGAAGCTCACAAGGAAATATGAAACTTAGCAAAGCTCTGTGCTCACAAAATCATGGGATAATTGGTCATTGAGTATTTAAAGAATGAGCTCCTCCTCCCAAAGGCTGCCCAGCTCAGGCCAAAAGTGACCCCTCAGGAAAATCAGGGACTCGGAGACATTTCCCTTGGCTCTTTGATGTTTTACGAACAAGATTTTCTTCACGTCACACTTGGGGATTTTGCCTTTCTTTGGAGCAAAGCAAACCCTCGGCATTTCCCTCCTGAGAGGGGTGCAGGGTGGGGGACACAGGACCTGTGCCGGGGGTGGCACTGCCCATGGCACCTCAGTCCTTTCCACCAGAAAACCTTCTGGATTTACTGGGCAGCTGCCAAACTGTAGGAAGTCAAGTTGGAGTGAGAGAAATTTTATTTCTTTGGTTCATTTTGCACTTGGAATTGGTGTCTTGTCTTAGTCCACATGCCCTGATTAATGCCCAGCTCCACGGGGAGTTATTGGAGCACTGCTGGGAACTGCTTAGAGGTGGATCAGAGGAGTTTTGAGATACTTTCAAGCTGGGTTTTTTAAATTATTTCTTTATTTTAATGTTGTTTATTGATTTTCCCTCTTCGCTTTTTGCAGAGGAGATCTGTCACGAGTGTCCTTCACAAATCCTCCCCTCTGGTTTCCACACATAAATCCCAGCCAAATAATTGTTACGGAAATATTAATTTACGTTTCTGCCAAGGATCCTCATCTCCCCTCTTCATAAACAGCACAAACATGTCAAGGAAAACTCCAGAATGAAGGCAGTGTGTAAAAAACCACATTTCCTTCTGCCTATAGACAATGTTGATGAGATAAAAATGAATCCTATTTCCCTGCTCTCCCTTACGAGGCAGATTTTTCACAGTGAGAGCCAAGGTTAATGTTCACCAGCGCTGGAGTAAAATCTGCCTCCCTGTCTCTGACACAGGAAGAGACATCAGAAAAGCAGAAAAGAAATGAAAATTCAGGAGTCTCCTGCCTGTGGTGATCTCTGAGGCCCTGAGGGTGCCGTGGCTTTGATGTAAGAGCGGCTGGCAGGGAGCAGAGCCAGGCTGGGACACCCCTCAGGGCTGGGGCTGTTCCAAAAAGAATTATTTATCACTCTTGCCACCTGCACCACCTCAACATGAGAAAAAGCACAAAATTGAGATCGGTCACTAGGAAGAGACTGAGGCTGCCATTCCCATGTCCTGATCTCTCCTGTACCCTCATTTCCCCTCCTGTTTGAAGCAGGGATCCCTTTTTTATTCACCTCTATTGTTTTTTGTGCCCATCCACACCAGGAAAGCACAATTCCCAGTGCTGTTCTGGCACCTCAGGGCCCCACCCCTGTCTCTACATTGGGAGCAGGTCCAGAACGTCTGCACAGCCTTTTTGTCACCCCTTGAGCGAGAGATTCATTTCATTTGGGTTTCCATTTGCTGCACGCAGGGCGGTGAATGCTGCGTGCCAGGCTGGGAGGTGACTGCTCAGGGTTGCAATATCTGTGTGTTAGCACAGAGATCACAGCTCAGCTCAGAGATAAAACTCCCCTTCCCTTCCCTTCCCTTCCCTTCCCTTCCCTTCCCTT
>VZRL01004075.1:108345-241787 GCA_013397895.1 Origma solitaria
TTCCCTTCCCAAACCTTCCCTTCCCAAACCTTCCCTTCCCAAACCTTCCCAAACCTTCCCTTCCCAAACCTTCCCTTCTCTCTCACTCTGCACTGCATTAAATGAAGTTCAAGTCATGCCTTAACATAATCCTCAGTTCTGTTTGTGTGCTCCCATCTTGGCCAGTAAACCGAATTTAATTGAATTTATCTGTTCTGGTTGCTCTGAGGAGCTTCAGGAATGGATGTTGGCAAACACAGTCCCAGAAATGAAGGAATAAAAGTTAATTTTGCTCTTGACAAATATCATTGTTGGTGAGCAAGGATTTATGAGGCTGTTGGGGCACCTGGAATGTGTTATTTCATTTTTTCAGGGATTTGACAGGGATCTCGCTGGTTTACAGGGGCTGGCTGAGCTTCACAGCAGTCACTTATTAAACTGCACTACAGGCATGGAGGGTTGGAGAAAATGAATGTTTTTAACCTAAACAAACTGCTGAGGGGACAGCGACTGAGCTCCTGTGGCTGAACAAACCATTCCCTGTTTCAGGAGTTCCCCAGGTAACCTCTGCCCAAGTTTGGAGCAGACATTGGGTGCGGGAGAATTTTAGTTTCGATCCCAAAGCCTCTGCGTGGTTTCAAGGGGTCTCATTAGAAAACTGAGCAGCACAATCTCCATTTTCCTGCTGTTTCTTTTATTTCTGGAGGTTCTGTCATAAAAACTTTGTGCAAACTCTGACTGGAAGAGGCACCAAGGCTCAGGCTCTCGGGAAAATCAGAATCCCAAAATGTTGGGCAGGATAGGTGTCACTACTGAGGCTGTTTGCAGAGGGCTTTGCTTCTCAATTCTCAGCTGAGTTTGGGCTTTGAGCTCCATCTCTGCAAATCATAAACAAAGTTCCCACCGAGGTGTGGATCGCTGCTCTGGTTCTGGCTCCACTCTCCTGTCTGAGGGGTTTTTCTCCCGAGGTGAATGTTGGATAATTAGATAATCTCTGTGGCGGCTGAGTTATGATCCCTGAAAGCGTTTGCATTATCTGGATGGATCAGATAATGCCTGCCATGAAAAGTGAAAGAGCATCAGTCAGATATTGCAGTAGTCAGAGTCTTTACAATTAATGGTAATCAATAATAAACAGAGATAGGTAAATGCTTTTTCAACAAGTTTGCATTGTTGATCTCAGAAGTTTTACTGATCATTAACTGCAGCTGTCTCACAATCTCATTTTAGCCCTTCCTGCTGAGAATATCAGCCTCCAAAAGTTGGGGAAATATTACCTTCTAGTGTAAATATTTGCCACCAGGCCAGACCTTGCTTTTCCTTGGTCTAAATTGAGCAGCAATGACCAGACCTGGCTGCTGAAATCTCTGTGGCTCTGAAGGGTGAAGGGTCCCTTCTCACTGAGTCTAATGAGACCCTGAAGATGCCAAAGGTCCTTTAGAAAGAGCCCAATGTGTTTGATTTAACTCTTCAGGCATTCCCTGGGGAGTTTCTGAAGTGTATGCCTGGGGTGGGTTCCAGAGCTATCCAACACTGCTGCTCACCCTGCTCTGACCCTGTCACAGCCCAAAACTTTGGGAAAAAACCCTGAAAAGGAAGGGCAAAGACAGAAATGTTCAGTCACATGCTCTGACAGTGTCACAGCCCAAAACTTTGGGAAAAAACCCTGAAAAGGAAGGGCAAAGACAGAAATGTTCAGTCACATGCTCTGACAGTGTCACAGCCCAAAACTTTGGGAAAAAACCCTGAAAAGGGAGGGCAAGCACAGAAATGTTCAGTCTCAGTGATTTCCCTCGCCTTTAAGAACAGGTTCAACTCCCAGATCTGTGCTTTAAAATCGCCTTCAGGAAGTCTCAGCCATTCTGTTTTTACCTTGATAAATGCAGATGTTATATACACTCTCCAATTTATCAGAACGAACTTCTGTGCAGTAAAAAATGCTCAGTACTGTGCACACTGCATGTTCTCCTGCTCTCCAAAGAGATCAATCACACAGAAAACTGAAGTGTCACTCCGTTCCCAGGTGATTATTACTGTATCTTTCTTTTCCTCTTTTTTTAAGAGAAAATATGACTTGAAAGAAGGGGAAAGTGGCCACACATTGAGTGGTGTGAAGGCGAAGTTGAAAGCAGAGCCTGCTAATCCATGCAGCAGAATGTGTTAATGACTTTGCACCCCTGTAACGTTAATTAGATTATTCCGAAATAGGAGCACGTTTCTGACAGTTGGCACACTTTGTCACGATGTGAACAGCAATGTTTATCCCCTCACTGCTTTCCTGATCTTTCAGTGGGAATAATTGAAACGTTTTAGTCCTGGAAACTCAGTATTTCATCTCAGGCCAAACTTAACACATTTCGTTTTATTTTTAGGCAGGAATGCAGCAATATATCAAAATACCGACAGTGTGTAAATCCATGGATTTGCTTCTGTGATTAGAGCAGAAAGTATTTGTAGGGAGAGAGCCTTGGCAGCTTTTCTGTGCTATCTTATTAAATGTGTCCTTCTAAACATTTTTCATCCAGACTCTTTTGTTTAAAGCTATTGAATCAAGTAATTCATCATTTATATTCCTCAAGGATGCAGAACTCTGATCAATGGAAACTGAGGGCGCTCAGTGTCTTTTAATTGCTTGTGGTCCCTCTATATAAAATACACAGAATTTGCTGCATCCGACAATCCCAAGTGCCCAACCCTAAGGATTTATTTATACTTTTATCTTTTGCAGAAATCTGTGATTCTTTACAGACACTTTTCTCTTTAAAGTCCAGACCCCACCAATGCAGGCACTGCTCAGAAGTTTTCCACACTTCTCGTGGCTCTTCCCATGTCTTGCTCCATGCTCTGACCCTGGGACAAACCTGGGAGACTCAATGAAAATACTGCAGAATTTCTGAAATCCATCACATATTTTACTTCTTGTCTTAATCTGCCAGACAGCCTTCAGAAAAGGCAAAAATACAAAACCGGAATATGTTTGGTTTAAGGAATTCATAATTTTTATCTGACTTTATCTCTGAAGTGTCGCATTTCTTGGCCAGAGCTGAGCTAGAACAGCGCTCGGATCTGTTTGGGATCAAAGGCTCAGGTTTGCTTTCAGCTTGAGGGTTTGATGTGAAAGCTCAGAGGAAATGTCTGAATCTCTGCTCTGGCAACCATGGACAGTTCCTCCCTGCAAATGCTATTTTTAATCCACAGCCACTCTGCATAGAAAAACCCCAAAAAACAGAGGGACAGTTTTTGGGCAGGAGATGGGGAGAGGGGACTGGGAGCACTTCCAGGTGGGGTGGGACAGCTCACAGTGGGGTGGGACAGCTCACAGTGGGGTGGGATAACTCAGAATGGGGTGGGACAGCTCACCCCAAATGGCAGCCCCAGGGCAGGAATAGGGAGCAGCCCCAGTGTGTTCCTAAAATGTCAATATTTCCATTTGTTTCTCTCCTGTCTGGGTTCTTTCAGTTCTTTTTCCCCGCAGAGAGGAGTGAGGTCCCAGAATGATTCCCTGGAAGCTTTCGGCTTTCCCAGCTCTTTGAGGAAGGGCTGCTCCTCTCTCAATTTCCAAGTAAGAAAATCAGAGAGGAGCCCAACACTTTCAGAGAATTGGATGGTGATTATGAGTGAACTTCTATTTCCTTTAATGAGGCAGAGGGAAATTGCCTGACTCTTTTTTTTTCCCTGAGACAGAAATTTCCACTTAGGATAATACCTCATTTTCTTACCAAGCAGGGGCTCACACAGATTTCCCAGTTAGTTTATAATTGTTTTCTGTTATCTCTGTGACTAATGAAATGCCCGTGATAAAGGACTGTACTAAGAGGCAAATGAGGATATTAGGGATTTTTATATGTCACAAGTTTTATATATTAAATGTGGAAATTAAATTAAGCTTCAGTCCCCTGGAAATTTATATCCTGGCCCTTGTTATACTTCATATATTTAATTAAAATGATAATATATTGGGCTGCAGTCAGGAAATTGTTTTAAAAGAAAGTGATCTCTTCTGGGGCCTTATTTGGGATGTGAATTAAAGGAAGTGGAGATGCAGAAAGAATAACAAGGTCTGCTGGGAGAACGGTCAGGGCCTATTGTTGAGAGTTTATTTAGACCTCCAGTAAATTCAGATTAAAATGTCTCTCCAAATTAAGGTTTGCTGTAATTGTGACTACTGTATTCACATTGAAACAGAAGCATTTTCCCAATGCTTTCCCCTTGTTTGGCAGCTACAATTCCAGCCCCAGAACTCTGTTTGGGGGTTCATAAATCCCACCCTAATGTCCCCATCTCCTTTATCTTTTGGTGTGGCTAAAGGAAAACCTTTCTTTCCAAAGCCACTGCGCTTGGGATGACTTATGCTGACCACTTCCAATTTTTTCCCCTTGTAGACTCTGTTTAGTGTCACAGAAACAATTCCGAGGCAGATTGCAGGTGCCACGCGTCTCCTCTGACCTTTAAATCAAATTTAGGATTTCACTCTCCACTAGGCCACCGAGGAAAACTTGACAGCTTAATAAAGTGGAAATTTCGGACAATAAATCCAAACATTCTTCCATCATTCATGAGAAAAGGGATCAAAGCTTTGTTTTATTGTTGAATATCCCCCAAACAAGAGCTTCTGGAGCTTGGCTCCAATAAAACCTTGCACTGTCAGGAGTGAATTCAGGAGTGAATTTTCCTGCCCTGAAGAATAAATCAGGACCTGCTCTGCCTGCCTGCCATGGCCCACTTATCTCAGCTAGAATTAATTAATGCTGGGCTGTGATTGCACTGCCAGGCCTGAGCTGGGAATCCCAAAGCAGCTAGTCCCAAAAGAACTCCCTTCCCTCCACAAAAAAGAAAGATATTTTATCAAATAACAAATAATTTGGGTCAACCTGTGGGGTAAGAGCCTCATAATTCCCGTAAAATGATGTTTCCCTGCTCCAGACGGAGTGGGAGGAATTCTTGTCATCCTTGTCAGGAGTTACACGGCGCAGGTATTTATGAAAACAGCTCTGGGGTTTTTACTGACGAGGCAATTTTGCAGAAATATCCTTTATTTTGAGAGTGATGTGTGTCCAAGGGCATCCGGAAAGGTACTGACCATGGGAAATCAGAACAAAACCCGAAGAGAACAATTGAAATGTTTGTATCAAAACCAGACAGCATTCCTGGGGATGTAAAAAGGCAAACCCTGAATTCAGGGCCAGAAACACCAGGGCAGAGAAGGTCTGGATTTCAGCAATTCACTGAAGGCATGAAAAACCCAAAATGTTGGATTTAGGGCAGGGAATAAGAGCAGCAAACCAACCAATCTGCCATTGCCTTCAGCGGCGTTTGCCACCAAAGCCTTGGCAAGGTCAGGTCTGTCTTCCCTAAGCACAGGAATTTTTGTCTTTCCACCTTGATTTGGCAATTAAACAAATGAAGTAATGTGAGTTCCCTCTCTCTCGTGGTTCTGATTAGAAATTTCACTTTGAGCTTGGCAAATGTTCCGATTTCAATGAATCAACATGTTCTGGTGGGGAGAAAAACAGAATATTTCGCTTTCCACAGGGAAATTTCTCTTGTGCTTTCCTCTCTAGCTCGTGGCTGAAGGAGCCTGGCAGTGTCCGCAGTGGGATTTTTCAGAATGGGATTTTCCAGAGCAAGGCCACATCTTTCCATAGGGTAACACTTGCTGTGAATGTTTGAGCTGACTTTCCCTGGGAATCACTGCTTGGCTTGGACAGGAATGAGAGGATCACTTCTTGTGGAGTCACTTCCTGGGGCTGTCAGACTTCCAGAGGTGAAATCCCAGGCTGGAAATCCTGGCTTTGATAGCAATCCACATAGAGAGCCTCACTGCTTTTATTCGGAGCACTTCCAGCAGAGTTTCACCAAGTCCTGGGAGCGTTTTGCAGATTTTCTGTCCCAGGATGAATTTCACAGAGGACATGAGCAAGTTCTTTTTTAAGAAATAAATCATAAAGTACCTGTGCAGAACCAGAGCCTGGAAATATCCCCCCTAGAGAACAAACCCTTCAAATATTATAACTACATTCCCTATAAATCCCTGGAATTTAATCTTCTGGTGGGGCTGGTAAACCAAATTTACCCTGTGTGCCACCTGCATTGAGAGCAGCTGATAAAAATAGGCAAGGAATTGGAATTTGCTGTTATCAGCTTAACAGAAGGGCAAATTCAGAGGGGATTCATTGTTCCTGAGTTCATTTATTGTCTGTTGTTAGCAAAAAATTCCATTATTTCAATGGAAATATCAGTAGAGATGTGAGTAATTACATTTCTTTTCTCCTTTTTTTTTTTTTGCATGCTTGAAAGGGGAGACTTAAATATAGGGCAGGGAAATCTGAAAATAGGAAGGGAAGATGATACAGGAGGGGAAAGCTCAAAGATCTTATTTTAGTGGGAAATGGGAAAGAGAAAAGAAATTAAAGCAGAAAATAAATTAAAAAATAAACTCTCCAAAAGTACCTCATTTGATAACAGAAAATACAAGTTTTCTGTCAACCTTGCAAATAGGAGAAAAGGGCTTAGGTTCTTTCTTTTAGTCATAATTCATTGAGCAAAACCAGATGAATATGCTCCCAAAGTAAAGATATATTATTTCAAATTGGTCCTGCTTTTAAATATGAAATGAGCTGGCATTTTGTCATGTCAGCTAATGGAACTGCAGGGGAAAATCTGAGGATGAAAAATAGACAATTAAATGGTTCCTTTGAAAACAAAAGAGGGATTTGCATCTCTCTTTTTAATGATGAGTTGGCAGTTCTTCCCTTCCAGGGTTCCAACCGAGTGTAAATCTGTGGTGTCTGGGATCAGAGCACTTCAGGTTATTGGGGAAAAACTCTTTGTGTTGGTGCTGATCTGCAAGGGTGCTCCAGGCTGGGAAACGCTGAAAAAGTTACAGACAACAAAACCCATTCCCTTTCATGGTGCCAGAGCTGTAATTCCATCAAATATTCAGCTTGCAGAAAAGGGCTGGAAGGAGTGAGTGCAGAGGGTGCTGCAAAACCCTCGGGACTCAGTGCCTGGGGCGTTTGTGGTGATTGTAACACATTGCTGTGATTTAGAAAAGGGGATTCTGAGCTTGGGAGATTTTCCCATCTCCCACTCGTGGTGATTGTAACACATTCCTGTGATTTCAAAAATGGAATTCTGCAGCTTGGGAGGTTCTCCCAACTCCACTTGTGGGAATTGTAACACATTGCTGTACTTTGAAAAAGGGAATTCTGCAGCTTGGGAGGTTCTCCCATCTCCCATTTGGGGTGATTGTAACTCATTCCTGTGATTTGAAAAAGAGAATTCTGCAGCTTGGGGAGGTTTCCCATCTCCTGTTTGTAGTGACTGTAACACATTCCCGTGATTTGAAAAGGCAATTCTGAGCCTGGGAGGTTCTCCCAACTCCATTTGTGGTGATTGTAACTCATTCCTGTGATTTGAAAAAGGGAATTCTGCAGCTTGGGAGGTTCTCCCATCTCCCATTTGGGGTGATTGTAACTCATTCCTGTGATTTAGAAAAGGGGATTCTGAGCTTGGGAGATTTTCCCATCTCCAGTCTGTGTTGAGTGTAACACATTGCTGTACTTTGAAAAAGGGAATTCTGCAGCTTGGGAGGGTTTTCCATCTCCAGTTTGTGGTGATTGTAACTCATTCCTGTGATTTAGAAAAGGGGATTCTGAGCTTGGGAGATTTTCCCATCTCCAGTTTGTGTTGAGTGTAACACATTGCTGTACTTTGAAAAAGAGAATTCTGCAGCTTGGGAGGTTCTCCCATCTCCCGTGGCAGCATTTCCCTGTGGGAAGGGCTGAGAGGAGGCAGAGGGAATTGGGGCTGTGGGACAGACAGCTGAGCAGGCAGCTGGGAGCGCTGGGGGCCGGAGGGGATGGGATTTATGGGAAATGACACCACAGGGTGGATTTGAGGGCATTTCCCACTGAGGGAAAAGCTGTTTGCATGGCACAGTATGGCACTGCCACATCCCAGATCACAGAGCCACAGCCGGGCTGTGCCTGAGCTGGGGAAAACAGGAGAGAGAGACAGCCCTGGGGATAAAAGTCCTGACACAAATGAGTCTGGAGGAGGAGGAGCGTTCCAGGAGGAGTTTCTCCATGGAAAGGGGTGTTAAACTTCGGGAAAGGCTGCCCAGGGAGGATGGGAGTGCCCACCCTGGAGGTGTCCCAGGAAGGGCTGAGGTGGCACTCAGAGCTCTGGGCTGGGGACAAGGTGGGGTCACAGCTTGGACTCCATGGGCTGGGAGGACTTTCCCAGCCTCAGAGATCCCATAATGATCTGTAGGATGGAGCAGCAGCTCCCACAGGAGCAAAGCTGGGGATAGGGAGCAGATCCCAGAGCCGTTCCCTGCCACAGGAGGATTTGCTGACACCTCCCCGCCTCAGACACAAACTCCTCCTGTTTCCTGCCCCAGCAGCACCAACACCTCAGCTCCCTCCCCACACAGCCCCCCACGAGGGATATTCCGTGCCTCCCCCAGTTTGCCTTGCTGATCTTTCCAGGACTCCAAGGAAATGGAAAGGGAACGGACAAAGGGCCCCAGAATTTAATTTAGTTTGTGTTCAGCAGCAATGGAAGAGTCTCTGTTGGCAATTAAAGAAGGAATGGAGAATCAGAGAAATGAATAAGGTACAGAAGTCGGGCAGCATTGATGGCCAGGAAACAAAAGGAATTTCTGCACCTGGAATTCCAAATCAGCTCATTCTCCACACAAAAAATAGGCTACACAATCCCAACTCAGTGTCCAAGCCAGATGAGCACAGGGTAGATTGACAGAAACTGGAATATGTATTTTTCACTTCTGACATTTGCTAAAGGATTGTTCAGCTCTCCCATGGCTTTTACAGCAGAAATGGAAAAGCTTGTTCTGACAAAGAGTCTTGAATGTTGTATTAAATCAGGTAAATACTACAAATTCCTTCACTGTCTGTTACACCTCTAAATCTCTGAGGAATCCTCTGACTTTCCAGGTGCACCCCCATTTCTATTCCAGGCAGCACGAACTCCTGCAGAGATACACAAACACCAGGAGGTGTTTTAGGGATATTTTCTCTCTGTTTTAGCCTGGTTCCCTGAGGAAACTCTCATGTTTTGAGGGTGGGTGGAGGTTCATGAATATATATCTGTCCTTCTGTGCTCTCTTTTAAAAATTCCCATTGTTTGGGTCCCGTTTTCCCAAACAAGCGAGCGAGAAAAGCTACACTGGGAGGTTATCAGACACCAGAGAATCTGCGCCAGCCAGGAGCACCAGAAACATTTTTAAAATTCAAAATGCTGAGAAAGCTTTGCCAGGGGCATGAAACCTCTCAAGCTTCAAAAAATCCACATGGGGGAATTTGTGACCTGGGAGGAAACAGCTTTGAAAGTCTAAACACAGCAGGCATCAATCAGGAGACACTCCCGAGGCCAGGGATGGTCCTCAGCCAGGGAATCTGGGAATTGCTCAGAGCTTGGGGCCCCTAGGGCTGGAGGGAAGGAAGAGCTGGTGGGTTTAGTGCTTAGCATTCAGAAATTGCTGTTCACTGGGGGTTGGGAGAGGCTGGGCAAAGCCAGCAGCACCAGGCTGCTGGTTTGGCTGGGCTGGGAAATACTGCAGGGGATCAATATCCATCAATGGAGCTGGGGATCAATATCCATCAATGGAGCTGGGGATCAATATCCATCAATACCAGGAGCTGGGATCAATATCCATCAATACCAGGAGCTGGGATCAATATCCATCAATGGAGCTGGGGATCAATATCCATCAATACCAGGAGCTGGGGTCAATACCCATCAATACCAGGAGCTGGGAATCAATATCCATCAATACCAGGAGGTGGGATCAATACCCATCAATACCAGGAGCTGGGGATCAATATCCATCAATGGAGCTGGGGATCAATATCCATCTATACCAAGAGCTGGGATCAATATCCATCAATGGAGCTGGGGATCAATATCCATCAATACCAGGAGCTGGGATCAATACCCATCAATACCCGGAGCTGGGATCAATATCCATCAATACCCGGAGCTGGGATCAATACCCATCAATACCCGGAGCTGGGATCAATACCCATCAATACCCGGAGCTGGGATCAATACCTGCTGCTGGAGCTGCCCCAGGTGCGGGGCTGGCAGGGCAGGGGTGCAGCACACCTCGGCACAGTCAGACAGTGCTCGCTGACCATTTCGGGTGCAGCCTCTGGAGCTCTGGCGGCCCTCAATGCCCCTAAAGGCCTTCAATAAATCAATCTATTTTTATTCTCCTAACTCTGCCCAGGCTCTGTTTTAGGAAATTCAGTGCCAGCCCTGTCCCAGCGCCCCCAGTCCGAGCACCAGTTCAGCTCCCTGCTCACCGCCAGGGCTGTCCCATCGCCAGCCCAGCGAGCAAAGCTCCCCTGACTTCAGAAAAGTGACAGAATTCAGGTTTTGCTGACAGAAACACTTTGTGAATTGGCCCAGGTAAGAGCTGAGGGAGCTCCAGAGACATTCTGGGTGCTGTTCTGAGCCTGCTCAGAGCCAATCACCACCGAAACCGAGGGCACAGAGAGTTTCAGGGTGGATTTTGGAGCTCCTGAAAGCCTGAGGCTGCAAATAGCCCTTCTGAAGGCAATAGCAATGCTCGTGGAGAAAACACCTACTCAGCAAGGATAAGGGAACCAGAGCCCATCCCAAGCGCTGGGAAAGGCTCTCAGTGCAGTATTTGTGTAATTTGAAAAATATCAGCGTTTCAGCACTGCCACAGCAGTGCAAACGTTTCAATAGACTTGTTAGAATTGCCTGGAGTTGCAAAAGGCTGCTTTCACACAGTCAAAATTGCATTTCCTGTTGATTAGCAACTTTTTTTTTCTCTCTCTGGAGCTGGAAAAGTGAGAAAGGAAATCGGGGTTAGAGCTGATTCACTTGAACTCAACTTCTGCCTCTCTCTGTTAAATTGAGCGTTCGGAGTTGGAAATGCAAAGTGGAAGAATCTCTTACAGCTCAGCTTGGCTCCAGGGGGGAAATGCTGGAATATGGCACTGTGGTTTGAGATGGGCTGGATTAATTGAATTGATCATTTAACTAATTAAGGATCTGGTGAATGGTCGGGCTGGATTGCGTTCCTGTCTGGACACTTTTTGGGGACACGGTTTGGTCCCGATCGCTGAAATCTCTGCCAGGCTCAGCTGCCTTTGCCACCGTTGGGGCTGAGAAAATGCACGTGGATGGAGTTTGAAACAAAGATATTTATTGTATAAACATCTGCTTTGTGAGGAGCTGGGAGGTACAGCTGGGATCAGCTCTTGCCTTCAGTGAGGCCAGAATGTTTTTAAAGATTTAGGACTCAATGCAGAGAGGTTTTACTCATTGTGCAATCATAGGAGGGATGCACAAATCACTCATAAGAGTCCCAGGATCTTCCCTCCTGTGCCTTATGGCAGCTTGGCCCTAATTCTGATGGAAATTCTCTTTTCCTGCTTCTGGATCTGCACTCGGAGCTGAGCTGCAAGGACTCCCTGGAAAGCTCTCAGCACCTCACACCCTCTGTGTCTGCTGTGCTCATCCCAGACATTAACAGCAAAATCAGAAAAATCTCATTAGGATGAAATTCTGTGTGTGACATCACTGCTTGGCTTAGCTGCTCATGGCAGACTGAGCCCCGAGAGAGGCCCAGGGCAGCTGTGGCTGTGGAAAAGGAGATGTTGGTGATTTCCTTACCTTCGGAAATACATGCACCAGCCTAAACTCCTCATAATTACAGCAGCTAATAAAGATGCATTTTAATAGAAGGAACTAACGGTGGGTGACATTTTTATGGAGATGACAGATGATCTGTCTGTGAGTTCTGCATATTTTTTGTAACGGAGGAGGGTAAAATCTTTGATTCGAGGCACTAAATCAGTTATGAGGAAGCAATAAACTCCTGACCGTGGCTGTAAAAATATTTGTCTTTTCCAAACACCTCCTGCAAATGCTCCAGAAACAAATGGATGGGCTCAGGCAGGAAATGCTGGCAGGGTCTGCTCTCCCTGCCCCTTCAGCAGAACCAGATTTGGGTTCTGGTGGCTCACGGAAGGCTCAGGCTGCTGCTCCCAGGGCTGTGAGAGCTCCTGGCAGGGAAATCCACGGAGCAGAGCAGAAGGAAGCAATTCCAAACCGGGAATGTCCCAGGGCTCCATCCCATAATCACACCCCGGCAGGCTCTGCTCGTCCCTAACAATAATTTCCTGTCTCTGCATAAAAACTCTTGTAGCTGAGCTTATTTTGTGAGTGGGAAAAAACCCAACTCAGAGCTTATTCAGGCTGTAAAATAAAAGGCTGTAAAAATAATAATTTTTTCCTCCAAACTGCTGATGGTTCTGAAAGCCTTTCCAGGTGCTCAGCTCTGGGCTGGCCTCGAAAAGAGCAGAGATGAGAATTTCTCAGTGCGGGGCTGCTGGAGAAAGGCTGAGCCGAAACTCCATTTAATTCTGACCAAGTGCGATCTGAGCTTCACTCAGAGAGCTTGATAACGTGTCAGGGAATACAGAAATAATTCTCCTGGAAGGAGCTCGCTGGGCTTGGCAGGCTGGGGGAAAGCTGAATCCAATGTTTTGTCTGGGAATGGATTTCCTTCCGTGGCAATTGATGGTTCCAGATGGCACCGATGGTTCATGAGATCAACATTTTTATTCTCTTCTGGCAGGGTGTGAATTGGTTCATATTGACCACGTAAATGATTTCAGGTTTGCGGAACTTTGAACAGAAATACATCCGAAAGCTCTGTGTAATTTGGGTTTTCGCAGTTTGGAATGAATAAATTCGTTACTGTATCACCTTTTCAGCCAGAAGAGTATAATTAATGTAGAAAAACAGTTTAATTTCTTCGGTTTGAAAGCATCCAAAGAACTCTCCAAATGGCAGCCACTGTCAAAGACAGAAAACTTTTAAAAACAGTTTTAATTCTCCACGATTATGCTACATTAAAATCAACTTTTTGAAAAAAGCTCCAAGAATCTTTACAGCAAAATGTTACTTTCTCATTAAAATGGTGAGAAGATTGGAGTATTTTTAACAAATTCTGCAAAAACAAAGTTCTCCTCTGATATTAACTATATTTAATCTTACCTCTTGTTGCCATATAGAGACAGATTGCCTTAAGGGATGGACTGGCACTGCTCCATGGAAGTTAATGCAGTTTCTGTCAGTTCTTACCTTCCAAGAGTTTCATCCATAAAAATTCAGCATAATTCCAGAAACCATTAAAAAGGGAGAGGCATTTCTGCCTATTCCTCCCAAGCCATTGTACTCAGGGGAGCTCCAGCTCTTTTTCCAGGAGATTTCTGTGTTTCAGTGATGATTTACAGCCTCTGATGTGTTTATTCTGCTCTGAATTAGCATTAAGGAGATGCAAACCCCTTTACAAAGGATGCCACTTGTATTTTCTGTCCATAAAATTTGAAATTGGTAAGATTAGAAACGTAGAAAAGCCTTCTGCAGCTTTGATGGACGTTGGTTCAGAGCCTGGTGATGGAAAGAGTGGGAACCTCACTCCTGTGTGTGCTGGGTGTGCAAAAACCCAAAAACAACACTTGGATCAGGGTCTCAGATTTGGATCTTGCCCTAGAGGCCTGAAAACTGTTCCATTTTGATCTGTACCTCCTCCTCTTGTTTTGTTTTGCTGTATTCTATTGTTCTTCTATTAATTTCCTACATAAATATTCAGTTTCCCTCACAAACTTTATATTTTACTGTTATCAATGTTAGACAAGAAGTAACTGTATCCATGTGTGTTCTTTCAGGTTTATTAATGACATGAGATATTTATCTAAAAACCCTCCAGAAACTGATTCATTACCTCAGATTGCAGTGAAAAACTCCCATTATTTGTTCTGAAAAACTCCCATTATTTATTCGGAATGAGGAATGGTCAATGGCCACTTTAAATCTGACCATGGAAACTGCAGCACAAAAATTAGATAAGAAAGAGATTCTGAGATTTGGTTCTGAGACTTTTTGGATGCAAAATAATGTTCCCATTTCCTACGTGTGGTGATTGTGCTTGGAACTGGGTGACAGAAATATGCAAATGAGCTCTGCAATTACCTGATTGGGATGCCCAAACGTGGGAATTGCTTCCTCCCTTTGGAAAAGTGAGTGCAAAAGTGGTGTTTGGATTGCAAAACTGAGCTTCACAGCAATCAGTCTCTTGAATTATCTTACTTATAACTTCAAGAATCTGTGTTTTCTTCTATATTCTCTCTCTCTTTCATCCCAGGAAATTTCCATGAACTTCACAGCAATCAGAGCAATCAGTCCCTTGAATTATCTTACTCATAATTTTAAGAATCTGTGTTTTCTTCTGTATTCTCTCTATCTTTCATCCCCAGGAAGTTTCCATGAACTTCACAGTAATCAGTCTCTTGAATTATATTTAAGAATCTGTGTTTTCTTCTGTATTCTCTCTATCTTTCATCCCCAGGAAGTTTCCAGCTGTGCTTTGAACAAAGTTCTGGGAAGAGGGTGGTATCAGCACATTATTCTGGTTTTTAACTCTGCAATATGTGATTTTCAGATGTTCGGAGCTGTTCCCAAGTGTCACCTAATTTCAAAAATTGCTCCCAACTCTCCCAAACTCTTGTGGCTCAGCGTGCTCTGATTTCCTTTGTGACAGCAGCTCCTGCAGTGGCACCTCTGCCATTTTCTGCAACTGTCCAGAGCTATTTCCATATTCACAATGCCAAATCAAAATCCTCCTCCACCTCCTCCCCTTTCTCTCAGCCAGCTCCGGTGGAAGAGATTTCCTCCTCAATCTGTAATCTCATGGAAATCCTCACACAAAATTATCCTTACAGCACCCACGGGAAATGGGAATTTCCACACGTTGGTTCCATAATATTCCCCACCTTCTGCTCCAGGAGGTTTCCCACTCTGATTTATTAAATAGATTTTATTTTAGGATGGATGGTTATGAAGCTGAGCAAGATTAGCTGAATATATCTACATAGTTAATATCTAAAACTGTAATATCTAAAACTCGCTCTTTGTCGATTTGCCTGCAAGAGGAGACAATAAAAAGAGCTTCTCTGTCAATATTTATGATATCAAATATTTAACGATGGTTTCTTGGCAACTGGGTTGTAAAACAGGATTGTTGATTTTGGATCCGATGGTTTGTTTTATTAGCTAGAAGTGAAACTGCAAATGGCAAAAATGGTGCTTGAACAACAGGAAAATGTGTGTAGCAATTGCTGTTTAATGAGGCAGCTCAGTAGCAGATAATTGCATTAAAAGTGCTTTAATGCTAACTGCCTACTTTAAAAATTGTCGCAAGGTTGGGTTCATAATTAGATTATAATTGTAAGCAAACATGAAATGGTGATTGTTCTCAGCAGTTTGGATGGTTTGTTTTCAAAGCTCTGCAGCTTTTTTTCCTGTGTGAGGCATTTTGGTGAGGGTTCTGTGCTCCTTGCTCTGTGCCCCTTGGGTGGATTTATAATCTAGGATTTGTAGGAAATAAAATAGATTTCTGCTGAACTGTCACCCATGAACAGGGACACTTTTAGCCTAAAAACAACGACAACAACAACAACAACACTCAAAACAAACAACAATTAAAAAGCCCAAAAAACAAAAAACAAAACAAAACAAAAAACCCAAAAAAAACCAAACCAAAGAAACAAATAAAAAGCCACCCCAAAACAACAAAAAACCCCAAAACAAAACCAAAATAACAACAAAATGCCAAAACCAAAAAAACAGACGAAAAACCAAACAAAAAACCAAAAACCACAAAAAACCAAATAAAAACGAAAAAACCCACAAAAAACCCCAAAACAAAACAAAAAAAACCAAAGCAAAAAACCCCCCAAAAACCAAAAACACACACCCCAAAACAAAACCAAAACCAAAACAAAACCAACCAAACAAAAAAAAAACACAAAAGAAAAGGATGGAGAGAAAATAGCCCTTCCAGTTCTCCTCGTGCACACGAAAATCCTGAAGTATCACTTAATGCTTCAGGTTAATGACAGATCTCATTTGTGCCATCAGACCTCAGAGCTGTCCCTCCTTCCCTTTCAGACAAGATAAAACCAACCCTCAGGAGCTTTTTAAAGCCCTCACGTGCCCTGCAATCTGCTCCTCGATGTGTCCTTTTCCCTTTTGCTTTCTCTTTTCTGCACACGAATTGTGTCACAGCCATTTCCTTCACTGAAAATAATGCATTTCTCATATTCATATTATTTGGGGAGGAGGTTCTAATTTCGCTCCTTCCTGCTGCCAGCTGAAGGCTGAAGTGAAAAGGTAACAGAGTAATTTTTGACAAGACTGGAGGAGATTTTTTCATGGGCAGGAGCTGCAACTTCAGAGCCTCAAACCCAAATCAAGTTTCTCCAGCCAGGAGTGATGTAAAATCTCTTTCAGATACATTTTATTTAACACGTGTGTGTCTACATATCCCAGCAGGGAGAATCAATATTGGCTTTCTCCTGCTGAGCACAGGTGGAACTCTTAGCTGGGAAATATTTGGAGCTCCCAGGGGTGCAGCAGGGAAATCAGAGTGGTCTGAGTTGCTTTGGGATCTTGGATCCTCTGTGGAGCAGCACAAACTCAGCCCATTGATGTGAAAATGCAAGTGAAACCTTCAGCTCTGTGAAACCCCCTGTGAAAATGAGTGAAATCCCCAGTTTTGTGAAACCCCCTGTGAAAATGAGTGAACCCCCCAGCTCAGGTCCTACAGCCCCTGGAATTGCTGGGATCCCCTTCTGCCGTAAAATCAGAAATGGCAGCCCTGGTCTGGATTCCAACGGCATTCCTGTTATTTATACTGATTTTGTTAACTCATTTATTGTCTTTATTTTTATGAAAATAAACCAGTTTTTGTTGGGAAAGCAAACAAGTCCAGTCCCTCATGGAAGGCAAATGGATTGGGTGGCATTTAAAGCATCCTTTTGTTGGATGCTGCTTTATCTGCATTTTGTGACATCAATCTCTGTCTTTCAGCTCTGAAAGAGATGATTTAATTCTCTGTCTCTCTCTTCCTCCCCCTTTGTCCTGCACCACCCCAATCCCTCACAGGGCATTGGAGACTCATTTTATTCATTTTATTTCTAATTAAACAGCGATGCAGTCACGTGTGTGGCTGTATTTGAAGGATGTTCTCAGCTTTTTGGAGATTCTAAGCAGGGTACAGTAAGGTTAATTACCTAATAATTTACAGTGTAAAATGCACTTGCAGGCACTTTGATCTTCACTAATTGTGGCACTGAGCAAAGTAAATAAGAGTTTGCTTATATTTCATCACTGGGATCATAAAGAAAAAAACCCTTTATGGAATTTATGGTGTCCTTTCTTTCTCCTTGGCTTCAGAGGGGAATGATCCAGAGGAGTCTCTCCATATTCATTTTATAATGATTTTCCTTTCTTAATGCAATTCAGATGTCAAATGTAGAGCAGCTGATTTTTATTGCATGATAGGATATCAAACGCGTTCTGCTGTGGAGGCAATAAATACCAATGGGGTTTGAGGTGCTGGAAGAGGATTTTCAGGGTCTCGGGACAAAGTGGAAGGACAGGAAGCCAAAAGCATGAACTGAAAATGAGAGAAATCCCTGAGCAATGGGATCTTGCTCTGTCCTGGAATTTTCCTGCTCTTTTCCTGACCCGAAGGCAGCTGTTCCCAGGTCTCCAGGTGGTAAAAATCTGTGTGGCCTCACTGGAGGCCTATTTTTAGGAATAAAATAAAATTTCCTATTTTTAGGAATAAAAATGGGCAGAACATTCCAAATGAGAGGAGACAGCGTTAATTGTTGGAACAATTAACATTCCCAACTCCCACCTCATGCCTCTGGTGCCTTTTTTTGGTGATGCTGAACTGAGGATCATCAGCTCACAGAGGACAGCACAGAGCAGAGGGGGAAAGCAAAGAGCGAAATCTCTGAGGAAAATATCTCCAAAATCTCTGAGGAAAAGATCTCCGAAATCTCCAAGGAAAAGATCTCCAAAATCTCCAAGGAAAGGATCTCCAAGGAAAGGATCTCCGAGGAAAGGATCTCCGAAATCTCCGAGGACAGGATCTCTGTAATCTCCCATGAAAACCTGGCCCTGCACCTGGCCTGGCTCAGCTCCAGCAAAGCCAGCAGGGATTCACACTGCCACGATCATTTACTCTGCCACAAACTGATCTCCTGTTGATTTGGGGCTGGTTTTCTGTTAGAAGAGTCATGTGGAGTTTAAATGGTCCGTGACTTGTAGCAGAATAATTCCCTGTTAGCTCAGGTTGTTTCCCTTAATTTTCCTACCGTGAATTTCACCCTTTGCACTGCACCAGCGCAAGGATTTTGTGTCTCAGAACTTCACTCAGGTGGTTAGAAATGTGTTTTAGGATAAAAAGATCAGGCTTCGGCATTTCCTTCCACATCAGGCTCTGGGTTTCTTTTTTTCGGTGCGATGCTGAGTAGCTGAGAAAGCAATGGGGCTGTTCTGGGGTGTGCAAATTTCTCACAAACCTTACACACCTTCCCTATTAGCTGAGAGCAGTGTGTGAAAGCATTAATTGAATTTAATAAATATTAATTAAAATATATTAATATAATATTAATATAACTATTGATATATTTATTAAGATTAAAAATATTTATTAAAATAAATATTCATATAAATATTAATTAAGAAGGAGCCCCAACAGCTCTCCAGCCTCTGTGCTCAGGTGAGAGCATAGGAGGAGCAGGAAGGGACAATCCTCTCCCTCAGCTCGGGAGAGTCTTTGCAGAGGATGAAAAAATCAGCCTTCGACATTTCCTGCTGCACAAGTCAAACATTTCGCCTTCCTTTCTCTTATCCTTCTCTTTGGTGTTCAAAATCCATTCAGAAATTTCCCTTTATTAAAGCTTTCTCCAGAATGAAACAGCCATTCTTCCTCCAGCAGGATTCCAGCCTAACAATCTGAAATAAAATCTTGGGGCCTTTCAGTTTCTCGCCTCGGAAAATGGGAATTATTTGGGGAATAGATTCCCCTCATCGCTACCACTGTCCAACATTTCTTAAATTCTTTTAAAGAAAGTTGTAGCAAAGTGAAAAAGGGAGAGTGTAAAGTTATTTTTCTCATTTTTGGCTTCTTTTATTGCAGGAAAAACCTTGGTGGAAAGCAAAAAAAGGGATGAGGAACTTGGACTGGCTCAGAAGGTATTTTTCCATATTAATATTTTTAAATACTCTCAATTTAAACTCTTAGCAGGTTGTAGGAGACAGATTTGGAGGGGTTTGAAATTTGCTTTCTTTAGACCTTTTCCTCCAACATTTTCAAGGGAAGGACTCAGAAAAGCAAAGCAAGGAGGAGCTCTGAGTTGTTCTTAGTTGTTCAATGGTATTTTACTTCAATAAACACCAATTAGAAAAAATAATCCAGAATTTATACAGGGGGTCTGAACACTGATAAAACCTTCGGTGTAACAGATTTATTATAAAGCTTTATTTATTTATTTAAAGCATATTTATTATAAGGCTTTAAAAGCATTAAAAGCTTTCACTTTTAAGGATCAAAACCTACTCATTCTTGAGGATTTATTTTAGACAAAATTGTCGAACAAAGGGTGATTTACTGAGATTTAACCAACCAGGCAGTGACTTATCTTTAAAATACTGTTGGTGCATCCAGCGTGGAACTGGGCAATCTTTATGTTTAAAGGCAAATAAATCTCATCGATTACACCCAATAAAAGCTGCTCCATAAGAAACGATTACAAAATCTGACTGCTGGAAAAATCCACTGTTTTAAAATCAGACTGAAGAAAATCAGGCTGAGTTTCTCCTAACAAGACACGATGAGGAAAATGCACAGTGAGTAGCAGGAATTGCACATTTGATCCACAAAACGGCACCGAGAGTTTGGAAAAAGCTTCTTTTTTTTTCTCCTGCAGACACTCCCTGCAGCAAAGCAATTTGCTGGGGGCTTTTATTTAAGTGGAACATTTTAATGGATTTTTTTTCCTCCCTCTCGCACAAGATGCGCACAGCAGTCAATCGAATCAGTGTCAAAACCCTAATCCCAATCCCAGAGCCATTTTAGGGCAGTTCTGGAAGGCTCAGACTCAACTCTGAGTGTCCCCACAAAGAGCTGTGAGCTCCATCCACCTTTCCCAGGGAAGGGAATTCCGCTGCCAACAGACCCAAAGTTTCAAAATTAGCATTAAATTAGTGTCAAAATTAATATCAAAACCCTAATCCCAATCCCAGAGGCATTTTAGGGCAGTTCTGGAAGGCTCAGACTCAGCTCACAGTGTCCCCACAAAGGGCTGTGAGCTCCATCCACCCCACACCTTTCCCAGGGAATTCAGCTGTGCCATGGCTGCTGACAGACCCAAAGTGTCAAAATTAGCATTAAATTAGTGTCAAATTAATGTCAAAACCCGAATCCCAACCCCAGAGCCATTTTAGGGCAGTTCTGGAAGGCTCAGGGTCAGCTCGGAGTGTCCCCACAAAGAGCTGTGAGCTCCATCCACCTTTCCCAGGGAAGGGAATTCAGCTGTGCCACGGCTGCTGACACAACCAAAGTGTCAAAATGAGTGTTAAATTAGTGTAAAAATTAATGTCAAAACCCTTATCCCAATCCCAGAGCCATTTTAGGGCAGTTTTGAAAGGCTCGGACTCAGCTCAGAGTGTCCCCACAAAGGGCTGTGAGCTCCATCTGCTTTTCCCAGGCAGGGGAATTCTGCTGTGCCATGGCCGCTGACAGATCCAAAGTGTCAAAATTAGAGTCAAATTAGTGTCAAAACCCTAATCCCAATCCCAGAGCCATTTTAGGGCAGTTCTGGAAGGCTCAGGCTCAACTCTGAGCGTCCCCACAAAGAGCTGTGAGCTCCATCCACCCCACGCCTTTCCCAGGGAAGGGAATTCAGCTCTGCCACGGCTGCTGACACAACCAAAGGGTTATTTTTCAGATTTAGTAGAGCCATTCCACCCCAGCACTGAATTTCTGCTTTAATAGTTTTATCAGTCTTGCATAAAGTGACGTTGGGTAATTAAACTGGCATCCAGATCACCCATGGAAATGTGCAATGCTATATTTAAAGGCACAGAATAAAGTAAATTATGGCTTGGGCTGACATAAACCAAAATTTTGTATGCAAAGCAGCCGCTCCTAAATTTCTTTAAGGAGGTTCTTTGTTAAAGCCGCACAGTTCCTTAAAAGAAAAAAACAACCTGTCTGTCAGAGATATTTCAATTATCTTTATTTTACATTGTTTTTCTTCGAGACGTAATAGTAAAGAAGGTACTCAGGATGTTTTTATCTGAAGCAATAAACCTCTAGGTTGATCAAGTGTAATTAATTGCATTGCTTAAAAGTAAGGGCTTCTAGCAGAATATACAAGCCTTGACATTTTTGTTATGCATGAACTCGATTAGGTTTATACCAGAATTAAGCCTCAGGATTATATTTTCATTCCATTCTTAAATTCTCATTAAAACCAAAATCAGGGGAACTTCCAACAAAAGCTCCACTTGAGTAAAAAGTGATGACACATTCCGAGACTGAGGGATCTGAGCGCTGAGATCACCGTGTCATAAATACATTTCTTCCACGTTTGTCAGCTGTTAATTGATATTTTAAAAAAGACATTTCAAATGCTCCAAAAGCGAGCCGGGGTTTTGCAAAGAAATAACAGCAAAGCCTTCTTTTATAACGCAGCTAAATCAACTCGATTTGCTGCGGAATTATGAAGCAATTAAATGTTATTAAGGATGGAGTGGTCCCAGCCCGGCAGGATCCGAATGGTTCCGGGGCGAGTTTCACCCCAAAAACTCCTCTGGGGCTCAGGAGGGTGAGGCAGTCCCACAGGAGGAACTGCAGCACAAACCACACTGTGCCAGGTGCTGCTGCTGCAGGAAACGCAATAAATTGGGTGTTTTTACCCAAATCCAGACAGGGAACTGAATCCCAAAGACCTGATCCATGGGGAGGGGGAAAACAGGAGCAGACAGTGGGAATTCCAGCACTGAACTGAACAAATCACTTCCAGAGGGCTCTGATTTCCAGCCTCTCTGACTGAGATTTTTCAGTACTGAAGATTTTTTATTTTAAAATGGCTGAAGATCCTGAGTGATCTGAATTCTGCCAGAGGTTCTTAGAGAAACAACCCCGAGCTGCTCCTGATAAAGGCTTTTTAGCAGCTTATCCTGAAATGTTATTTTTCTACTTTTAGCCCTCTATTTTGACCTTTCCTCTCTCTGTTTAGAGGCAGAGGATGAGGCAGCGCTGATTTCTGTTCGCAGGGGATTTTCCTTCTGATCTCACACCAGCGCTGGCTTTTCCTGCCACACTCTCAGCTCACAGCTCCCAGACCCTACAAATAAAAAGAGGTTTATTCCCATAAATCACTGGAGCCATTCCTAAGCTCTTTACTTGGTTTTTCACTCTCAGACCCGTGGGAACAGCTACAACTGCGTGCCCTGAACCCAAACACCTCTGCCTTTCTTCTCCCCACTCTTACCCAGGTGTGGCTCTGAAGTTCACAAAAACAAGCTCAGGTTTAACCCATGAACCTCAGATCTTCAGAGCTGAAAAATCCCAGCAGAGAATGGAATTGGAGCCCTCTGGAAGAGGTTTGTTCAGCCCAACATTGGGATTCCCACTGTCTGCTCCCTGTTTCCCCTGCCCAGGGGTCTGCAGGATTCAGAATTTAGGACTTTTTTCTCTGTGCCCACAAATGGCACCCAGAGAGGGCAGTGAGCAGAACTTTGTGAAACTCTGGGGGGGGTTGATGGATCTTGTTAACAATCAGGGCTGATTTTGTTCCTGCGCTTTCCTCGTGTTGAGAACGGACAATTAACAACTGAGTTAATGAGTTCTTGAATCAAGGCTTTCCTAAGCCCCGTTAGGAGGGATTTCTCTGTGTCCGTGCTTTCAAGGCTGTTAATGTGAATTATGTTGTTTATGGCTTTGCAAAGTTGTAAACAGGAAATCCCAGAGTGGTTTGGGTTGGAAGGGACCTTAGGGACCATCCCATTCAATCCCTACAGGACCATCCCATTCAATCCCTACAGGACCATCCCATTCAATCCCTACAGGACCATCCCATTCAATCCCTACAGGACCATCCCATTCAATCCCTAAAGGACCATCCCATTCAATCCCTACAGGACCATCCCATCCCAGCCCCACACAGGGACACCTCCCGCTGTCCCAAACCCCGTCCAGCCTGGCCCCGGGCACTGCCGGCAGATATTAAATATGCAGAAATGGGAATGAGAATGAGCCAAGCTGAGGTCCCAGCATGAAATATGGATGATTCTGTCCCACGATTCCTGCAGAAGCAATTCCATTTTGCATTTGGATGTGACTTTTACTGAAATCTCAGGGGTGAATTAGGACTCTGTGTGCTCAGCTCAGCTCCCCCACCCCTGGAAATCTGAAATTCAAGACTGCGACTCAGAGCTCTCTTCACACATCACTCTGCAATTTGTACAACTTCCTGGAGGTCTCCTACACCAGGTAAGAACTTTTTATTTTAAGGGTTTGTTGGATACGTAGATCATCTGTTGAGTAGAGCAGCTCTGGCCATACCAGTGCAATAAATTATAAGTTTTCCTAGTTTTGTGTGCTTGAGATCATTAAAAAAAAAACAAACAAACAAAAAAAAATTTAAAAAGATAAATATTTAAAAAATACAAATAAAGACAAATAAAAATATAGATATAAAAATACAAATAAAGACATGTAAAAATATAGATATAAAAGAATAAATACAAATTTTTAAAAAATACAAAAGGAAAAAGTAGTCGATTCTTGTAGTAGCAGTAGCTCTTTTCACCTCCTACACTCACTTTAACTTGCTGCATTTTCAATCCTAGACACTGCAGTCGCTTCTGCTCCTTTCACATCCCAAAATCCTCCAGGGCTGGCAGAGGGAGTGCCCAGGGTGGGTGTGAGTGTGTCCCCTGGCCTTGGCTTGACGCTTTCCCTGCTCCCCTGCTGTGGCTGTGGCTGCAGCAGCCCCAGGTCAGAATGGCCTGAGCCTCTCTCAGTGCCAGGATGTGTCTGTGTGCCAAAAGGGCATTTCTGCAGCCTGAAAACCCAGGGTGTGTTTGTGTGGCTCTGGGGCACCAGAGGTGAGCACTGAGCTCAGGCGAACAGAAATTCGGAAATATTGGTGTAAAATAGTGGTTGGGAAAAGAGCTGCGAGCAGAGCAACATCCCTGTGCTCACTTTCTCTGTGACCAACTCCAAAATCCTCCAGCTTCAAAGGGAAAAACAAATATATTGTTGGTGTGTTCTGGTTTGCATGGCCTTTGAGCCCTCAGCCAGTGTTTAAAGGGACGTTAAAGTCAGTGTATGAGGTGAAAAGAGCTACTGCTACTACTGCAAGAATCTACTNATTGGTTTTGGGTTTTTTGGTTTGTTTTTTATTTTATTTATTTTATTTTAATAAATTTATTTATTGAAATTTCTATATTTTTTATTTTTAATAAATTTATTTTTATTTATTTATTTTATTTTATTTATTTTTGTTTGGTTGGTTTTGGGGTTTTTTTTTGTTTGGTTTGGTTTTTTTGGGGTTTTTTTAAAGACTTCGTTTTTCACAAGATCTTCCACAGAGGGGAGGTTTGAATTTGGAGTCTGGCCATGAATTAAGGTGATTTATTCCTGTTTCATTTGAGCTCCTGAGTTCTGATTGGCACTTCTGCAGCTAACAAGGCTCTCCAGCCTCCCACCATTGAAAGTTCAGGGTGAATTCAAAGCAGCCCTGGAGCCAATATGGAGAGCCATTCATAATTGTCTCTAAAATGCTGTTTTAAGTCCATTTTAATAGCAGTGCTGTGCTCAAGCCTGGGCACCCCGGAGCTCATAGCCCCAGGAATTAATGTTGTTCCGAGTTCTCAGTTTTCTGAAGGGTCACAACTTCACCCACTCCAACATTTCTGAGCCTAAACGGGGGCTCCTTACCTGCTGGTAAAGAATGAGCTTCTAGAAATCATTTTCTGCATAAATACATAAATATTGCAGTTCCCAGGCATTTCAGAGGTGAGTGGCATCCACTCACCTCACTGTGCAGATATCAGACAGAAAGCCGAGGGGGATTGGTGTGTTCCTAATGCCAGAATGAATTCTGAGAAAGCATCTTTAATGCATGGAAGGATAATGTATGTTTTGTAATCCACGCCACGCTGGTACCTCTGCACTTGGGTGTTCGGGGAAATAAAAATACAGGAATTGTCTGAGATGATAAACAAGTTTGGATTTTCAAAACTTGTAAAATTATTCTGATACCACAGATCCTGGTGCTGCAGAAACATTCCTGGGGATCAAACCCTGACTTAAACCCCCTTAGGGCACAGAGCACCCGGAGGGATTGAGGAGCGTCCCAGGGAAAGTCTCCATCCAAGAGAAAAAGGGAAAGAAAAATCTCACTGCAGTCTTCTGGAAAATGGAGAGAGGCCTCAGGATAAAGCAAAGATAAAAGTTTTGGAGAGCCAACTTCCCACGGGGCGGACAATGAGGAACCCCCAAAATGAGAGTGGGGTCACCAACAGGGACTGAAGGGCAGATCAGCTCAGGAAAAGGAAATTCTGTGTGGTGGGGGCAGCCCTGGAGGGCTGGGGTCACCCTGGGGTCACCCTGAGCCCAGCCAGTGCCACCCTGAGCCCAGCCAGGGTCACCCTGAGCCAGGTGTCACCCAGAGCCCATCCGGGTGCCTTTGGCATTTGTCACCTTGGCACATCCCATCCTTTGCTTGGCAACAACAGATTTTTCAGGAATTTTATTTTTCAGGAATATTAACGTGACCTCCCCTGCGTTTGTCTGTGAATTCTGGAGGCCAAACCCTCCCCTCCTGTCCCAGAGCCTCCTGGCCCAGGGAGGAGATTCCCTCAGGATTTAGCCCCTGGTGTAGCCCAGCACGAGGAATTTCTGGGCTGCCCACACCTAAAATCATTTCTAGCAGCACTACCTAGCCCTGGAAAATCTCCTCTGCTGCTGCACGAAGAATTAAGCAGATGCACAGCCTCAGACATGGAGGAAGGGATCCCAAATCCATGAAATCATTCCAGATTTCGGCACTGGCCGTGCGCTTCGGTGCCTGCTGCATCCTGCCCTGCTCACGTGTCTGGTGATTATGTAAAGGCTCCTCAGGTCTGACTGGCACTTATAAATAGCTCTGGGATCTTTTTTGGGTCTGTTTTTGCGGGAGCAGGCACAGTGAGGTGCTGCAGAGTTTCTCCTCCAGCCTCGTTTGTCTCTCACCATCAGCAGTGCCCACATTCTGCAGTGAATTTCAGTGGGATTTGCTCTGTTGTCGGTTTAAATCTCACCCCAAAATTCAATCAATCTTTATTCGGCTTCACAACGTGCTAAATTGTTTCAGATATTTTAAACCTCTTCTTCCTTGAGGCTTCTGAGTGAAATTCTCCATTTATTTAATAACGCAGCAGGATTTACTGCCCCGGCGCCGGTAAGCACTTTTTGCTCTCCTCAAGATAGATTAGACTTGACTGGATACTTTTTTCTGCTACAACTGCACAAGTTTACAAGTCACAATTGAATTACCAAACTGAGGAAAAGAAAGATTATTCCTGTGGGTGCAGCGCAGCTTGCAGACTTGTTTTCTTTTAAAGGAGGGTTTAAAGAATGAGCAATAAACGTTATCAGCTGCAGCTAGGAAATGATGCTGACTTATTATTTTGTGGGGACCCTACGGGGCATCATGAAAACCAAATTCCTTAGCTGAGCTTTTTAGAAAAATACCCAGCAATGCCCTTTTGAGCACCTTGAACTCAGATTTACTACGGAGGAAAAAACTCAGCTCTTAGGCTTGCCCCTGAAGTTGTGCAGTGCTTAAACAGTTATTGATTTATTTCCTGCTTAAACAATGTGCTCCTGCTCTGACTTTTTGAATGTTATTTTAGCAACTTTTGCAGGTGCTGTTGCGCATCAGGCTTTGCTCTCCTTTCCTGCATCCAAAAAAAAAAAAAAATTAAAATATTGTGAGCCATCATCTTTGTTTTTTTTTTTCTCCACTAAAGGTACTTGCTGCAGTTCGTCCTGCTCTGCTGAGCAGCCTTTCGCAGGAAACCCTCAGATCAAGTGCTCAGTGAAATTCCTCATCTCAGGGTGAGCTCTTGACAAATCATCAGAGTCAGAGATGCTCAGGGTTGTTATCTTGGGTGCTGTCATTCCTGGAAACCTCATTTTCATTTCAGCCACCCCCGTGGCTGGGGCAGGGCTGACACTACAAGCACAAAAAGCCTTTTCCAGCTCTGTATGAGCAAAATATTCAATCCGACCTCTGAAACGCAGGATTTGCTCTGCACCTGCACATCAGAATTAAACTCACTGTGTTTTCCATCGCTGCCATTGCTCTGAGCTCAGCTAAACACCTCAGCTGTCTCAGGGAGCTGAGGAGCAGTGAATTCCACACTCCCTCACTCGGGGAAGGAATTCCTGCCCAAAGCGGAGCTGGCAGCCGAGTCCTGCCCACCAAATCAGAGCCTGCAGCAGTCTCTGCCTCGCTAACCACTGTTGAATTCAGGGGACAAAGACAGATGGCCTTGGAGAGATCTGATATCGGGGAGGATGAAATAGGGAAGCTTTATCAATATGATTACCTGGCAAAAGATGCTGAGAATATGGAAACTAGAAGCGAGACTGAAATGAAGACAAGCTCTGAGATACCAAACCCCAGGTACTGAACAACTGAAAACAATGGTGTGGCCACTGAAGGGAATCCCCTTTGGATTAAACAATCCCCTCTGCTTGCAGACAGCTCCAAGGGGCAGAGCAGACTCTGCCAGCTCGGCAGAGGGTCCAAAAAGCAGTTTTTAGAGTTTAAAATATAACGCTGTATGGTAATGCAATGACTCTCATAGGCTGTATGTAAATGTTGTAGGATTTGTAGCTTGTTCCAGATTGGTTAGTGAGAATTAGAATATTCAGCACAGAAGATGATTTATTGTATTGTAAATGGCAACCACAGCATTCTATTCTATTCTATTCTGAACTTCTCCCTCTCTCTCTCCCCTCTCTCCCTGCTCTGAGCTGTGTCTGGCAGCTCCCAGCAGCTCCCCTACACCCACACCTTTCACAATAAACCTCATGCTCTCAGACCAAACTCCAGAGATCTCTCGTCTCCGTCCCAACTGTCTGAAACAAACCGAACCAAACACCACAGATGGCAATCCTACAATCTCCTCCAGAACCTTTATTATTTTTGTAGGAATCCACTGAAGCACTCCACAGAAAGTAAAACACTCAGTGCCGCTGGAGAATTCATTTCCCATGCACAGCTCTGATGTTCCTCAACATTCCTGTGCTTTACTATTCATTCTGCAAGGCTTTGCGTTATTTTGCTTTCTAGAAATGAGCCGGAGTTTATTTCTCCCAAAGAAATGAGAAATGAGGTGTCCTTAAAGAGATCTGTGCCTCAGGTGATCTTCTGTCCTGGCTGTAAATCTGTGCTGCACTGAGCAGTTCCACCTGGGCCCTGATTCCTGCAGCTGTTCTGGGATTTTTTACATTTTCCTGGTGTTGGAAGGCCTCTTCAGGCAGCTGGTTACTGTCTTTTTTCAGTGCCTAGGGAGATTTATTAATGAAAATAATTTATTAAGAAGAATTTATTAATATTATTATTAATATTATTATATTAAATTATATTAAATATAAAATAATTATATTAAATATAAATTATATTTAATTTATAATAAATAATATTATTGATATTATTATATTAAGATTATTAATAATAAATTATTAATAGAAATAAAGGCAAAAAAAATTGTCCACATTTCATAGCCTTGGTGAATGGAGCTGAATTGGTTAACTTGTGCCAGTACCTGCAGAACTAAGCCATGGTTATCAATATTGCATTAATGATATTAATTGAAATATTTTTGGTTGGCTGCAGGCCCCCAAAGAGGAAGGGAAGGCTGAAAGGAGAGGTGACTCTGTCCCATCTTTGGGGACACTTCTGGGCCAGCTCTGAGGGGCTCAGCAGAGAGCAGAATTACAATTTATAGAAATCTTTCACAAATAAATCAAATTAATTGGCCACCACCATTTATCACGAAGCAGTGACTGAGGGAAGGCTTTAGGCACAAGGAAAAATCATCTTTGGTGTGGAACCTGGACTTTGCACACCCTAAAGTCTCCAAAACCCTCCTGGAAATTTGGAAATTTCCCTGAGCTGGATGAGCCTCAGGTGAAATCGTTGAGCCAGGTGAGCTGCATGTGATGTGGATTTTCTCAGCACAATAAATCCACAGTGGCTGAGCCTCCCTGAAGGGAAAGCAGCTCTCCCCATGGCACTAAAGACACCTTCTGGAATAAAATCAGGCGAGTCGATTGAATCTTTGTGCAGGCTTTGTAACAGCCAGCTTTGTATGCTCTAGAAAATCAATGAACAGGATGAAGGTAAAGAATGTGGGAAAGCATTTGCTTTATTTAAAAAAAAAAAAAGTAAAAGAAATAAAATAAAATATTAAAAAAATTAAAATAAAATTAAAAGTAAAAGTATTTTTTTTTTTTAATTTAAAAAAAAGAAGAGAAAAAAGAAAAAAAAAGAGAGAGAGATTTGGAAAAACAATGACCAAAAAAATCCAAATAAAATTCCAACATTGTATCATTTTTCCCTTAATTTAATTGTGGTAACAAATCATCCCACACCACTTTGGAGCAGTCTAATTGTTCTGTTTGCAAATAGGTATTTCAAAACTTCAAAAGTTTTATCTCAGTATTAATTCTTTCCCTTTTCAAACCGATGTAATCTTTCAGATAAAAAGTGAGTTGAAAATTAAATACAAATACTTTTGGATCCAAACCAACCGTCTCTTTTTGTTTGCAGAAATAAAGATCCATTTTTCCTAATGCATCTGATTTTGCAAACAATAATTGAATCCCAGTGGCATTTCCTGCTCCGGAATGGTTTTGAATAAAATTTTGGAGCCTGCAGAAGGTGAGAATGTTGTGAGGGCTGCTCAGGAGCTTGGGAGGCTCTGGAGAAGGAGCATGGGAAATGCCCCAGTGCTGGCACTGACCCTCCTCTCTGGAAATGATCTCTCACTTCTGTTTCTGTAGAGCACAGACAAATCTTGATTTTAATTCATTCTGCTGCTTAATTTCACAGCTTCGACTTCGGAGAAGTTCAGCCTTGCTGGATCTTTAGGACTTTTTCTGACATTTATTTTGGGATGGTGTTAATTCAAGAGATAGCCTTTGTTGGAGAAACACATTTGTTCCCTGGAAATAGACTTTCCTTTACAAAAAAAAGGGATAAAATGGAACCCCAAACATTGATTTTTTAATTAAGCATGACTCCAGGACAGCTAACCAATGTCTGATTGCCATTGTCAGAGTTGTGCACAGCCTCCAAACTCTTGGGGTGGCTCAGACCCTCTCTGTGCAGCAGACCCTGTCCTTTTCCTGGTGCCATGAGGATCTCCTTCCCATCATTGGGATAACCCAGACCTGGAGATCTCTTTCTGGGGAGATCAGGCTCAGCCTTTTCCTGGTGCTGTGGGTATCTCCTTCCCATCATTGGGATAATGCAGACCTGGAGATCTCCTCCTGGAGAGATCAGACTCAACCTTTTCCTGGTGCCATGGGGATCTCCTTCCTCCCATTGTTGAGACCATCCGGACCCGGAGATCTCCTCCCTGAGAGAGCAGGCTCAGCCTTTTCCTGGTGCTGTGGGGATCTCCTTCCTCCCATCGCTGGGACCATCTGGACCTGAGGATCTCCTCCTGGAGAGACCAGGCTCAGCCTTTTCCTGGTGCCAGCAGCAATTCCACCCTCTCTGCTTGCTCTGCCCCATGCCAGCAGCAATCCCAACCCTGCACCCTCAACCCTCTCTGCTTGCTTTTCCCAGTGCCAGGATCAATCCCAACCCCTGCCCCTCTCCACTTGCCTTACCCCATCCTCCCTCCCGCACTGCCCTTGGCCCCAAACTGGGCTGAGGGAGTGCCGTGGGGCAGCAAATCCAGGCCCGCTCAGGAATTCAGGATCAGGCTGATTTATTTGTGCCTCCCCAGGGCTCTGTGCTCCCCTGCACATCTCTTCTCCTCCTGCAGGAGCAAAAGCCATGGGTTACAGCACGGCTGGGATGGGATGGGTCAGCAGAAAATGCACAAACAGAACATATTTAGGTGATTCCGTGAACTGGACAATAGGTCAGGGATGTATTTAGGTTCAATTGTTTGTTGCTTTGTCCCTCCCAACCCCCCCTTGGGTATTTCCCCCACATCAGATACCAGGAAAAAAAAAAAAAAGCCAAAAAACCCTCAAAAAATCAACCTCTGCCATCCCTCTCCAGAAATGAGTATTTCTCGGATCATTTGGGATCACTTTGTTCCCTTTCAGCAAAGAAGAAGCACGAGGCAGAAGGGAAATGGGGGGGAAGGAGGGAAGGGAAAGAACCTGTTAAAAATGGTGCAACTTTTCCCTTCCCCCCAACTGTGAAGATTAAAATAGTGATCACAACTTCCGCGGAACGCCCCAGATCACAGCTTTCAGCAATCTCACCATTCCAGCCACTTCCCCATTATTCCCATCATCAGTTATATAAAAGTGGCTGATTTTGTCATTATTCTTTTCTATTAATTTAATTTATTTTAAATTAATTTTATTAATAATTATTTTTATTAATTCCCCCTAGGGTAGAAAAAAGCTTTATTCCCCTCCCCATTCCTAGCAACAGATAAATATCTTCAGCTGAGAGTCTAAGACAATTTCTTCTCTCAAAGGAGCCTTTTCTGTCTGGACAGCAGCAGCACCAAAAAAATGTTGTTGTGGCATATGCCAGCGAATAAATTCTGTCCCTGGGCGTCTTCATTTATTTACACTGAGTCCTCTGGGCAATGTTATCTTTAAAAGACAAAGAGTTTGAATATTATAAAGGGCTCTTAAAATATGAAGGAAAAGAGTCATGAATTGCTAAGGTAAAATGTGCTCCCAACTCAGAACCCCTGAAAAAAAACATAAAGGAGGAGGAGAACATATTTCTGTTTTCTTCAGCCCATATTTCACGTTAATGGCTTGGCTTCCTTGGCGTGATTATGACAAAGCTTCTTGCACTTATTTCTCTATTCTAAATCCTGCTTGTAAAAATACTCCCTGTGTTCTTCTGGAGGCTTAAAATGGAGTTGGCAGCTAATTGTGAATTTCTTAGGGCATTTCAAAGTGTTTCTCTGCATCCATCTTCCTCGGAATGCTATTTAGAATATGGAAGGGGAAACACAGCACAATGCCATCGACTCCAAAACCATCCTTTGTATGTAAGAAACAGAGAAAGGATTGGTCCAGCAAACTGAGCAGGACCAAGGACCAGGACTGAAGTGTTGGGAATCATTTCCCAAACGCTGTCTTCATTTTCTCAGCAGCAACAGTGAGGTGGCAACACTTGCTCAGCCATAAAAAGGCCAAAGTGGTTGAATTACCGCTCATAAAATGTTCATACCCTGCTAGAAAATGATGTATCATAAACCATGAACAAAATGCTGCTAAAAAAATGAAAATCTCTTTTCCTTCTCTCCGCTTCAAAGTTGGTTTTTCCTTTTGATGTAGAGACAAAACAGCTTGTGAGAATTTCAAAGCCACCTCAGTGCCTTTGCCAAACCCCTCTGCCACCAGGCTCCTTTGAACAGGATCGTTTTGGGCTCTGCAGTTGTTTGGCAAATCCATCCCAGCCCAGAGGAGTGAGCACACAGAGCAGATTCCTGCACTGGATGGAGGAACAGTGGTGAGCAGGGAGACTTGTCTCTGTCAACAGCATTTACATCACTGAGGAGCAAAAGGAAGGAAAATAGGGAGTTTTCCATTTGTTTTACAATAAAATATGGATAAAATATGAATAAAACAGATAAAAAAGCAACAATGCTGATCTTGTTTGTAAAGAACTCACTGCTAATAACAATAAATCTGTTATTCTCAGAAAGTATCTTCTCTTTTTTTTGTCCTTACCACACGTGGCTAAAAGGTTTTCTTGCATGGTCACCTTTGGCAGCTCCAGAGCTCCTGTAAAGGATGTGGGGACAGCTCAGGGACACACAGAGGGAGGAACTGTGCCCTCCCCAAAATCCCTGAGCCTGCTGGAGCTGAGGAGGATCCCAAAGTCAGTGCTGACCTTTGCGGTGCAGCTCAGCGGAGGTTTATTCTTTGAATAAATCAAACCTCTCATCTTAAATACCCTTTAATAGTGAAGCTGCTGCTCCTCACTGCTGGGGCAGGACATGGGAAAGGAGAGGGAAAAGGAATGAGGAGAGGGAAGGGAAACATTGCCAAGAGCTGCCTCCATCCCACCTGCCTCAGCCTCTCTGTTCTGGGAGCAGCTCCTGCCCACAGCTGATGGGGGACAATAAAAACAATAAAAACAATTTAAAAAAACGAACAAAAACCAACCAAAAAAAAAAAAACACAAAAAACCCCAATAAAACCAATAAAAACAATTTTTAAAAAACCAATAAAAACGATAAAAACAATAACAACAATAAAAAATTTTAAAATTTAAAAACAATAAAAACAATAAAAACACTAACAACAATACAACAGTAACAACAATAACAACATTGACAACGACAACAATAAAAAAAACAAAAACTATTTCAAAAAACAATAAAAACAATAAAAAACATCTGGGAGCTCAAACTGTGTCTAAACCCCATAGTTTGTCCTTATTTAATCAGCTAAAAGTCACCTGCCTGTCCCCACAGGCCACCTCAGAGTGCTCAGCCCTGAGCGATGACAGCAACTTCATTTAAAATCCTTCTTTAACCAGCAAAATAATTAGTTGGTGGTTCTGATTTGAGAAGCCGAGCAGGAAAATTGAGGGTATTTCCATCCAAATGCATCTCCTTAATTGAATAACTTCCCAGTCTCTCCAGCTCAAGTTTGAATAAGCGTTAATGACTCTGAGGAAATCAGAAATGTTTTGCCAGGGGGAAATCAAGGCAATATTGAGATAGTTCAGGATTATTGTGGGATGCTAAAGGCAGCATTTAAAGATCAGATGTTCACAAATTAAAGAAGTTAGATACATTTGGTCATTCTGAAATTATACTGACACCTTTAATGCCATTTTTCTTCTGTCTGTGTAGCAACATTTCTTTTACATTACAGAGATATCAATGGGCAAGGTGAGATTGCAGATTTCACCAATTTTATACAAAATACCGACGCTCCCCTCTGAAATAAACTCTTATCACAAGTAACCTCTTTATAATGTCATGCAAACTATGTTCTGCAATTCCAGGGATTTTAGATATACATATATTTATATACACACATCTCGGGGGTACAGCAGTAACACACTTTGATTGGTCATTGTAAATTTTGAATATTTTTCAGCAGTGTGAATCATTCACCTTCTTACCACGTCCTTCCACTTCTTCCCCAAATGCAGTATTCAGTACAGCAACAAAATTTTGTCTCAAAAATCACCTCCTGATCTGATTTATACCCCAGAAGTGCAAAATCCTCCTAAAACTGCCCCAAAATCCTGTGGTGGGTGCTGAGCAATGGGGGATTTGGGCACAGTGCTGTGCCGCCCATTCCCTGACATTTCTCCAAGGAGCACCAACCTCACGCATTGGATTTTGAATCCGTGGAATATTCAGTGTGACACACTGCACTTGGCCAGAGAGGGAAAGGGTCGGAACCAGACCCCAAAAGCAGCAAATCCCAGCCCAAAGTGGCTCTAGGGAAGCTCCAGGTTGCTGCAGATGCTCTCACCCACAAACATTTTCAAGTACATAGAATTTTTTAATTTCGAACCATATCCGTCACGATATGCAAGGCACAAAGATCCATCAATTCAGTGTATTTGGGGCATGAGGGATGAAGGTTTCATTAGCAGCTCACGTGAAAATCACTTTTTTAAATATTCAATTGGATGGCACTGGAGTTTGACGCTGATGGCAAAACCTAAAGCACAGGTTTGATCCAAAAGCTTTTGGAATCAACGTGATTCTTAACACTAATTTCAGTGAGGTCAGGATTTCTGCCGAAATTTGTTTAAAGGAAATGCATAGGTTATTTCTAGACGACTCTGATTACCTCCAGGATTCTGCCAGATTAACTCATGGCAATTTTCCTGCCTCCCAAGACACTTTCTGTGAATCCCAAAAGCTTCCATTTTGCATATAATAATTATATCCAATAAAAAAATAGTATGAAGCGACTTCTAAAATCCAAAGGTCAAAAATTCAGCTAACATATTATTCTTTATTGCATAACAATGAGATAATAAATAAGTTCATGAATTCACATGACCTGTACAAGAAGCTGGGAAGCTTTTGTAGCAAGTTAGGTACCAGTTATTTGGATTTCATATTTCTTAAACGTATGATCTAAAATTATGTACACTTGTGGAATTAAGGCAAAACCAGTGAAGACGTTTAACACAACAGAAGGGTTGGAAAATACACAGAAATACAGACAAGGGGGGTCTCATCTCATCTCCAGCTGACAAAGGGGTTGTGTCTAAGGAAGGAATCCCTCTGAATTTGAATAAAGCCATTAGGGGTCATGTTAATTAAAATGGAAGAACAAGCGTGAGGTGTTCTGCAGGGCAAAGCTGGTTTTGCGGAGTTGTGCCTGAACGATCACCTTTAACCCCAGTGAGTTTTCTCTGTGAGGTCAGAATCTGCTTTTCCCTTTAGAAATCAGCACACGGCAAAGAGGAACACCTTCCACATCCAACTGAAATCCTCCATCACCCCTCAGACCTACGGAGGCTGCACTCGACTGTGATTGAGCCTAAACTTTGGGGAGGAGCATCCAACACACAACACACAGAGGAGAGCTCGAGTCAACCACTTGGCCCCGATAATTACCTTCCTCAAGACAATGGAATAGCTCATGGCAGCCAAGCCCAGGGACAAAACACGTGTGACCAATAATTTATCAATACACAGTTCTTTGGCAGCAGCACACCAACTCTTTATTGGAGCCTGAGCTCAAACTCCCCGCGATGAAAGACTTGGGTGCCAGTCTTTCCACAGTTAAGGAAAATCCACTTCTTCCACGAACCCAGTAAGTCCAGAAAATGAAATTGGAATAAATCTTGCAGGCAGCTTTAGACTGTAACCTTAAGCATAGATTTTCATTGTCTGCTTTAGTCTCAGTCCAAAGATATTGTATTTGGACACACAGAATTCTGTGGAGCTTCTGAGTACTTCAGATGGGGCCAGAATCCATAGAGAGAGAATCCACATTCACCCATGAGGAACCCACAAAGAACCATCAATCCCATGATGACAAAATGATCTTCGTGTGACAGAGGCGAGGGTGAGTCCACACCTGGATGGACGTCAGGAAAATCGACTTTACAGGGGAAAGACCAGAAAGCCAGAGAACGTCGAGTACTGCCATCCACCGACCAGATTACCTTTCTCCAGCTTCAGGTAAACCTTGTCCTCCTTGTCCAGGTAGAGCAGGACCCCGTTGGTGGCAGCTTCACGGGTGACGTCCTTGTCCCCGGCAAAAGCAGAAATCACTGGCTTCCCATTCAGCATCAAATTCACCTGCGAGAGAACCACCCCAAAAAGCTCTAATTAACAGAAAAACAGCAAAAAGTGCCCCTGACTATGAACTGCAGCGCAAGGGCCCAATCCTCAATGCTTTTTTGGTTGTTTTGAACTAAAATTGGCATTTATTTGGCACGTGCACGCTGATTTTCCATGGGCTGACCCTGCAGCCGAGTGAGGCATCACCTCCATTTGGATCACTTTGCCTTTCTCAGAGGTTATTCAGTCACACAGGGGCAGAAAATGACATTTTCAAGAAACGAGAAAAGAAATGAGGTGTCAGAGGCACCACAGTGGGCTGGGAGCTTACACTTCACCAGGAACAAAATGTATGTCCCTCCCAACGCTGATGGCAGCTCAGCTCTGAAGTTTCGAACAGATTTTTAACTTCATAAATTGACTCAATATTTTTATAAACACTTGTGCAAGCCAGCACAGCCTCTGCTCTGAAAGCAGCGTCTCTAAATAAAGCCGGCAAGGCCAGGGGGAATGGGCAGATCCAGCAATCTTTCATTTCCCCATGGTACACGATCAGCTTGCCTGTGTTTTTCCTCTCTGAGCAGCTCTAATGCCGTCACAGGGGTGAGTTATGGAATGCTTACCCTTACCCACCACGCTGGCCTTGCATATGCTCCCGTTAATTTTAATGGGAGTCACCACAGAATAAATTAATCCTCAGCAGAAGTCAGGGCAGCAGAGTCTGGTATTTATTTGGGAGTCACCTGTCTGGGAAATCCACTTAATCAGACGTCTCCAGGGAGGCAGTTGCAGTTTGATGATGTTTAATGGCCCTAACAGATGCTGTGGGGGCAGAGGAACGTCAGCCTGCAGGTGATTTAGTGCGGCTTCAGTCTGGATGGGGCTGAGACTCCAACCTGTGTGATCCACACACACAGGAAAAGGGCACCAGGATAAACCCAAACTCCCTGCTTGGTTTGGGGTTATCTCACTCCGTCTGGACCATCTCTTTAGCTCAGGTTCCCCTGCAATCACCTGACAGGGATTTAATCACAGCAGCAGACACATCCCAGGTTTGCACTAACGGTCTCACCTTGACCATTCCAAAATGGAGGCAATCAGACCCATCCACAATTCCAGAATCTCTTACCCATGGAAGATTTCAGGCCATGGCACAGGTTGGAATGAGCCCCGAGCTGCCAGGTTTGAGTTCCTGGTTTGTGAAACTCCAGAGTCTGAGCTGGGCCTGCAGAGCCCCAGCCTTGGCTTCTTTCTGTGTAATGTGCATTATAAACCCAGTGAAGTGACTGACTCACAGTGATTCAACCTTCAGCACTCGACAGAGTGAAAAGAAAAAATTCTGAGCACATTAAACAGCTTATAAGGTCATCATAGAGATTTTCATGAGGTCAATGTTTCATTGAAGGCTTTGCCATTGACCTGGCTGGAATTAGGATTTGAGATGGTGAACTGAAGAGGAATTTCAGCAGAGATGGGACCGTGGCTCGCATCAGCTCTGTCCCATCCCACACTTTTCCCAGGGGCTTCACCAGCACCCCAGAGCCGCCACAGCGAAATGTCTGATCACTCCTCCTGCACAAATCCATCTCTACCCAACTCCAGGAGCAGGAGAGAGCAGGAGAAGCATCAGGCTCTTGTGTGGATCGGGTGGTCTCATGGGTGGGAACGAGGGAAGCCTCAGATGTTGTGCAGGTCTGGCAAGCCAGGAGGTGCCACAGAAACTGTGTGACCTGGCAGGGAGATTAAGGAATTGCTTCAAGGAATGTGCTGTTGGCTCAGCAAGGGATGTTCAGGAATTCAGAGGCTTTTCCCTCCTGTATTTAATTATTAAGCTGCAGAAGAAAGTGCAGAATTGCTCCTTTTTTCCAATATATGACATATCTTTTATACATTAGATGGTGAAAAAAGGAGTTTAAACAGCTGTAAAGGCTCCCTAGAAGACATTCCTCTATGACCAACCTTGGTCCTCAGCAGGCTGAGGTCACAACCAGGTAGGTCCCTGGCACCAGGAGCCAGGGCTCAAAACCACAGAATTACTCAAAATTACAAAAATACTCCAATCTGGCACAAATCCCTGGAATTCCTGTGTTCCACACAGTGAGGTTAACCAGTAGCAAAATATTACTCTGCAACAGCATTTAAGTGAAATTCAGAGCTCTCTTTCACTCATTCATTCCACTGAATGCTTTACATTACCGCAGATATTCATGGCACAGAAGTGAAGCTGTGTGATTTATCTGAGGTGAGTATGCTTTATTTCAGCTGTTATGTTTAAATTATTGACTCTACTGCTCGGAAGTCAGTGCCACAGGTTGCTGTAAACTAAGCTATTTTTCCTCAAAATCATGTTAAATGCTCCTGTGCTCAATCAAGATCCTATCCTAAATAAACAATTTAAATAAAGATTTTATAATCATGCTTGATCAACATACCTGAATTGTTTGACTCTGGTAGACTTTAATGACATGAAAATTGAAACTGTAAATTCCTTTCCTTGGTGATACAAAGACAGACTCCAACGTGAAAAAATTGCCCACGTTTACTAGGATCTACAAACAGAAAAATACAGCATGGGGATTAGTACAGGTAGTGAGTGCTAAATGAAAATACAGATCATTGACTTTAGAAACCATTCAGACCCACAGAAAAATTTTTATGCAGATCTATGCTGGTTTGTTCATGTTCTCTCAATTACTTTGGAATAAATAATAAAATGGGTATTTAGTGGTATTTAAAGTACAACTTTACTACAATTAAACTAGGGTGGGAATGATTCCTTACTTTGCTACTATACCTTACCTCAAATCCTTTCTTCTATATGTGCTAACGGAGTTTTAAAAATGGCATTTTTGTCCATCATTCCCCCAAAATGACATCCAAACACCAATTCTGGAATAGCACACAGCTTTTGGCTACAAAGCAATGGTCAAGCCAACTCTGCCTCCCCAAAGTGCCAAGTGAGAGGAAGGACCGCGTGAACAACACGAGACATTCCCAGTTCTGTGTTACTGGAATTCCTGGCACATTCCAGCAAAAACTGGCTGTGAGCCTTCTGTTGTTCCTATGAGCACCAACACCAATTTGGGTTTGATTAAACAGAGACGAGGAACAGAGGAGAATGCATTAAATAAGGGCATCATCCATATGCTACACAGCCTCTGTAATGACTGCATTTGGTTTCTTTCCACTTAGTTATGCTTTATTTTTAATTCACATTTCCAGGCTCCTTTTTGCCAGGCACAGCCCTGAAAAGCTGCTAGGAGTGTCCGTGGGGTTTGGGTCATTGTCACCACCAGCACGGAGCTGTGTGACACACCTGGCTCCAGCTGTTACCACAATTCCCTGTCCGGAGCTGTGTGACACACCTGGCTCCAGCTGTCACCACAATTCCCTGTCCGGAGCTGTGTGACACACCTGGCTCCAGCTGTCACCACAATTCCCTGTCCGGAGCTGTGTGACACACCTGGCTCCAGCTGTCACCACAATTCCCTGTCCGGAGCTGTGTGGCACACCTGGCTCCATCTCTCACAATTCCCTGACCGGAGCTGTGTCCCATACCTGGCACCCGCTGTCCCCACAGTTCCCTGTTGGCTGCAGAGGCTGCAGGAACAGGAGGGATCATGGCTCCCAAGGGCTCTGGAGCTGCCCCAGGACAGAGCTGCTGCTCAAACCCGCGCTGGCATCTGCCCCTCGGTACTGCTGCTGAGCGGGGTTGGACCCGTTGGGAAACTTAAAGGATTTTCCTCTAAAATTCTCTCTTCTTCCATCCCTCAAAAGCTGCACAAAGCTTCTAAACCCTCCTCAGGCTGCACCTGAGATCCCGCTGTCCCCAAGCCCTCGGGGCGATGCCACCCCGGCGGTGCCACCGAGCGGGGCCAGCCCGACACCTCCCGGGCGCGGACCCCGCCGCACCCCGGGGCCGGGGGGCTAACGGGGACCCTCGGCAGCCCCCCAGGCTCCAGCCGCCCTGCCCAGCCCTGCGCTGCGGTGAGTGCCCCGGGCTGGGCCGGGATGCGGCAGGCGGCACCTGTTGACGCGTCTCGGCGCTCACCTGGTCGAAGTAGATGATGCGCGTCTTGTTGCTCATCTCGGAGGGCTCGTGGTTGGTGCTCCGCACGGCCGAGAAGGCCACCTTGGAGTTGGCCGCCCGCACGGAGATGCCCAGCGGCGACGAGGACGAGCCCTTGGCGTCGGGGGCCGGGTTGGAGTCGCACACCACCAGGCACTTGCCCTCCAGCACGATGGGCTCGGTGTCGTTCTGCGCGGAGGCGGCGCGGCCGCCCAGCAGGGCCAGCAGCAGCGCGGGCAGCAGCCGCCAGCCCATGGTCCGCACCCGCGGCCGCCGCTCCGCGCCGCGCTCCGGCCACCGCGCACCGCTCCGCGCCCCTCCGCTCCTCTCTGCGCCTCCTCCTCCCACCGACACCACTTGGGGCCGGCTTCTTTCCTTTTTCTTCTTTTTTTTCTCTCTTCTCTTTCTTTCTTTCTTTCTTTCGTTCTTTCTCTGCCCGGTCCTTCGGCGAGCTCTTTAAAGCACGCCGCGAAAAGCCGCCGAGCGAAATGCGCGCTGTCCACGACGCCCTCTCCTCCCCTCTCCCCGCATCAAAAAAGAGCGTGAGGAGGGGAGGTGCGGGGGAAAAAAAAAAAAAAAAAAAAAAAAAAAAAAAGCCTTCAGGTGAATTTACTGACGAGCGAGAGAAAGGAGAGGTCGCGAAGAGATAAACCTGTGTGGCGTTGCCATGATCGCCGCCGGCAGTGGGAGATTGGGGATGCTCGGAGCGGCGGAGCGAGAGGCGGCTCCGTCCTTCCCCAGCGCTGCCAGATCGCTCTGAGAGCAGCGCCGGCGCTGCACACTCCGCTCCTCTCTCTCTGTCTCTTCCCCCGCACAAATCCGCCCCTCTCCTGCGGTTTGTCACAGCAAACCTGCCCAGCCCTCACCTAGCCGAGGTGCCACTCCTGCAGCCCCTCCCCGCCGATTGTCCCTGCTCACTCACACTCCCCTGCCCCTCCAGGTAACTTTGGAGCGGCTGCAAAGCGCCACAAACAGCTCTGAAAGCGCCAGGACATCGCAGCATCCCCGATTTTCAGGAGGAGGAGGAGGAGGGGGAGGAAGGCACTGCAGCCTGCCTGAAAGCGCAGCACCTGAAGCTGCAGGAGTCTCCTGGGGCACGGATCCTGTGTTTGCAGCTGGGATTTGGGCAGGATTCCTCAAATCACTCCCACCCCGAGGTCACAGCCCTTTCCTGTTCGCTCTTTGAGGATCAGCGTGAGCAGGTGCCTCCTGACGGTGCTGCCCCAGGGCAGCTTCTGGCTGAGGTGGGATTAAACACCTCTGGCTGTGATTAGTTTATTTTTGTGATGTGTGCTGGAAGGATTGGAGACTGAGCAGGAACCTTGGCTTAGTTGTCCCATAATTTTGAGATTATCAAAAACAGGAGGGGTTTGGTGCTGCTGATGGCTTCTAGACAAGATCTTCCCTGCATCACCTGGGAATTGAAATATCATTTGAAATAACCTCATGGTGAAACCTAAACACACTCCAGGGACAGGCACAAACGGCACAGTGCTCCCAGAGACAGAACTGGCCACACAGATTCCCACCCAAACAAAAAAAAAGTGCCAGTAGTTTGTAAGAAATTGAGCACATGATTTTTAGGTAGATTCCTTTCAGTACAGCATTTTTTTTGTGCCTGTGACAGCTTTGCAATAAATACATCCTGGGTCAAGCACTGACCAGCAGCAGCCTTTGTGCCCTGCTTTGCCCAGAGGCATCTCTGGCTGCAGACAGAAGAAATTAAAGAAGCAACAGGAAACTGAAAGGAGGAATTAAAAGCACCAAAATCCACTCCCTGCTGAATACCAAAGCTTTCTGTAGGTAAATGTGAGCTGGGACTGACTTTCAGTTGATGTGGAGAACCAAGGGTGAGGCATTAACTCTGCAGAACTCAGCAAAGTCTTTGAGAAGCCACAAAGCAAACAAAATTCTTCTTAGCCTGCAAACATCAGATGCAGAGCTCTCTGAAATTCACAAGGCCAGACTCAAATTTTAAGGAATCCCATTGATCAGGCAAGAAGCAAAAAGACACAACAATGGAAATGCAGTTAGGTTAAGCTCACAGCTTCTTTCCCTTTCTGGACACATACTGTGGAAGCCTGAAACGTCTCCAGTCGGAAGAATTTTGCTGTTTCTCAGGGAACTTCCGGCACTGAGGCAGCTTTCTGACAAGGGGAAGAGCCACAGGGAGAATCAGGATAAAACACCATGTTTGCATTTGCATTTTCTTTTACCTCTTGCCTTGCAAACCTGCATTAAACACAATTTCTGTATCAATATTGCATGATGCCTTCCAAATCTCTTTTGAAACAGAACATCTTGCTCTGTATAATTAGTCATTTGCCTTACAAAGGGGAGGAATAATCCACCTCAGACTTCCTCTCCTGCTTTTGAGCTTCGTGCTGTGTCTGGAGGCCTCCGGAATTCTCCTAACCCCTCGGTACCAGAGCCCTCCTTCCTCTCCTCTCCGAGCCTTTCTTCTTCAGCCTCATTATATTTCCCTTCTGTCGGGCTGAGCTTTGTCAGCCGAGTGTGGAGAGGTTTTTGGAGGGAGCTGAGCACCCCCAGCCCACCCTAACGGGGTGATGTGGGACCGAGGGGGGATCCAAACGCAGAATATTGATATCAATCCCAACCCGTGCTCCTGGAGCTCCGTGGTCAGGTTTTCCCTGGGTTTGACATCCTTTGGGGCTGGAATTGCAATTCCTGAGCTGGCTGGCGTCTCCATCTGGCTCTTGGCTCCTGCACAGCTGGCCCGCGGTGCCGTGCTGCTCAGACACTTTGTTGGCCAAACCCAAGACAAATTCACCTGGCTAATGAGCCTGGTGGTTCTTGAGAAGCGCCTGTAAATGTTTGATGAAGTAAATTTCTCTTCGTTTATATGAGCATAAAATGTAAAGAGATCCTATAGGAATATGATGAAATTTTCAGCTGTGCTTGTGCACGTGACTGCAATGAACAGAAGTTTTTGGTCTTTAACGCACACAGATGCAGAATCAAGCCAAGATTTTCCTTGCTTTATTTTAATCTGAAATCCAATTTTCCTTGCTTTTTTTAATTAGGCTTTTTCTGTAGTGTGCCTATTTTAACATACCTCTCCTCAGTCCATCGCATCCTCAAGTATTTTTTAAAATTTCTCCAGCAGCAGAACATAGAAAACAATAATTGCCTACCTCTATTTGCTGGGCTGCTTTAGTTTCCCTGACACTCCGCTATGATAAATCTGTGTTTTGATGGCCTCCTCGGGAAAGAGAATTTTAACACTCCCTGTGAATTTTCGAGGCGATTAAGAGAAGGAGTCAGCAGGATGGCTGCATGTGAGAAGGTAAAAGTGCCCAGATTCGCTGACAGCTCTGCCATTTGAGGTCTTTATTCAGCATTTCTCGGGCAGCCAGACCTTCTCTCTGCCCCGCAGAGCAAAGCTGAGCACACTCCAGGCCCAAACACCCCACGAAAATTGGGGTTTGGAAAGCTCCCAGGCAGGTGCTGCTCATCCTTTCTGCAGCAGTCACTCCTTGATGGATGTCTGGAAATATTCCATTTATTCTGAGTCCAACAGACTTGGTCTGGGTTTACATCAGCATGAAAGTGAGAGGAAAATGTGACCCTGGAGGTTTTCTTTATCCCTCCTAGACCCCAGGTAGGATCAGTTGTTTGCAACACCATTTGGCCAGCAAATGTCATCACTGATCTTCACTAAGCCATCCACAGATTGCTTGATATTTCTTGTATTTACGTTTATTCAAAATATTTCCAGGAAATACTTACATGTTTACCTTCCTGTGAAAACAGAGGGTTGGTGGATTAAGACCATAAAATCAGGTTCATACATTGACTGCTTTTAAAGCAGGTATTTGCATTTAAAACTTGTTATAAAGTAAAATTTAATTCTTGATTTACTATTGTATTTCAGTTCATGTCTAGGAAAAAACTCCTCCTTTTTTTCTCTGTGTTTTTCTGTTAATTTACCTGCTCCATCTGTGCAATCTTATGAAATAAATCACTTTACAAAGCTCTGCCCTGACCTGTGCAATGGTCTTAGATGTTTCAACAGCATTTTAATGAAGCAAGAAGCGAGATTTTTGCTCAAATGGAAGAAAATCAGATGATACGGCCAGAAAACCAGAAAACGAGCCTGGCAGGAGAAGCTTTCCCTTTTGGCAGGAGGCAAGGATCAGACAAAGTGGTTTGTTCTGTGCTCTGAGCGAGGTGGGGACAGCAAGCTCAGGGTGGAGTTTGAGAGGCTCCAGCAATGTGCTGGTGGCCAATTCAGCTTCAAATGCTGAATGTATTTTGTGGATATATTTGTGTGCAGGTTTGGTGTCGAGGAAACAGAGAAAAATTAGCTGAAGAGAATTGAATTCATCTCCTTCCCCATCCATCCGGGGCACACGTTCCCTCCCCGCAGGAGAACCTGCCCAGAGCTATTTCTCACCAGGGATTTTCATAGCAAGGGCCAGTGGGAAATGAAAAATAGCATTGCTGAGGGAGGAATTTGCATTAAAACAAATATTCCAAACTGTGAATAGAGGTTATCCATTGATTAGGATTGCTTGTTTGATGTTCAGAGGGGTTGGACTGACTGGAAGGCTTGTGCTGATATTCAGGGAGGCAGGCATAGGGAATGGCTTTGCATTAGGATTTTTAGTGCCACCTATTGAGATGTGCCAACTTGTACAAATTTTTTATATATTGGAGGGTTTGGTTTTTTTGTATATTGGAGGGTTTGGTTTTTTAGATATTGGAGGTTTGATTTTTTAGATATTGGGGGTTTGATTTTTTTGTATATTGGAGGGTTTGATTTCTTTTTTTTTTTTGTATATTGGAGGTTTGATTTTTTTGATATTGGAGGTTTGGTTCTTTAGATATTGTAGGGTTTGGTTTTTTAGATATTGGAGGTTTGATTTTCTAGATATTGAAACGTTTGGATTTTCACTCACCAACTTCCAAGGGTGGGTTTTGGAAGCCACAGTTTTCTGCTCCTCCAGCATTTTTGGAACCTTTATTGCAGCAGCCAAGCTGCTGAAAGAGCTCCTGTCAAGGCAAGGAACAAAACATCCACAGGAAAACTCCATCTGGGGAGGCCTAAATGAGCACAGCTGAATGAATTCGAGATTTCTCCAAAATGAATGGAGAAAACAGAAAGGGAAATTTAAAAACCATCCATCCAGTAAATACTTCTGAAGATCTGTGCTCAATAATCACTGTGAGGTCAGGTACTTGACAAGTCCTGTAAGACTTCCATTCCAAAAGTCATTTCCTAAAATACAGTGTCTGAATCCCAGCCCGTGGAATTTGCAGTTTGAGACATTGTCTTCCACCAGATAACAAAATTTCACTGCACTGAGCTTTGTCTCCAAGTTCTTCCTCAGCATGAGTCAAAGGGAAATGTTAATGAGTAGATCTAAGTCTCACAGATTCAGACAAAAAAAGCATTAACACAGAAGTTATTTTCTTGCATGAATTCCAGCCCTTGGGGGGGTGTCAAAACAGCCCTCCTGCCTGCAGAAAGGGAGAGACAAGTGGAGAGAAAGGATTTACACACCCAAACCACAAAATTCTGTGCATTTTGGGCCAAGGAACTGCTTATTAACACTTACCTTCGAGTCATCCTGAGGAAGAACTTTGAGCTGCTTCACCCACGGCAGCCAGGGCTTGGAGAGCAGAGTCATCACTGCAGGCTGTCCTTTCACAGGGCAGGCTCGGCAAATCCATAATCCCAAGGATTTGGATGGGGTTTGATTTACCTAATCAGCTTAATTCCCGACAGCAAAGTGAGAGACAAGCTTGTTTTAAACGGCAGGACTCCAAGGAACGAGCTTCAATGGAAGCATTAATGACAGCAGCTGGGGATATTATCTGGGAGTTATTTATTGACTGACAAAAGTTCCTGGTTTGGAATCGAGTCGAGCAAATTTCTATTTATAATTGCATCTTTTCAGGCCAAGTCCTCTAGAGCTTGTTCTGGAAAATTTCGAGGCGCTACGAGAAGAATTTTGGTGTCAATCTGCTCATCAGTACTTGATCTTTATGGACAATAACCTTTGGGGTTTGGGGTTTTTTTAGGTCAATGTTTATGCGCAAATGACATCACCACAGCAGAGATCGTCAGTTATTTACCCTTGTGCAAAAGAGTGTCAGTGATTTCTGTTTCAAAACACATCGCAGCACTTTTAAATTCTCACATCCAGAGACTTCAAATCTGCTTCTGAAGCCTTTTGTTTCAGATGTCTTATTTATCAAATGAGCTTAAAGCAATATTTAGCTACTTTGTGGCTTTCTCTTGTTTAATTACTGCTGACTGCCATTGAATAAAATATTCCCAATGGGCGAAATTCATCCCTGGGTAAATAGGCAGCAAGTGTGAAGGCTTAAAGCTCATTTAGCAATGCCTGCAATCATTTCAATGTACGCCCAAAACGTCCCTGAGCTGCTCAAGACACAGCACACCATGCTGGGAGGTGAAATATTCAAGTTAGTGCTAAAGAAAATCTGATTTTCACAAGGAATTCACACCTGCAGGAGCCTGAGCTTTCAAAGGCTCTCCTGTTCTTTGCTGCTCTGGGAATAAACCTGCTGGTTCAGCTTTCAGTACATTCTAAACAGTGAAAAATGAGTATTTACAGTTAATTTCGAGACAAAACTTACCGGCTGAGCATTTTGGCAGCCTGACTGAGCCCTTCAGTCGGGGGCTGAGATCCTGTGAATATCCACATCCAAATTTCTGGGAGTGAGGCAGGGAAGGATCTGTCCGGGAGCTCTTTGAGTCACCTCAGCTCAAGTTTTCCGTCTGTTCTTCTTTAAGAAAAGCACTTTAAAACTTGTTTGTGCTCCTTCTGAGCCATCATTAGCACAGGAGGATTTTCTAAGAACACTGTCAGGCTTTAGTTGTTGTCCAATGAACACTCAACACGTGCCCTTTAGAGATCCTGTGGTTTTATTCTTTGTCCAACACCATTTTCCCCTTCTCAGACTGGAGTTTGGGTTTGAAAGGCATTAAATCAAATCAGAAGAGCAGCACACATAATGACGTCAAAGCTTTTCGCACAGAACACCTTCCTACTGACCACAATTTTTATCTTCACTGCTCATTTATACAAATTAGCAGCAGCACTCTGCCTGGTGCCTGGCAGTTCAATAGGAAAAGGGAAAAAAAAAGAGGAAAACTGGAAAGCAAAGTTCAGCCCCTGCCCTAGGATATGATTGTCCATTTATGGAAGTTAGATTTTTTCCACTGACTCTAGTGTTGGATAATCTCTTTACATTATTGGTTTGAAGAAACCCTGGGAAAATTCTGCCCTGGGGAAAGATATTTGTATTTCAACCTGCGAATTCTTGCAAACCCTCGTGAGCAGTGTCCCTGTGGCAGCTCAAAGCCCTTCAGTGACCTGTGCCTAACGAGCTCCATCTCTCACAGCATTTCCTGGGGCACGTTCAGTTGCACTGAGACATTGGATAAAGGCAGGGATTTCTTTGGGAGCTGCAGGCTCGGAGTGCTCTGAGCTGTGGTTTTGCTGAAGGCCACGATTGTCTAATGAGAGAGACAGAAATGTCTCCCTGCTCCTGCTGGTCCTGCTCACCCTGCCCTGATGTGCCTGGGAAGGAAACAACCATGGCAAGAGATCTCCTTTTCCCCCTGGAGCTGAGCTGCCAGGGAGGAGAGGCAGGGCAGATCAGCCACAGCCCTGCTGTGATTAATTCTGTTGAGATTAATTCCGCTGAGCAGAATTTGTCACACCCTCACCGAGATTTCATATTCCAGAATATGCCAGGAGTCACCTCTGTGGGTTGTGTAGGGAAACAAAGAACCCAGAGGGAAAATTACTGCAGTTCTAGTCCTAATATTCATATTTTCCACAAAGAGAAGCATCACCCAATGCTTTGGCTTTTTTGACTTCTGCAGGATAAAACCATCACCTGCTAAGGAGGGACCCCAAGGACATTATCCACAGGAAGACTTGGAACTCGTCCATATAATCCCAAATAAATGTTGAGGTGTAAAAAATGTTATTCTTCACACCACTGAACACAAAAATGTAATTTAGGAGACTTGGAAAACCCAGCCTTATACTAAATAAATTAAGAAGTAAAGAATGAGGTTGGGAACAAGGTCTATTTATTTTTACATATAAATCAGGATGTCTCAAACTCCCAGGCAGTGAAGGAAAAAGCTAATTTGGGAAAATTGAAATATCTCCCACTCCATAGGAAAGCTTTGTGCTCTCTGAAGGGGATAGAACTTCATGCCAAGAAGGTACTTGGGCATTAATTTTTTTAATTAATGCTCCAGGATATTCACACAAAGGCACAGATATCGACCACTGGGCAGGATCTATTTTTAATTGGAAGAGGCCATGCCAGCTGAGCTATAAAACAAGTACAAGCTGGTAGATGGAATAATAGAGAAGGAAGATTTGGGGAAAAAGCAATGAGAAGAAAAAAAAAGGGAAAAAAAATCTTTAGTTAAAAGAGACTTCCCAGAATTGTGGAGCTGAGGTAGAAAACCACGGAATTGCTCATGGCCATCACGAAGGCTGCTCGGGGACGCAGGGATGCTGATGCCATGGCAATGGCACCTGTGGCCAGGATTATCCTACACGAGCCCCATGTAAATGAAGAGAGCTCAGCTTGCGGAGCTGCAATCGCACACAGCTGAAGCTGCCAGAGCTGTGTACAAGGCAGGAGGAGCCCTGGGCAGGGCACTGTGGGATAGAGGGGCAAGGAATTAGAAGGGAATTTAATTTTCCTCTTTCAGGCAGAAATGTGGGATGGAAACTCTCGATCCTGTAGATATCATTGCTCGGATGTGACTTGAGGCCAATACAGGCAACGGTTTTGTCCGTAAAATTAAATATTTTAACTGCTTCTGTAAATTTTTTTGTGTAAAATAAGCCTCAGGGGTACTAATTTTGATTCTGTTTTATTCCTTTTGCCCCGAGAAACACAACTGCTCGTGGTTAACTGCTCCAACAAGGCTGCTGAGGAGCCAAAATGACACATCTGGCCGGGGCAGACACGGAAAAAATCTCCTGTCCTCACTTTCCAGGGCCCAAGCGTCTCTGGACTGCTGGTGACTGTCCCTGGCTGACAGCAGCACTGCAAATCTCTGTACTGCAGCACTCAGGCTCTTTCCTGACCCTTTCCCTCAATTCCCTCACCCCTGGACAGCGGAGGAGGTGTGGACATGGAGAAGTGCTGAGTGCCAGCAGAGAGAGGTGTGACGATGGCATTTTGGGGTGTAAGAGCATCCAAGCCTTCAGAAGGATTAATGCCAACCCCTCTCAGTGCTCAGGTCAGGGACAGTGGTCAGCATTTCCATCAAAACTCAAACGCGGGGCAGGCAGACCCAAAATAAATCAGGTAATTCACTTTTCTCTCAACCCACGCTGTTTGCAAAACTGGGAGAGAGAAAGCCAGATTTTATCAATGACCTTTTACAAGTGTTTTCTGCTTTTAACGTTAAACACATGCATTTTGCCCTTGCATTTCTAGGCCTCCCTTTCCTCTCATACCTTGAGCTCTAGATAATTATTCTAATTAAAAACATGCAAAAGCCAACAAACACAACAGAAGTATTTTCTCTTTTGAAAACAATGGATCATCACCTCCCATATCCATTACTCAGATGCTTCACGACACCTTTTCATTTTGTTTCTCCGACCTTTTTCTCTTCCTGACAATGCAAATCTCACATATTGATTAATTTCCATGGCATTTTACCCAAATACATGACATTTGCCATAAAAAACACTATTTTGTTGTCTTACCTGGGGGGGAGAGGGCAAAATAAAACACTCAGCCAGATCCTTTCTTCATTACACACTAAGGTTGCAAAGTTTTAATAGCAAAATAAACAAACAAGAATTTATTTAAATATTCTCTTCTGTGGATAACAGCTCCCCATTTCATTACAAAATGTGTAAAGTGTTATTTAGAAATTAGATCACCATACAGAAAGTTACTCATTGAAAATAATAGTTATAACTGGGTCGAAAGCCTGGGTATTCAAAGGAAAAGATTGAAAAGAGAAATTATAAAAGGTCAAAAGTGTTTCCTTTCTAAATTGAGAGGCTCATAAGTGATCTGTGATGTTACAGGTTAAATACCACTTAAAAATTACACATCACAATTGAATGTCTCTCAAAATGAAGGTGTTCTGCTGTACAGGTGAGACTGGCAAAGTGCTACTTATTAGTAATGAAAAAAACAATTCAAGGTTGTTTCCTGGACTCCTCTTTGCCTCACCTCTCCATAAAATTTGTGCTCTTACAGTGTGACTTCGGCACAGGCTTTCCGAAACTCCCTGATGAATGAAGATATCCACCCAAAGAGCTCCTGGGAGTCCAGGTCTTGTGGCTCCCCAAACTTCACCTGGAAATTGGAAATAAATAAATATTTAATGTTGGTATATCTGAGTGATCTCAACCAGGTCCAGGAGGTCAAAGTTAAAAGAAAGTTTAAATATCTTCATTATTGTTAATATTAATATAAAGAGGAATAAGAGGGGAAAGAAGGGGAAGAGGAGGAGAAATCCCAGTCAGAGAAAACACTCCCACCTAATTCAGCCAGGAAACTTTCACCTGTGACATCTGATGGATTCTGTTCCTAATTTCACCTCCAGGGTGCTCCAAGCCTTTGGTCCAGCCTCACCCAGGCAGTGCCATCAGCTCAGCAGTGAGAGAGGCATTTCCTGGAGCTCATGGCCATCCGGGAGGAGCTGACAGCCCCCAGCCACAAAATTGAGGCTTTTATCCCCAATTCTGCTTCATCCCACGGCAATGACACCTGCCAAGGTCACTGCTGATTTTATAAGCAGAATGTAAAATCATAAAGGTGAGCCTGTGTGTTTTGGGGTTATGTGCAACACAATTTTCATCCAACAAAATTCCAAATCAGGCACTCCAGGTGAGCTGGACTGTGCCTTCCTAGTGCTGGTGAGGTTCCTGGTCTTTGATCGCCCATCTTATTTTATATTTGCTTTGCATTTTGGTTGCTTTATAAATATGCAAATGGATCTGATTAGGAATAACATTGCTCAGAAGAAAAAAAAATCTATTCTCAGAGAGAAAAATGTATCAAAAAAAGTTCTTTAGAGAATAACAAGGAAGGGAGGGCAGAAAGGAGATGGCAGAAAGCTTGAGGAAACTTCCAGCTATGTGGGAAATGAAATCCTTTTCCCATGGAAAACAGAGTGTGAGGTGAGGCTCCAATACACCCCCAGCACCCCCTGAGCAGGACTTTTAGGCAAAACGGGGAAGATTCATCCATAGCGCACTCAAGAAGTGTCCTGCCCAAAGCACAAGGCTCCCCACTTTTAAATTTGATCAGTATTTCTCGCCCATTTCCACCCATGTAACTCAATTGTTGATTTTCTCATTTTTCCACATCTTTCTTCTTGCTTTATCCCAATCCTTCAACCTTTTTTCGGGACAGAGTTCTTTGTCCATGTGCTATACACAAATCTATCTTTCTGCCCCCCAGACTGAGGCACTATTCCTGTTTGCAGGAGCCACAAAGAAATCCTGGTGCCTCGTTACAATACTACTTTCAGTAAAACATATTTAATTAAATTTCCACTGTCAAACATCTTGTTAATCTTCAATGTCTGCTCAGGTAGGTCCCCAGAGGTCCTCCTGGGCTGCGTCTTCTGAATAACATTTGCTTATCATTAAACTTCTCTAATTCTAATCCCTCCCCCCTCACAAAAAAAAAAAAAAGAAAAAAGTAGGAGTTATAAAAAACATTAAAAAAACTCCACCATCACCACACTCCAAACCATGTCCTAATCCCTGGACAAGGACATTTTTCCAGTTCCAGAGGTTATCACTGCATTTCAGCAAACCTGTCCCTTTCCTTAAGATCTCTGACCACTATTAAATATGGCATTTTGTTTCTGATTCTATAGCCAGAATAAATATAAAGCAAGTGGGAATTTCTTGCACTCCTTTCCATTCCTTTCTTCCCTTTTTAAAAATAAATTCGGGTTATTTTCATTGCATTTTAATATGATATGTACCAGTACGTTGCTATAAAGCTTCTTCATTTCATCACATCTTTTTGACAGCTGGGAGAGATCCCCTTCATATTTCTGAATTAAATCCTGTAATAAAATAAAACTTCTTAATTTGCTCTTAATTTGCAGCAGACCATTAAAGCAGGAATTAAACAGCAGTGAAAACAAGATCATTCAAGGCAAAATTTTCATGTCATAAAAATTTCACGTTTCACAAAAGAGAAGCACACACATTTCCTTGCAAGTATTAAGATATCAAAGGGAAAAAAAAGGAAACATGAACGTTAGAGAATTTTAACTGTATTATAAAATGACAAAACCTAAATCCACTAAAACTGGCAGAGCCAGATAAGCATCAAAAGGTCCTAATTTCCAGCACATTTGGCCTTTTTGCACATGCAGCAAACACTGCCTGATTCTGGTTCTTAAAGGGCAGAAGCAGGGCCTTGGACACAAGCTGGGAAATAAAATTTCTTAGTGGTGCCTTGTTTGTAACAGCCACATTTTTGACAACTTAATATCTGTGCAAGAAGCGACAGACACAAAATGGCAGAGACACTGAGATGTCTGGGACGGCAGAGATTAACGTGGCCTGGAGGACAGACACAAAATGGTGGAGACGCTCTCTTGTGTCAACGTGGTGGCCACTGAGGCAGCGCATATGACCCAGAGAAGACACAACATGGCGGAGATGCCATCTTGTTGCAATATGGTGACCACTGAGGCAGGCACGTGGCACAGAGAAGACACAAAATGGCGGAGATGCCATCTTGTGTCAATATGGCGCCTCACGTGGCCTGGAGGACACGTCCAAAATGGCAGAGATGTCCTCTTCTCTGAAGATGGCAGCTGCTGAGGCAGCCCCTGTGGCCCAGAGGACACACCCAAAATGGTGGAGATGTTCTTTCGAGATGGTGGCCACTGAGGCAGCGCACGTGGCCCAGAGGACACACACAAAATGAGAGAGGAACTCTCTCAAGATGGTGGCCACGGAGGCAGCCCCTGTGGCCTGGAGGACAGACACAAAATGGCAGAGATGTCCTCTTCTCTCAAGATGGAGGTCGCTGAGGCAGCTCACATGGCCGAGAGGACAGACACAAAATGGGAGAGGAACTCTCTCAAGATGACAGCCACTGAGGCAGCCCCTGTGGCCTGGAGGACAGACACAAAATCGTGGAGATATTCTCTCGAAATGGAGGCCGCTGAGGCATTTCATGTGACCCGGAGGACACCCACACAAAATGGCGGAGACGCCATCGTGTCCCAAGATGGCAGCACTGAAGACACCTTGAGAGGACAGACCGTCCAAGCTGAGAGGGAACACCTGAGCTGCCGTCAGCCCTCAGGGTGCCCCAGGGAGGTCCGAATGGATTTCAGGAGGATTGTCCTCACTAAAAGGATTGTCCAGCTCTGGAGCAGTGCCCAAGGCCGTGGGGCAGTCGCCGTCCCTGCAGGGACCCCAAAGCAGGGCATGTGGCACCTCGGACAGCCATTAGCTGTGCTCAGTTAATTGCCCCTAAAGAGCTTTTTCAACCCAAATTATTTGATGATTCTAGGTTCCATGGCAGGGGTTAGAATTGGATGGTCTTTAAGGTCCCTTCCAACCCAAACCATTCTGTGATTCTCTGATCCTCTCTGCAGAGGCAGAAGGAATCACAAATTCACTCTAAAATTCCTGTTTTCCCAAATTGCTTGTCGTGGGCAGCCACAGAGTTGCCTGGGAAGGAAAACCAGGAGACGCAGAAACCCTGAAAACCCATCCCATGCTGCAAATTACACTCTCAGAAGTCGATAAAAACCCACTTTCCCTCAAATTCTCCTGGTTCTCAGCACAAACTCCCAGGTTACTCATCCCTTACTCCACCCACAAGGTTGTGGTAAAGTCACCTTTAGTTCCTTGAAGAATTGGGACTCCTGCGCTGTCGCCTTGCTCGGTTTGGGTTTAATCAGCCGCCTGCAGTGGATAATGTTCTCCAATTCTTTTTTTAAAACTAACCAAAGAGAAAGAAAATTAAGAATTTCAACAGCGTGAAGAGGTGTCCGAAGGACTGCAATTGTCTAATTTATGGCACAAGGAAAATATAAGAGAATATGGGTCTACAATACATTTATCTAGGAATATTAACTTTCTGGTTTGGAGTAGAGCTCCTGAAAGAGGCATTTTCTTGTGGAAAAAATGTGATCACATCCCAGCAACTGCAGGATAATGAAGAGGTCGATAGCAGCAGCCATAAATCTGACCTTTCCTCGCTCTGAGCACTGGGATTAGCCACGGAAACAACATCCTTCAAACCCACATTTTCATGTAGGGTGCTCAGGGCTCCTTTAAAGATAAAAGAACAGAAATCCTGCTCGGTGTAACAGCAGGGAATCTCGTCAGCTGGCACGGAGCTGTTCCCTGGGAGTGTCCTGCTGGGAAATGGGGACAGGGGACACAGCTCGGGGGCTCCTCTGGCACCTTCCTGCCCCTGCTCGGGTAGTTCCTGTGTGTGGAGCTCCAGGATGTGCCTTGGGCTGAGAAAAGCTGGTTCTGTGCATTTTGGTGGATTTTGGTGCATCTCCTTCCCTCTCTGCCCTGGAGGGGCTTCACCAGGCACATCAGGAGCCCACGGAGGAATCCACACTCAATCCCATCTGGCTGCCCCGAGCCACCTCTTGGACGTATCCACAATTTCTGGTTCCCATTTCACAGCTTTGCCCAGCGCTTTCCTAAACTGTGCTTAAAATATTCCGTGATTTTGAGCTGTCCCTGCAGACCACGAGTGACTGAAGGCAAACGCTGCTGTGTTTAGTTACTCATGTCTGCTAAAAGGTGCACTGGAATTTCTTGGAGCAGGAAAAACAGATTTAAGGAGCCACGAGCTACTCCCAGAGCTGACCCCCAAGCCCAGAAGGGGTGCAGAGGTTTGCCAAACCAAAGCTGACAGTGACCATCACTCAGATCTGCTGACAAAGGCTGAAATTGGGAATAGTGGTCTGTAGTTACAGCCAACACCCCGTCACACCTTCAAAACACAATTTTTTATAAATTTCGACATAATAAACATCATTTCCATGCACTCACACTCAGCTCTCAGAGGGTTCAGTCTGAAACCCACTGAGCTCACAGGTCATGCATGGCACTGTTCCATGGGGAGTTGTAAATGTCTCCCAAAATCCATTTTATATTTGAACAACCTCGTTCTGCTCCCTCCTGTCGACTTCTCTGGTGTAGGAGTCCTTTGCAGAGAAGGAAACTAATTTTCCACAGGGAAGTTCTGGAACTCCAGGACTGAGATGTAGGAAGTTCTGTCCTGCTGCATTCCATTTCCAGCTTCCAGAGACTCTGCCACCACTTTAATGGAGCACTCGTACCACTTAACATTTGTATTTTATGATAAACTCTATTTACCATTTCCTTGTTTTTCTCCATTTCTAAAGCACTTGGACACACTTTTTTTTTTTTTAATTCTTCACAGTAACATGACAGGTTAAGCATCACCATGGCAACACTTCACCTCCATGTTTTGAACCTTTAACTCTCTTTACAAACTACAGAGGTGCAGCGAGAACCTGCTCCAAATGGCTGCACAGTGCATGGAAATGGAGAAACCACATTTACATACCATCGACTTCAGCACTGAGGCCCTTCATGGATGCTGGAAAGGAAGAGAGAAGGCAAAAATTATAATAATAAATGATAATCTTAAAAAAATAAAAATAAAAAATAAAAATAAAATAATAATAATAATAATGATGATAATAAATGGTAATAAATATCGTTTACATAGTGAGGGTGGGAGTTTACACAGAAGTTGAAGGAGCTCATTTTTTATCTGTAAATGATTCCCCCCCTTTTCCTTCTCTCACCATCAGGAACAGCTTCAAATTCCGTCAGCTCCTGAGGGAACGTGGCCAGCTGGGGCTGGTGCAGGAGGATCTGCTCCACCAGGGCGTGCAGCAAGGTGAACGTCCTCTCCTTGCCCCTCAGCAGAGAAAGCTGCAACAGAGCACAGCATAACACTGAGCTATTATACCTTAAAACATCAATAAAAACCAAAAAGGGAACTGCAGGAATGCTGATAGATCCCAGGTTAATTTGACAAGAACAGAAAACAATTATTAATTAATTATTAATTGAACTAAACCTCTCCTTTTCATTTTGCTGTTCCACACACATTCCTGATTAAGATCATATCCCACTTTCACATCCCCTGACCTCCCTTGTTTTTGGTGTCTTCTTCACACAGGTCTTTTTAAACTTCAGGCACCCTCACTGATTGCAAGTGATTTCAGACCTCCAAAACAGAATCATTTTTGCTTTCCCCTTAGAATCACTGTGCTGTGTTCACAGAGAGAGAAAAGTTCCTTAATTGCACCTGGGAAGATGCTCTGTGGCAGAAAATGACTTTGTAGGCATTCTTCATTATGATAGATGTGCTATTACAGCCATTATATGTATAAAAATAATAAAAAAAGAATGGGAGTTGTGTCTCGGGATTGTCACTAGAGTTGTAAATCACTCACTCATATATTAAAGTCTCCAGATGGGAAAAAAACCTTTTAAAAACAAAATAAAAAGCCTTTTCTCTACTATTTACAGATCAGGCATAATTTTACAATACTGTCAAAGACATAAGGTAAATTAGGAAATGTGTATCTATTTCTTGCTTTTTAGGATAAAGATATGATGCTCTGTAACTGTTGGGAGGAGGAAGGAAAAAAAACCTGTTTTCAAAAGCAGCATTTTCTGATGGCAAATTCTGATTAAGAGAGGAAAGGAGGCTGCTTAAGACTATGGAAAATTCAGCCTAAGGTCACACAAGTGGTGGGTCAGTGAAGAGACCCTTGATTAGAGAATTAAGAACTAAATGGTATTTTTTTACAACAGATCTCTGTCAGAAGAGAGAAAAGATCACAAGTGCTGCTTTTGTCCTCTGATCGGGAGTTAAAAGCATTGCAGGCAAATTTCACTCCCTTTCAATTTATAAATTGGTTTAAATTCTTCTTTTGAAACTTTACCTCAAAATGGCAATGCACCACTTCTTGCAAAAGACTCTTAAATTCAGAGAATCCCAGAATGGCCTGGTTGGAAACGAGATTCAGGATCATCCCATTCCACGGGCAGGGACACCTTCCATCATCCCAGGCTGCTCCGAGCCCTGTCCAGCCTGGCCTGGGACACTGCCAGGGCTCCAGGGGCAGCCACAGCTGCTCTGGGAATTCCAGCCCAGGGCCTGCCCACCCTCACAGGGAGGGATTCCTTCCCAATATTCCATCTAAATCTCCTCTCTGTCCCTTTGAAGCCATTCCCTGTGTCCTGTCCCTCCATCCCTTGGCAATCCTCTCTCTCCATCTTTCCTGCAGCTCCTTCAGGCCCTGCAAGGCCACACTGAGCTCACCCCAAACCTTCTCCTCTCCGGGTGAACAATCCCAGCTCTCCCAGCAGAGCTGCTCCATCCTCTGCTCATCCTGGAGCCTCCATGGGCTCTCTCCAGCAGCTTCAGGAGGTCCTGAGCTGGACCCCAGGGCTGGATGCAATTGAAGCACGAAGAACTTGCTCCGGGGCCACAGAAGAGTGCCCAGCGCAGGAGAAATGCCCAGGGTCACCCTCTGGGCACAGGGAACTGAAAAGGGTCTGTACAACAAAACCCTTTATCCAAACTCGTGTCCAGCCAGCGCCTGCAGCTCAGACACTTCTTCATGCCAAGGGATTTCAATATCAGGGCAGGTAGAATTCTGCTGTTCTGCCTCATTAGAGATGCAGTGAATTCAGCACCACAGAGGCAGTGCTGCTGTGTGGAGTGGGAACACAGCTCGTTATCAGACAGGAATGGATCTCTTGTTAAACAGGATTTTGTTCTGGGGAGCCACAGGAAAAGTGTTGGCTCCTCATTAGGAATCAGTGCCTCTCTGCACACTCGGGCACAGTTAATATTCATGGATAACATGCCCTAGAATATGATGATTTAATGACATGAAAATATTGACTCACTTTGGCCAGAGACGACAGTCGAAATCCTTTGGCCACCTCTTTTCCAGCTCTTTCATTCAAATGGTTCCCAATGGCCAAAATGTACTCCAGGACAGCCACAAACTTCTGGCTGCAGTGCAGCTGCTTGCTCGCTTGGATTTTCTGGGTGATCAGCTGAAAAAACAACACTTCCCTCAGGTCTGACTGAAAACATGGATTAATCTGCGCCCTCCCTGTGCCAGAGCCTCTCTGTCCCCACCTGAGGTCACCCCTCAGCCCAAGGGTCTCTCCCCACCCGAATCCCTCAGGGTTTTCACACTCCCCCGAGACAAAGCTGTGCTGGCACAGTCACCCCAAAGAGTCACATCCTTTGTGGCTGCCAAACAGCTTCAGCCTCCCGGGCACACAAAGGGTTCTGCTGATTGCCCGAATTTCAGGGATCAGGGGAAGCAGAGGCTGGAGCTCCATCCTCACCTCCCTCCCTTCTCCTTCAACCAGCTCAAGGCTCTTATCAAAATTCTTAGCACAGTTTCCCCACAAGGAACAAAAATAATTTCCTGTGCTCAAACTCAGTGTAATTCAGTTTTCCCAGGGAAGGCGCCTCCCTTGTGCGATAGGCACAAGAGGTGTTTTTGTCCTCTGTTAGAAAATTTGTATTTTTTTAGCACCACACCTCTTTTCATCAGTCACCAACACACAAAGTTAAAAACAGGGAAAGAATAAAACACATGGGAGGGCTGAAAGCTGTTGTTAAAACATTTACAGCTCAGCTCAGGGCCAGAGGGTGCTGAAAGCCAATATTCACATTGCCCCATAGAATTTTAGGTGCATATTCTGTGATTTAAAATAGGTGTTAGCATGTAGAAGTAAGAACACACTTAGACACTAATCAGCTCCTCAATGAACTTTAAATATCCATCAAAGCAAACAGTACATAAAATAGCTTCCAAATAGTCAGTATTTGGCTTCAGTGGAGGATAGCAAAAGTGTAACAGCACCAGGCAGGGTCAGGAATTTGTGCTTCCCCCCTGTGCTTTCCATCTCTCCTCTGTGAGCTCTCCTCACTGTTACTATGGTTTTAATCACAGCCACAAATGATAACAATTTGGTCCTGCAGAACTTTCACCTTTTATTTTCATTCCCATGCAGAAGGAGGGCAACAGCTCTGAAATGTTTTCACGGTGTGGAAATCCTTGTTTTGAATCAAAGCATGGACAAAACCTGGCAGGAAAGGCCTGGCTGGGAACAGCAGGATCCAGCCATGGGACTGGCGCTGCTTATTTGCATCCCCACCCTTTAGTTATCCTTAAAAAAGGCAAAGAGGGACTCGAGCTCTGGTTCCCAAATATTTCAGTTCAGCGCTGTAAATCTTGGGGGGAACAGCTCCTTCAGTCTTCAAAAAATAATAAACCTCAATGAGATCTGTCAAATAAACGTCCTCCATGTCTTTGATTTTTTCAGCTCATGGGGCAGGAGCCTCTCCACAAAAAGAATTGAATTTTAATGGTGAGATTCACTTCTGTCTTATCATTGGCCAAAGAAAGAGGAAAATTTAACAGCGCCAAATAAAAATTTGAAAATCTTTTCTCCCTCCTTTGTTAAAGTCTACTTTACTGCCAGTCTCATTATTTTGAATCTTGGTGGAATAAGGATGATATTAAATGCACATATGAAAATAAAAGGGAAAAAAACCCAGAAATAACTTATTCCTTGTTACTTACAGGCTCCAGATCTCTCATGCTCTCGGGGAGCTCTCGGACACTGAGCAGGAGATCCAACCTCTGGCCCAAGTGAGGGATTTTACACATCTGCACAGAATTGAACAGAAAAGGAATCAAAACTCATGTTCACACCAAAACAAGCATAAATCTTTCATAATTTACTGAGTAATTCAGCTGTGCTATTGTTTTCCTAATTTCTGTGCTCACTTATTCACTTTGCTCGGGGTCTGAAGCCTGTGGATACACTCTGGCACAAACCTGCAAATTGCAGAGAGCACTGTGTGCTCTGAGGGCCAGACAGGATTAAAATCAAATCCCAGCTCTTCCTTGTGGGAAAGAACGGTTAAATACATTTAACCATTTACATTTAAGCCATTACATTTAAATACAGTTTTATAGGTTATAGCTTCTAGATTTTGGGAATCTAGCTCAGGTAAATCAGGTAAATCTCCTACTTTGGAGAAAGAGGAGGGAGTGTGACTCGGGGATGTGAAGAGATCCACAGATCCACAGTTATTTCTCCATTAGAATAATCCTCTAACACTGATTCTGGGTGAGATTGTGAATTCATGTTCTTCTTGTAGTGGTTTTAGCTCTGAGAATATCCTGAAAATAGGATGTGGTGCCTTTGAATGCTGCAGCTCCTCACCTCTAGCATGAACTGGTCAACCTCGTGCAGCTCTGAGCCAGAGCCCTTGAAGGACAGGTACTTCTCTGCATCCTTTGCTGTTGGCAAATACCTGCAGAGAGAAAATGAAAATTAGATGTCCTCTTCCTCTTCATTCTGTATTCTGATAAAATAATGATTCCATTCCTTGCACTGGAATCTCTTGTAGTTGCACTGTTTTAGAAATCTTTCTTTCCTTTCTCATGGAGAAGAGAGATAAGTTGCATCCCTGTACTCTTCTAATCTCAGTGGTTTTGGTACTGGATGTTGTAGGATTGTAACCTATCGTTTTAGGGGGTGGAAAACTGCCGACCAATAGTTGCTAGATTATTAATGCTTATATAAAGAAACTTTTGTAAATAAAGCTCTCTCAATCGCCATCTTGGGTGCTGCCTGCCTGACTTCCCTGCGAGCTTCTGTGAATCTCCACGAATATCAGAAAATCAGAGCAACAATCCCTTCCACTTTGTGTGGTTTATGTTTTGCATTTGTTCTTTATCCAGGGGGGCTTTGCAGGCATTGGAACCAACTGTGGATGGAAAGCCAAAGTGATCTGCAGCTGCGTGTGGGTACCTGGAAATGCTTCCAGACTATTCACAGTGAGAAAATCTTTTAGAAAAGGTAAAACCATGAGACAGAGGAGTTTAGGGCCTGATTTCCAAAGAGGTTGGATCCATTTCTCATCTCTGTTATCACAGAATATCCTGAGCTGGAAGGGACCCACAGGGACCATCCAGTCCAACTCTGCACAGACACCCCGACAATCCCACCCTGGATTTTTTTAAAAAAAATTTAAATTTTTAAAGCTTTTTAAATCCACCCTGGATTTTTTAAAGGCTTAATGGGAGCATTTCTCTTCTTTCCCATGATCCTGACTGGGTTTTTTACTTGTTTAAATAGTGACAGCACAGAACACAGCCCCACAGCTCCCTCCCTTCCTCGCAAGGTCACCGAATATCCCCAGGGCCACAGGTTTTTAGAAAATGGATATCTTCAAATGTGCCTGCACTTGGAAAAACAAACACAGCACCACAGCTCCCTTCCTTTGGAAATCTTCCTGCCTGTCCAACTGATCACTGGGGGAATTCACAGCATTTCTGAAGAAAAACGGAATCGATGGTGGAGCTCACGGATGAGGAGGAGAGCAAAGAATTTGAAATAAGTATTCAGGTCTGCTCTCTTTTCTTTCTCTTCAAACAACCTTCCACATTTGCAGCAGGTGTGATTAAACATTCATGGGCATAGCTGTGCATTTCCATTAAAAGTCAGGAAATTTACCCAAAGATGCAAAAAAAGAAAGCAAATATTTTAGCACGTTAAACACAGGACAAACAGTAAGATTTATTTTACTGATGTCAATAATTAATTTGACATTTCAATTGTAAAATTGCTGGGGTTTGAATTGTTCCATCTATATTAAAGCAGATTACAATGTAATCCATCCAGCACACTTTACGTCAAGAAAAAAAAAGAATTTTCATTTAAAAATACGTTATCTGTTGGCAAATGAAAGGGTGTTTATTCATCGTTAAAAATAGTTTGAGTTTTTAAGCAAATTCATAGAACGTATTTTAAAAGGTGACAGCAAACATCTTCATTTAATCAGAAGTCTGATACCCCATAAAATTGTTTAGCTGCATTATGCATAGAAAATGGAACTAACAGATTATCTCGAAGGTTTAAAGCTTAAAGCATTAAACAATGGAAAGGAAGAACAAAAACATGTCAGTGCTTTCCATAAATATCTTTTTACATGAATGCAGCTTTAATGGAATTTTCACAATGAAAATAACTCCCGTTGCTCCGAAAAAAATTAAGTTTAGAGAGACACGGTGTGCTTTGCTATTAAGACATCAGGACAAAGAATCATTCAGGGAAGGAGGGAGAGGTTTCTGTATCAAATGAAGTCTTGGAGTTTCCAATAATCACCGAGCACTTCACTGGGTACACGAGCAGAGCACTCTGCTCCCTGGGCACAGCCTGGAAAATGCAATGTTTGCTTTGACTTGAGGGATTTTCCACTCCACAATAGCAGGGTTTGGACACTGTGCCCAGGCTCAGACCCTGTGTCAGGAGCAATTTGCACAGAGAGGAATTTCCTCTTTGAACTCCTGTCCTGCCCAGGGCTCCTCAATTAACAGGAGGTTTCGGAGGGAGCATTTCCCACTGTGACACCTAAATCGATGGAAAGCTCTGCAGGTCCCCTCCTGTTGTGCCAAGGCCACCTCAGTGCATTGACCAGGGCACCTGGGAGTGCTGAAATCCCAGGAAAATATCCTTCAATTCCCCCCTGCCTTGGGAGTCAAAGCCTTCATTTCGAGATGCATCTCGACTGTTTCGGTCGCACTTAAAACTCTTGGGATGGAAAAAAAAATATCTTCCTTTCAGTGCAGGATTTGCACATGGATTCCTAGCTTTGGTTTTCAAAACCCAGCTTTGGTTTTGGCACTAAATAATAATCCCAGGGACAGAATCCTTGAACCCACATAGCATAGTCTGAATCCTTGAAATTTTTATAAACCTACAGCAATACAGCAATCAATATCCTTTACACATTCCACTGCTGCAAAAACTCCCTCAGCATTATTGCCATCAAAAAAACACTTCAAGGAAAAAAATACGATATTTCAAGCTTCATTGCCATCATTATTATCATTATTTTCTGATGGCAAAGAGCCCAGATGTCATAAATCAGTGATGTCACAGCAATTTCAGCAGCGTGGACATCCTGGGCTGAACCTGCAGAGTCAGGACTGAGTCCTGAGCAGCAGAGTGTGGTCAGCATTTCCTGCAGACTTCAAAATTACTGATTCAGGTCAGGATTTCAAGGCCAAAATTAAACTGATTCCATGGGAAGTAGGAACATCAGTTATTTACTTCCTCACTTTCCCTGCCAGTGTTTTCTTCTTCCCAGTTTTCTTTAGCAAAACATTTTTCTCTCATTTTGAAGCAAGAAACAGTTTCACATCAAACTTTCACATGTAAAAATGTTTATTAAAATGGCCCAAGTATCAAATGGGGATTTGGATGTATAACAGGTCCTGCTTTAGGATTCCACTTCTTTCCTTTCCATATCTTCAACTAATCAAAAAGATAAAATCCAGCTCCTACGAATTTCACACACCAACGGTTTGCTTACACTCCTGAAATCTCTTCAGTTTTGCTAAAGCTACAGAAATTTGCATTCTGCTTTAAACCCACAAATCTCTGCCACTCAGACACAAATATTCCCAATATCCCTCATCCCAGAAAGCTCCTTTTACACTTGCCTCCCTCCTCTCCAAACCAACTTCCCTGAACTTCACCTTATTTGCAGAAGATTCTGCTTTCTGCAAAAAGTCTCAGAAACAAACAAATTCCCCAAAAAATTACCTTCTCAGTGCTGTGATCTGCTCATCTGTAAGGCCACCACTCTCCTCGTGGATGATGAACAGCTTTTCCTTCAGCTCACTTGGTTTTATATGGAAACTTTTAAGAAAAATGTCTGGAGGAAAAGGATTCTTAGATTACTCAGAGGTAAATGCTCAAGGGAAGGAAAATCAACAAAATATCTCATCTACACTTAGCAGAATTTTTAAAAGAAAGCAAAAAACCCCACAAATAAACAGAAAAAAATATTTAGCAGCTGCTGTCATAAGGCAATAATTGAGTCTTTGTGTTTTCTTTCAATTTACACAGCAGTAATCAAGGAAAAACAAATCTGAGGGTGTTTTCCTTGTCTCTTATTGATACCTGCTCCCTGTATGGCAGAACTTTCTTTTTTCAACAAGAATCCATTAGATAATTCTGCTTTTATTTGTATTTTCCCACATGTTGGTCTTGATTTCAGCGTGGAGATCTCTAAGAGCTCTCATTTTCCTCCTCTCGAATTCTCCAGAATTTTAACCTACTGGCATTTTGGAGCTTCATCTTTTTATTCATTAATTTAAGGACTGTGGTTTGCAGCACTTGCAGGAAGATTAATCAGAATTCTCAGGATCAAATTAACTTTTGATCTAAGTAACGTTCATTATAATAAGGATATGCCAAAATTCTCACTGATGAGGATGAGATTAAGGAACGGATGTAGAATGTCCCAATGAAAAATGTTGTAAGAGGAACAGGATCAAAAGGAAGAATGGTGCTATTTGCAAAGCAAAGGAAAGAAATTTCCTCAAAGAAACTGCAATAATTTAGTAGATAAAAGTGCTATTACAAGATTCTTTTATCTGCAACAGCACTTTCCTATCACTCTTCCTTTTAACCCTTCAAATTGTTAGTCAAGGGATGCCATAATTCCAAGTTATCTCCATTTACATTTCCCAATTAAAACTTTACAAGATCTCCAAAATACATTTTTTCTTATTAACATTCATCATCAAGATGAAATCATTAAAACATCAGAAAGAAGTGCCCCAGACATTCCTTACATGTGTAACACTTCTTAAAGCATCTCTAGGTTACAGAAATTTTTTGGAAAGGCATCTTTGTAACAGAAATCAGAGTGCTCTCTGAAGAACAATTTCTGCTGCTCCATTAATATCTGCCACTTGTCATCAAAGGCAATGTTTGGTTAGGAGGAGAAGTGTAGTTGCACTGTTTTAGAAATCTTTCTTTCCTTTCTCATGGAGAAGAGAGATAAGTTGCATCCCTGTACTCTTCTAATCTCAGTGGTTTTGGTACTGGATGTTGTAGGATTGTAACCTATCGTTTTAGGGGGTGGAAAACTGCCGACCAATAGTTGCTAGATTATTAATGCTTATATAAAGAAACTTTTGTAAATAAAGCTCTCTCAATCGCCATCTTGGGTGCTGCCTGCCTGACTTCCCTGCGAGCTTCTGCGAACTTCCACGAATATCAGAAAATCAGAGCAACAGAGCAGGGCTGGGGTTGAGCTGCTTCATCAGCTCTGTTCAGCTCAGGTTTTTGGTAGAATCCCACCTGAGGTGTGAGAGCAAAGGATTCTGTTGGTGTGCAGGATCCTGCTCACATCCTGAGCCCTCAGCCAGGGGAAAGTTGGGAATTGCTGTGCCCTGAGCTGGGGCTGCCCTGAAGGCTTCTCACCCCAACCCTGCCCAGCACGTGAAGTTCCTGAGTGCAGCACAGCGCTCCCAGTTTGCCTCCCAGCCTGCTCCTGGTGGCTTTGAAACCCTCAAAATTCAGAAAGCCTCGGAGCTCAGAGGCTGAAATGGATGTCCCAGGTGCCATGGGTGATTTTACACTGCTGCCAAGGCAGCAGCATCCCAACAGCACAGCCACATTTTGTACAAGGGGAGCAGCTCAGGTCTTCATCTCTGCATTATCAGGGACTGTGTTTGGAGGAACTGAGCCATGGGGGCCTTTTTTGATAAAGAGAGAAGCACTGAATTAAAATGATTTATACACAGCCTTGATCACTGCCTGTTGAAGGGCAGAAAGCACAACCAGCAAACGCAGGCAGAGCTCAGCCCAGCCTTGCAGAGAGGAGCGCACAGCCCTCATTTATCCACTTACTGAAGTTATGGGCAACTTTTCTATCCAGCAGGATGTGCTGATTCACCGCAGGCTCACTGCCCAAAAGCACGGCCGTGTCCTGGATCTGGAACTGCTCACAGAGCCTGGGCACATCTATTTTTCTCTTGCATGGGTCACATGAGCCCCAGACAGATTTGGGAATCTAAAAATACAGGAGGGACACGGGGTAAACAAAAAGCCAGGGGAACAGAGACCCTTTGTTCCCCCCAAACACAGGGAAGGGCATCCAGGCCGTTTGGTGCACAGCTGGATTTTATAACTGTCCGTGTAACACAGGCTACAATATTTAGGTTTTTCCGTTAACAGCTCCCATCGCTTTCATCCTCACCTTGTCACAGGGAACAACATCCCAGTGGAAGGCTTTGGTTCTCGGTGCCGCTGGGGAGAGGCTGCAGGGCTGGGGGAGGGCAGGGGGGGCTGGGGGCTCTGCCCTGCAGGTGGGAGCTGGCACAGCTGCTGGGGCTGGGGCTGGTGGCCCACGTGCCACGGGCACCGAAGGCTGGCTCAGGCTGCTCCTTGCAGAGCTCCCACTGAAACGGGGAGTGCCCTCTTCCTCCTCATTCGGGGGTGCAGTGAATTCCTCATAATCAGCTTCAGGGCTGCTGCACCCCTGAGAGCCCTCCCGGGGCAGGGTGGCACCGTGGCACAGCTGGCAGTGCCTTTCCAGGAGGGACACCCACTCATCCTGCAGGCTGCCAGCAGCCTCGGGCCTGCTGTTCTGGGCAGTGAGGGGCACCCGGAACCTGAAATGGGAGAAAGGGAGCTGTAAACACCAGGAATGTAAATAACATTTACAGTAAATAACCTGCCCAAGCCAGCCACAGATGTTCCTGGTGCGAGCAGAGCGATGCTCAGCAGCTGCACCTGGCAGAGCTGCTGCCTCGACCTCTCTAGAGCGAATTGATGATGTGTTTGGGGCTGAGAGATGAAGTTTTGCCGTGTTTTTGAGGTTTTGCAGCTCCCTGGTAGCCCACTCCCCAGCCTGGCCGGAGGTGCTGCACCAGCACTCAGACCTGTGCACATCTGGCCCAGCAGCTGGACCAGGCATCTCCTCCTGCCTCCCGACACGGCACCTCCCCAGCTGCTGCAGTGCACTTCCACTTCTGCTTCCTCCTGAAAACCCTCATCAGATCCCTGCAGAGCAATGGGAGAGGTCATTTCTGTCATTCTGATGGCCTCAGTGCTGTTATTTCACTCGGGGCTTGAGCTCCTCTGTTGCCTGACCTCGTTCGCAGTAACTGCACTTCAATAAATGATCAACTAACAAAAATACTCACAAAGAGCAGTACTGTGGGGTCCGGAGGGAGAAGGTGGAGCCTCCGCTTTCCCTGCTGACCCTCGCCCTGCCAGCCGTGCTCTAATTAATGATCAATTAACAAAAATACTCACACATAGTGGTGCTGTGGGGTCCGGAGGGAGAAGGTGGAGCCTCCGCTTTCCCTGCTGACCCTCGCCCTGCCAGCGGCCAGGGGCACTGTGGTGGCTGCAGGCTCCGTGGGCTGGCTCTGTCCCCCCAGCCCAAGGCACTGCAGAGCCAATTCTCCTTCCCGCAGCTGTGCCAAGCACCTGGAGGACAAGGGATGGACACACAGCTCATTCTTCAGGGATTTTTTATAGGCACAGCCCGGCCCTTGGGAAAGCACCTTCTAATGGCAAAAAATCCCCACGTATCTACAGCATCATCCATGGAACAGGCAAAGAGTATCAGTAGTAAAGTACAGGGTCCCTGAGATGTTCTTATTGGAGAGTTCTTTCTTCTCATCTGACACCGAAATAAACTGTGACACAGAATCTGAACAGCCTGCCATGCCCAGTTAGAGAGAAAACTAAAATCTGACCAGCAATTAAAAAAATCACCCAGCTCCTGTTAATTCTTTAGCCGTGCTCTGTCCCTCCCACTCCATTTATTCTTCATTTTATTCCTCATCCAATGGATTTTTTTGACTCTGAGCTTTTAGAAGAGTCCACTGTGAGAGTGAGCAGTGCAGAATGTGACAAGGCTGCAGAGTTTCTGTGTCTTCCATGTTTCACTCCACCAAGCTGTAAACAAACTACCAAACTGAGTTCCCAATCTTTACTCCGTTCCTCTTGGAAATCCTATTACTCCATGGAAACTGATCCTGGGCCCCTCATTCCCAGGAGTCACTTGGCAGGAAAGGGTCAAAGTGTTCTGCTCTCGAGGGCCTCCAGCAGAAGTGACTGTGCCAAAATTTGGGAAAAACCTCTTTAAATGATAATTAACCCTGGAAGAAATTGCCTGACCATACGGAGCTTCCATTCCAGCAGAATCCTCTGCTCCAGCCTCTCCTCTGGAATTCTGCCCTGCTGTTCCTACCAAAGGTCCCAACAAGAGGTTGGGCTTTACTCTCTGTGGGTTTTATTCTTATTTAAGCATTTCCCTTCTCATTTTTCTGGAGGGTTTCTGCCTTTCTGCATCATCCTGGCACTTCTATCAAACCTCTCTCTCCCTCCACTCTCTCTTCAAGGTGTGGCTGGTTGTTTAAGGTGTTCTGTGAGGAATTTAAAGAAGTTTAGCTGCTCCAGAACAAATTAAACATAAAATATAAACTGCGTCTATTCCCACACAACCAGTCAAAGTGATAAGAATTGTTTAATGGAGCTGGCACTTCTATTGATCTCTCCTTTCTTCAAGGCAGGGACTTATGGTTTAATCGGATCTCCAGATGCTTCCACCATCACTTATTTTGCCAAAAATAAAAAAGGAGAAAGAGAGAGGATTAATATCGAGAAGAAAACAACAAAGGCTTTGCTTCACAAGATAAATAAAAATCAATTTTTGTTCGTTAACAAACCTGTTTGGTGTTGCAAGGTAACAAATCCTGGGCACACTTGAGGATGGTGTTTACAAGACATACAGTGGTAGCCTTTTAAAAACAATTAAAAGCATTTTCTGTGAACTGCCAAGTCTTTTGGGATAATTGCCCTGTGCAGATAATTACAATGTGAACTTTTTTTTTCATTAGCTTTTGCTAGACAGAATTTCTTTCCTCTCTCTTTCTCTCCTGTGATGGTATAAGCGATTTCCAGGTATTTTAGGTTTGCCTGCAGCTGGGGAGCAAACTGTGGAAAACCATTGCATTCCTGAGTATGGAGGGAAAAGTCAGGAGAGGAACAAAGCCCCAGCATCAAAACTTCCCTGAGCACCACCCCTGTGACGGATTTGTGCTCCCAGCAGGCTCCAGATCACACCACAGCCTTGGGGTTTGGGTCTCACTGCTGCACTGAGAGCTCACTGCAATGCTTTCATCTCATGCAGATTTGCACCTTTACTTTAATAAGAAAGTAAATAATGAACTTATAAGCTCGATAAAATCTTAATGCATTTATCAGGAATTTTAACAAAATCCAGCGCTCATACTTCACCCATTCAGTGGAGGTTAAAGTGTTCTGCTGCAAATCCAGCAGCCCTTCGTGGATCACATCACACTCTGCAGCTCTGCCCGAGCAGGACTCTGCTGCTCTCTTGCAAGAATTGCTCTGGAGGACTCTGCTCAGAAGGTAGATTATCTAGAGAGAAAGTGGCAGCAGAGAAAGAACATTTTCCATGATAGTTCCCTTCAGTAAGACATTGATGATTGGGTTTTACAAGTACAAAGATGACAGACAACACTATAAGCCATGGCCAAATGGGTAAAATAAATTAACATAAAATAAATAAGGTTTTTCTGTGATGCTAAACTACTTAACTGCAATTTGGTTTTATGCCCACAATTCTAAAACCGTCAGTGTAAGGAGAATAGAATTTTATTCTGGAGGGGTTACTGTAAAACAGAACTTTTTAATTCATATCCAAAGCAGTCTGGCACAAAGTTTCTGTTTAGCTCAGATCAAGCCCAAGCAGCACCTGATTGATTCGGCTGAAAATCTCAGACAATGCTCAAAGATGAAGCACTGGATCTTTTCTCAGCGTGAGGATGATCCTCATTCCTCCTTAAAATTGGGCATTTAAAGAAATACCTTATACAGAGAAGAAAAAGTGCTTAGAAGGTTCCAATTAGAATCCCGTAGTGCACATCCCCAGTTGGTTTGTTTGTTTTCACACACTCCCAGAGCACCTCTATCCAAGGTGGAGCTGCAGAATAGCCCCACTTTGATACCATCCGAGGTGGAGCTGCAGAAGGGCCCCACTTTGACACCACATCTCGAACTGGCTGTACCTCCCCAGCCCTACAAACTGTGTCAAAACCGAGGCTAAACCCCGTCCTGAGCTCCCATTCCCTTTGCTCTCTGTCCGATCACCCAGGGAACAAAGCCATCCCTCTTTGTGTGCCTGCACCATGCACTGTTGGGGCCTGGGCAGTGGGGGAACTGTAAAAGGTGTGAAAGAATAACTGAGAGCACTGCAAAGAGTATGAAAGAGCAATGGAAGAACTGTAGAAGGTATAAAAGAACAATGAAGGGACAGTTGCAAACTGCTGAAGCGATAAGAAAAATCCGCTGAAGGGACAAGAGAATGTGGAAGCAAGTAAGGAGATTGTGGAAGCGAGTAACAAAATTTTGGGATATTGTAGCAAGTAGTAGTGCTGCTTACAAATGGCTTGCGAAGAGCTTAAGATCAATAACTATCCAATCATTTGAGAAATTATTCATATGAACAAAGTAGAGCAGCCAATCATAGATACGCATGATCATGGTACGATCATGTATAAAGAACAAATTATGTTATAAAATATAAGTTTTTATTATAATAAATCGGCTATCAGAACATCACATTGGTGTGCTGTTAGAGAACAGCATTAGAGAAATTAGAGAAATTATCCATGTGGAAATGTAGCGCAGCCAATCATAGATATGCATGACCATGGTACGATCACATATACGGAATAAATTATGTTATAAAATATAAGCTTTTATAATAATAAATCGGCTATCAGAACATCACATTGGTGCGCTGTAGTCTTTTCCTTGCATGGATCCCAACAAGGCACCAATGCTGGCACCGCTGGGTGCCACCCCCTGGCACTTAGAGTGGCGTCAGGGACAGGGACAGCCTCACCTTCCTTTTGTCCTCCAGGGACACAGCCTCCAGCTCATAGTCCTGCCGCCCGTGGAAGGCGATGCTGAAGCGCCTCCGCTCAGCCTCTTCGCAGGCTTTCACTTGGGAGAAAGGGAACTGCTTCTTAATAATTCCCTTCTCGATGTTAAAGATGGTCCTGGAGTTGAAATCAAGCTGCAATAGAAAATTCCTCATCACCTGAAGCCATCACCTCTCGTTGTTGAAAGGCAAGTGCAGCATCCCAATATCACCACGTGAAGGTGTTCAGATAAAAGAACAGAATAAATGGAAGTTTAAAATGATACTCCATGATCAAGATATTGCACAATGTTTGTTTTAGTTACCAAAAAAACAGATATTCATTGTAAGCTGTGTTCCCACATGTCTCTCTTGATGAATATGCATTAATTTATCACTCTGAAATATTGCTGCTTTTTAAATTCTCCTCGTCTCACAAACCCTGTGCAGAAACTTCCTCTTCAGCACAAATTAAAGGCAGGACCACCTCGGCAGAGATTCAGTTCCTCACTCCTTCAATCCTGAATTGCAGTGAAGCTGTTTAGAACAGTTCTAAGCTAAAAACTTTTACGTGCGGACCACACAACCGAGCGCCCACACTGTGCCCTTCCCTCTGTCCTGTTTACAGCAGGAAACCTCCAAGGCAGAACCTCTCTCGTGATTATCTCTGACTTTCGAAGGCTGCTGGTAATTAGAGAACTGAAATTAAGCCATTCCAGATTCCCAGACTGATAACTTCCACACCTATTACACGTCTCTCCGTTTTTTCACTTTATGTCTAAGCAACTCATCTTTTAATTAAAAAGAAAAGGTGGATATTGATGGAAATAAGGAGATTACATTTTGCATAGTTAAAATGTAGTAAATAAAAACCACCCTGTATCTTGCATTGTTTGGACTTGCTCATTATCAAATTTTGTCCAAACTACAACAAATTTTAGTGAAATCCAGAGAAAAAACCATGAAACCTTTGTCCCTGACTTCATAGAACCAGGAAATCACCGTCAGGCAGTGTCGACACAAGTTTTCTCTAATATATTTTTATATACTGCCCCAAAAGTGAGAATTTTCAAAGTTACCTGCAAAATTCGTTTCTGCCACCGGTAGTGTTTGTATTTGTAGATAATGAAGTTAAATTGTGACCCAGTTAGCAAATCCTGAGGATCCTGGAAACAGAACAGAAATCAGCAGCACATCCAACACCAGGAGAAGGTTTGGCCACCCAAATCCAGCTGTTCTCAGGGGAAACCTCTCTCTGTGAACAGAGAGAGCACTGGAGGTTCTGGAGAGGAATTCCACGTGCAGATATTTACCTGACCTTTATTAATCACATTAACAAACACAGGGAGAGAGATTATTAATGAGAGCAGGACAAGGGGGAATGGCTTCACGCTGACACAGAGGAGGTTTGCATTAAATACCAGTGAGAAATTCTTTCCTATGAGGGTGGTGAAGCTGCGGCTGCCCCAGGACCCTGGAAATCAAGGCCAGGTTGGACAGGGCTTGGAGCAGCCTGGGACAGTGGGAGGCGCGGAGAGGTGGAACGAGATGAGCTTTGAGGTTCCTTCCAACCCAAACCATTCCCTGATTGTGCAGTTCCGCCCCACATTTGTTAATCCAGTGCTTGATGCCAGCCTTGGAATAACCACACTTCTATGGATTTGAACAACTTAATCCATAAGTAGTGACATCAGACACAGCCAAACAGGTAAAATAAATCAACATAAAATAAATCAGCATAGAATAAATAAGGTTTTTCTATGATGCAAAACTACTTAGCTGCAATTTGGTTTTATGCCCACAATTCTAAAACCGTCAGTGTAAGGAGAATAGAATTTTATTCTGGAGGGGTTACTGTAAAACAGAACTTTTTAATTCATATCCAAAGCAGTCTGGCACAAAGCTTCTGTTCAGCTCAGCTCAAGCCCAAGCAGCTCCCAATTGATTCGGCTGAAAATCTCAGGCATGAACCATCTCTGCTGGATGCAAATTCCAGCCTCTCCCTGGAATATCCGCCCCACAGGCACCAGCCCTTCATCCCCATCCTGTCTGGGGATAACTGGGGGTGTTTGTGCTGCCCAGGCTGGGATTTTATCCTTGAAGGCAATCCAGAGCTGCTCCTCATCCCAGCAGGGCTCTCTCCAGAACGTGCTCTGGCATTTGAACACTTTGCAGAACAGATCAAAGCGGAGCCCTTACCTTTTCAGCACACACCTCCTTCTGTGCCAAATGCAGAGCTCCTTCAATGCTCACTTCTTTATTTTTCACCATCTTCATGATTTTCAGGATTTTTTCCTGGCTTAACTGGGGAAAAAAAAAAAATCAATCAAATATTTTTAGAGACTGGTTTTTCATCTGGCTATGGAGGATTCAGTGTGCTCACAACACAGCCACGGTAGCTGCCATGAAATTACAATTCCATTCATATTTGATGTCCTACTGACAACATGCCCAGCAAATAAAATCTCCCTTTAAAACCTGGTGGAAGTCCACAAGACATCAAATATACAGAGGATTTTAGAAGATGTGGTGGTAATACCTGGACATAGAACTGCCAGGGGGAAGCCTTTTTTCATCAGAAACCCTGGCGAGAAGTGAAAACATCAATTTTACATGGGAGCCTGTCTCACCCTGAGTGTGAAGTCCTGCATGTGAGACAACACGAAAGAAAAATGGGGAGCATTTGAAATTTTCAGGGTGAAGAGGAGGCAAATTGTTGTTGGTGCGAGGAGGAGCTGAATTGTTGTCGGTGCCATGGGCACTTAGTGAAGCACATGAACGACCAGGGTTGCACTTCCCCTTTTTTCTACCAAAACAGGAGGTTGAACTCACTGCCAATGAGTTCACACCCAAATTTCTGTCACTCCTGAGAGGAGCAGGTGTGGCTGCGATGGCGAACAGGAATCAAGCAAAGACAAAAGGCCGGGGGGTCAGCAGGGACACAGAACCACAGCCTTTGTAGGGGAACAAACCTTCCTTTGGGGCACCCCGAGGAGTCCCCGTGTGGAACATCCATTCCTCAGCAGCAGCAGCAGGGCTGGGGAGTTGGGAGAAGCCTGGAGGTTTCACCAGCAGAGCTCAGGAACTCAGAATCCTTTTATCACCTTGAGTTAGCTCCAAGATCCAATGTTTCCTGAGCCCTGAGAACGACTTCACCACCGGGAGAGATTTATCACGAGAAAATCTGCTTTTCAATGGTCCTTTTCAAGCCCTTGAGGTGAACACCCAGGCTCAGCACCACTGACGCCTGGCACAGCCGATGTGCCACATCAAATACCCACTCAGGCCACAGAGCTCCAGCAAGCCCACAGGTTCCCCTTTTCCCAAGCCAATGCTCTTTAGCTCCCCAAATTCCCTCCAGCTCACGCAGTTCCTGGGGACAGACACACCGTGTGTTTTTACAGCCTCCAAATAAAGCCGGGAGTGAAAGAAATATTTGGTTTTGAAAGGCCTGGAGTTTTCAGGGCAAATCCAAAGGTAAGTGATGGCGCAGCCCCAGCTGCAAACAGCACTGGGGACAGCGAGGAGAGAGGGGACAGCTGATAATTCATTCACACTGAGGCACAGAGGGTCCTGCAGTGACCTCCCTGCTCGCTGCTGCAATTTTAAATGGCCATATCCTCACACCTCCCATGCACTGCGTAGGATTGGGTCTCAACAAGGCAATTCCCCACCCAACAGGCTCTGTGTGAGTAAACAAGAATATGAATTTCAATTTGAATTGAAAAATCTAGTTGCCTTAAGGCTAAGCTCTGCCTGCTCTAAAGTGCAAGATCCTATTTATTCAGGATAGCAGCTCCTGACATGAAAGCTGGAAAGTATTTTTGCCTCTTGGGCCTTTTTGTATGGAGAAGGTTCAAAGATTTTTGCAGCACGATGACAATTTTAACTTCATTTTTTCAAATCTAATTTTTTCCATTTTTTTTCTTTTAAGAAAAATAAAGTGCAGGCAGGAAGGCATTCCACTCAATATTCAACTCCTCCTTACCTTCACTAAAGTCTCCCTTAGACTCAAACGAATTTCTGCGCAAGCTGTGAAAGCAACAGGGAACATGTCTTGATTTGCTTAATAATGGATGAAGGAGAAAACATTTACAAAAGAGAAACAAATCATTCTGTGTATTTAAACTCCGGGAGGTTTGTTAGGAAGTCAGACCCTGACAGAGACTCCACTCCCCAAGGAGCACACACGGAGTATTTTTAACAGCACCCTCTTGTTTTACACCTCTCTTAACTCTCTGCACGTCTGTAAATGGGAGCGACACATTTCCAAAGCCAACAGAGGCAAAAAAAGGCATTTTTCAGCTCACGAGAACTGCCAGAATTATTTGTCAGAAGTCTGTCTGACTCACTTAGGTTGTTGACAATCACATGTTTTCATGGTATTTTTACTTGCAAACAAGGCTCCAGGATCAGACCCTGACCTTTATCATTTTGTATCTCTGGGGCTTTTCTCTCAGCATGACACTGTTTTTGTAATGTGTTGGTTTTGGTTCCATTTTTCTTAAAAAGAAACAAAATTTGTCATATTATCCACCAAAATGCCACTAAGCCAATCTGTGTTATACTGCCTAACAGAATGTGACTGGGGCAACCAAACTGAATGTTTTTTATACAAGACTGAGTAACAAAACTCAGAAAAAACCTAAATTCTTCAATTATAAAGCAGGCACATTGAGGAAATAGAGGAGATTGCGTTAATAATGCACTCACTCACCTGCCAGGCTCAAACAACTTGTTTAAAACAGATTAAACTTTCCTCACCCACCCCAAATCCAGTCGAGCCACACAAGTGATCTGAAAGAATTCACAATTGAAGGAAGAGCGTGGGGCTCCAGACATTCTCTGGAAGGAGAGGTGAGGTTTCCATATTTTTGGCCTAATTTTTTACAAAATGTGTTGAGTGGGGAGAGAGATTTCTGGTTTGTTCTGGGCAGCACTGCCCTGCACAGACCCCTCTCAGCACAGCCCCACAGGAGGCCCCAAAAGGACCCCAGAAGGTTTTCACATCCTCCCCATGCTGTGGAAACATTCCTGGAATGATCCCAGACCTTCCCAGACTCCGGGAAGAAAAAGGAGTTAAAGCCACATTATCCAAATCGTCCTTGAGCAGGGCACAAGGGACACGGGGCACTGCTCGAGGAGAAAACCCCAAAGGTGTTCCTCTGGCTCCTACCCCACAGCAAACCCTGGGTCACAGCCCCAGAAGGGCACAGGAGGGCTCTGAGTCCTGTGCAGCCACCTGAGACCCCTGGGCTTCTCCAGGGGACACTTCAGACCTGTCCTGGCACCTGAGAGCCCTTCTCCTGCAGAGGAACTTGAGCTGCGTGGCTTCTGCTCGGCTTGTTCTCATTCCTGGGACCCTCCTGCCCAAATCCTGATCCTACGGCAGAGATCTGATGCCGAAATCCCCTGGAACGTGTGCATGTGTCCCCATGGGGACACAGAGCACGAGTGTGGCCCACAGCCCTGCACAGGACCATGGCTGTCACCAGCACAGCTCAGTGACAGCACTGCAGAGTCACCTGGGGACCACAGCTCAGTGACACAGCACTGCAGAGTCACCTGGGGACCACAGGTGTCACCAGCACAGCTCAGTGACAGCACTGCAGGGTCACCTGGGGATCACAACTCTGTGTCCCCAAAGCCCTGCACAGGATCACAGCTGTCACCAGCACAGCTCAGTGACACAGCACTGCAGGGTCACCTGGGGACCACAGTTGTCACCAGCACAGCCCTGAGACAGCACTGCAGAGTCACCTGGGGACCACAGCTCAGTGACACAGCACTGCAGTGTCACCTGGGCACCACGGCTGTCACCAGCACAGCTCTGAGGCAGCACTGCAGGGTCACCTGGGGATCACAGCTCTGTGCCCCAGCCCCAGCACATTTCCTGTGCCCCCAAGCCCAGCCACGCAGAGCTCCTGCTCCCTGCCCCACAGAGGAGCAGTTTGGGTTCGATCCTAGCCCAGCTCTCACTGCTGAGCCCTCCTCGCACTCATCCTGATGGAACATGGAACACCCTCGAGGAGCAGGAGGCACAGCAGCTCCTGGGCTGCAGGGCCCCGAGGGGAAGGGTTCTGGGAGGGTTTGTCCCAAACCTGTGCCCCGACAGCAGCATCTCCCCCCGGCACTGCCAGGGCAGAGCTCCGGGAAAAGGGGCTCAGCCCAAGAGCAAAGGGGCAGGTAGGGCTACACATTTTATTACAGAGCTCTCATGAATTCTGGGCATAAACCTGACTGAACTTCACTCTGCCTGCATGTTGAATGTGTCATTTCAGTGATTTTAAAGCAACAGACACAATCCGGATTGCCTTAAAGCCCCGGCTTGTTGGGGCTATAAGTTACCATGGAAGTTACCAACTTCCATCTCCTCATTTATTCCCCTTCACCAGCTTGGAACTTGGCCCAAAAAGTGCTGAGTGCTCCCAAATATTTCCAGGGGAGTGGTTGTCTCCTAGGACTGGGGCACCTGAAGGCCTTCACTTTTAATTTACATGAAATATCAATGCAGGTGACTGATGTGATATTTTTGTGTGGCAATGCCATCTTTTGTAGCCAGGCCTAGGGACAGAAAATATTATTTGTCAAACAGAGCTGCTATTCATCAAATAAATTATCCATCAGTAATAATGTTTTGCATTATTTTTTCAGATCCATATCTGGCTGAAGAGTATCTGTCAACATTTATTCAAAGAAGAAGGTATTCATCAAACACGAGCTTGATTTCCTTGAAAACTCTGGGAATTCTGCCATTCCAGTAGGAGCTGGGGAAGGCCAAAGAGATTTTTCTGTAATTTATTTCTTACTGATACAAAGGTATGGAGTGATTGATGATAGAAACATAAATAATCTCAAAGAACTGCTCTCAGAAATACGAAGATAGAAACTGGTGCCCAATGACATGTCCATAGCACAGCTACTATACCAACAGTATAGTATTGAAATTATTATAGTAATTATATATAATTATATGTAGTAATACTTATTATATTGAAATTATTATTAGGTATATTATAGCATTGAGATTATAGTATTGAAAGTATTTCAGTATTGAAAATATCACCACATTGAAAAATCTCTAAGCCTTAACATTTCTTAAAATTCCCTCAGAAAAAAATGACATTTCCTAGGTCTCACATGAGGCAAACAGTTTAGTTTTTCCCTCAATCACCACTCCACAGAGCAGCGTGGACCCTGCCCCCCAACAGCTCTGAGAATCCATCAGGAAATGACAACTGGAAAGCAATTCCTGGAATTTCACTGTGGGAACTCCAAGGATAAATTGAGTAGTGCTGCTTGCACAGGAGACTGACTTTTTGTACTATTCACTGTTTCATCAGTGATCTGCTGAAGGACTGGAGATTACTGGAGGTTCATTAAATCTGCAGATTTTGCAGAAAGAACTACGAGGGGGATTCAAATTCCAAACAGCCTTGACAAAGGAGAGCAGCAATAATCTATAATTCAGCAAGCAAGGGGGGAAAAAAATCGGGATATTCAGCAGGAGCTGCCAGCTTCACAAGCACTGGCTGAAGAACAGATTTTTTTGCAGAAAAAGCCCAGAGTTGGAGCAGCTTGCAAAGTGACAGCAGCTCCCAACATGGTGCTGCCGCAATAAAAGGGAATTTCCCTCCGGGGGATTCCTGACAGCAGCAGAACACAGAGAGCTCAGCGCTGACAGAGGGTTCTGATGGAATGGGGGAAGTTTTCCATGCCTCCAGAAAAGAGCTGGAGAGTCAGGACAAAGAGGGCAATCGGAGCTTTGGAAAAATGGGATTTTTGAGGGGAGGGAGAAAGGGTTGGGATGATAGAGCCTGGAGAAGGTGAGGAGCTGCAGGCTCATGGAGAGCTGCTGCCAAAAGGGAAGGAGCAGCTGCTCCCTGGGCGCTGGGACAAGAGGAAATAAAAGAAAAATCACAGCCAAAGGGGCTCTGCTGAGATGGTTGGGAAACAGTGAGGATAGCACTGAGCCGTGCAGGGAAAGCTGAGGAATCTCCCAGCACTAAACAGCTTTCAGAACAATTAAACAAATGCTTTGTGCCGTGCCTAACCTGCTCCTCTGAGCCACATTTTGTGCTTGAATTCAGAGCAGAAGATTTCACTGCTTTTCCAGGGCAGTGGGGCACTCAGAGATCTGAAAACTTTGGAAAACTCCATCCAGCCTATGAGCTTTTGTTTCCAAGGCAGAGATGCTCCCTGGAAATCTCTCCTCCAGGGACCACGTGCTGCTTTATCAGAACCAACAGCTTCAATGCCACCACACTCCTGGGCCTGAATATTTGAAATTAGACTTGATTTAAAACAATTAAGAGTGAACTTACCTAGCAATTTCTGTGTACTGAGGTATAATTTAAATGCTCTGCAACAAAATGGACTGAATAAAGGTGGCTCATATAGGAGCATTTCAGTTTGCTACTGAAATAATAACATTCTGTGCCCTTAGCTAGAGTAATTAAAATAATCCACAGTGATAAGAAGTATCAAGGATTATCATATTTGCTTATTAATGTGATAGTCAAATTAATCTTGTGAAGAAACAACGATTGCTGGGCTACTTAACAGTGACACCTAATTATTTGGGAGAAGAACACGCATCTTTCTGCTCACAATCTCATTTCGTGCCCTCATGTCTTGTTAAAGAAAGATTCGTATCAAGCAAGAGCTGGGCTGCTAAAATTATTAAACGCTGAACAAGACTCATTTCATTATCCTGGAGGGTTATTAAATCCCATTAACACCTGCTAAGCAAAAGGTATGAAGTGCAATAGAGAATGCAGCACTGATTTAATGCGTGTTGAACTGGGGAGGCAGGGGCTCCACGAGTTTTACATTAATTAGCTGGAACATTTAATGAACAAACCCTTCATTATGCTCTAATAAAAACATGGACTAAGAGCTTACAAAAAAAACCAAAACCCAACGAGCATCCATCTGCTGATGTAACATTTCTGACCTGACTTTTCCTTTCTCCAGGATTCTGGTTAATAAAATTAATCATCCTAGCAAAATACTGAGAGAAAAAGGGACTATTTCTCCTTATGCATCTCCTCCTAAACTCCAACAGATTTAACAGGATGTGATCCTTGCCTGTCTAAATGGGTTTGTCATGTTCTCAATGCTTGCCTATAAAAGTACACGAGGTTTTCCAAAGGGGGCAGATTCCTCAGGATATGGATTCATCTGACATTATTTAAATGGAATTGATCCCTTGGTAAGTATATGGTGAAAATCCACTTTAAGCCACCTTGGAACAGACCAGGGAAATTTTTTTTTAAAAAATGGGGAAAAAATCAATCACCTAAGAGAGGTGGCCTTTAAGAAAAAGTCTAATGCAAATTGTAGAGGAAAGCCATGGGGATAAAGTACTTTAGAGCAGTTGATTAAAGCAAAGCAGGGTGGAAAAGCAGAAGATCTGAGGGCCATTCCACCTTGCCCCATGATCTCAGCAGCTCTCAGAAGGCTCAGGTGAAAAGCCTCAGGCAGACACAGAATTGTAGTTGCACTGTTTTAGAAATCTTTCTCTTCTTTCTCATGGAGAATAGAGATAAGCTGCATTTTTGTACTTTTTTAATCTCTGTGTTTGGTATTAGGTGCTATAGAGCTGTGACCAATGACTTTGGGAGGTGGATTCTCTGCTGACCAATGGTTGCTAGATTATTAATGGATATATAAAGAAGTTTCTGTAAATAAAGTTGCTCTTTTCGCCATCTTAAGTCCTGCCTGCCTGACTTCCCTGCGAGCTTCTGTGAATCCCACGAATATCATGAAATTTAAAGCCAACACGGAGTCAGCTTTGAGAGGGAGTTCACAAAAAGCTGAGCACACCTTTTTCTCAGGCCCAATTTCTCTTTGTGGATGCTTTGGGGCTCGGACAAGCTGAGCTCAGTGCGTGGGGGAGCGAAAGGCACCGCAGAGTGCCACTGTGGCCATGGTTTGCTCTTTGTGCTCCTCACTCATGGACAGCCCTTGCTGGAGCCAACATTTGCTTGTTCCTGACCTCCCCAGGAGGGAAGAGCAGAGATTCACACGCAAGATTCACAGAAACACCCCAGGAACACACGGCAGAGACAGGGGAACATCCCCAGGGCTGGGGCTGTGCCTTTCCACCCCTCTGACACCAAGAGCTCCTCCAGACAGACCCTCAGCCTCTCCTCACACCGAGCATGGGAGCTGTGATTTCATTACATTCAGGAGAAGAATTATTCTCTGCCACACTCCAGGATTCAGTCCTTGGGTCCCCTGTCCCTGCCCTGCCCCTAGCCCTCCCGGCTAAGGAGGGACAGCAGCCCCTGCCCTTTTCTGGGACAAACCAAAGAGCAAGAAATAGGAATAATTCCCCTGGATTATTCCTCTGGGGCTCTCCAGGGCCTGGCCCAGCTAATCTCTGATATTTGGGGAGCAAGGGGAGCCCTGCAAACAGGGCTGGACCCTCCCCAGACCCTTCTCAGCCCCCACACAAATCCTTCTTCTCCCCAATGGCTCTTTTCCCTCTGCCCCAGCCACAGAGGAACTTCCCCCTGCTCAGCTCTCCACGTTTGCATTTCCAGACACGCAAATATTGGAGCAAGCAGAGTGCCACAACTCTCGGTGTGTGGCAGACACTCAGACAAATCCACAGTGCTGCAAGCTGGTGTAAATTCAATTCTGCCATATCAATCACCTCAGATTCCAGCAGGACTATCAAAAGACTGCTTTTGCCTATAATATAAACCACTTTTTCTCCCCTCCAATTACCTTATGGAAATTTTTAGCACAGATAATATACAGTGTTGATAAATCCTCTCTAGCATGGCAATAGAAAGACCGATTTTCTCTCCTCGCGTCAGGAAAACCTCACACATTTCAACTTTCTCAAGAATAAAGCACAGCAAAATATCATCTCCTGCACATCCTCTGATAGATGAGATCAGCCTGAGCTCCTCTCACATCACAGAACATTACATCAAACAACTCTCAGCCAATTCCTGCCAGAAAGGCACAAAGCCATTCCGTTTCTGATAAATCTCCAGCTCGGCACGCCAAGCAGCACTGCCACACAAGCCACAGCACCTTCTCCTTTACCTGTGAGAAGGTGTCCTGTGTTCTGGGATTATCCATGCCTGGGGAATCCTGTTTGTCTCATCAGGGTCCTACAGGGTGGCACAGCGCAGTTTGTTCATGAGGCACACCTGCTTTGCACAGCATGTGCTCCTTCTTTCTCTCTGCCTCTCTCTCTTATGAAATCTTGCAGCCAATGGTTTTTATTAAGTGTTACTTCCTTTTATGCTGAGGGCTGAAAGAAACAATAATGATGCTTTGCTTCCTTATGGCAGCTCTGTGAAAAGACCAAAAAAAAAAAAAAAAGTCGAAGTTGTTGGTTTGCTTTTCCTGGGCTGATATTTATGTTCCAGTGCCTTCCTGAAATCACTGAGCCCTGAATGCTGAAATTAGGATTTATTACTCTTTATCAGGATTGATTCCGTTGGATCTGTCTGAACACCCAACATATGTTAGTCACCCAAATAAATTCCATTCTAAATGTAAGGAACTTTGCCTGAGGAGCCACAAACACAGTGCTCAATGTTTTTTTATGCACAGCAGCAATTTTTAACACATCTCCAAACTCCAACACGAACATATTGGGTGGGAGCACCAAGGCACCTGCAGCTCAATGCACAAGATTCCTCTGAAGATAAACAGCATTTTAAACTTTTTCTTTGCTGTCTGTACTGCAGGAGAGAGCCTAGAGATTAAAGAGGGAATTACCAGAAAGGCATTCCTGAAATCAAACCCCAGCCCTGACAGAAATTGCTCACGAGCCACAGAGAAAACAAACTTTGGCTTCCCCACCTCTACCTGGTGACTTCTGCAACATCACAAAACCACGTCAGAATCAACCTGAAGAGTGAAAGTTCTGTAGAGACACAGCTGGAAGGTGAACTCCTCATATTTGAAAATTTCTTCTCCTCCAAGCAGAGGCAGAAGGGAAAATCAGAAGCTCTGAAGCATCACCTGCGAAGCAGAGCTTTTGAGAAGGGAGAGGAATTGAAAACATTTGGTTTTGCTGACGGCTGTCCTTCCTCTGCCACTCTAAAAGCAGCTTTTTAACAGAACCAGGGCAGGAAGTTGAGAAGGTCAGGGCAGAGCAGGTGCCACGGATGGCTCTGAGCTCAGCCCCACAAATCTCCCCGGCAGTGCCAGAGCTCTGCAGCTGAGAGCTGCCAGAGAAAGGAGAGGAATGAGCTCTCCCAGACCTCTTGGGGCAATGGAAATTCAATGGAAGGCCAATATATGCTAATATAAACAGGCTTTAATCATTTGAACTCATTAAAAGTCAGTCTTAGTCTTTGAGGGAATGTTAGCGTAACACAGGACGAGAATGTAACAGGGCCTAAATCCAGATCTTCTAAAGAAATGTTTAATAAAAGATTATCTTTCAATGCCCTCAATTCTGGCTGCTCCATGTCCAGCACGACAGGATGGAAAATTTTCACTAAACTGGAAGAAGAAATCATAGGAAACAAGTTTCTTTGACAGCTATCTGAAGTAATTTGGTTAAAATAAAATAGCAACTCATTCACTCAGGATCACATTTCTAGCACTGGCCTATTCCCCCATAGAGTCCTCAGCCGCTGAGGAACTGCAATTTTCATTTTAAGTTAAAAAATCCCAAGAAACTGTTTTTATAATGTGATTATAGCAGCACAGGATGTTTTAGGATGGGCAAATGACAGGTTTGATCCACATCTCTGCAGAGATGTGACACAGTCCTGTCCCCTCTGCCGCCGGGAGAGCAGCACGTCCTGCAAGGCTGAGAGAGAGCATTAAATCAGAATAGAGCTCGATTGCTGCTCTTGGAGCAAACATTTTCAATTAATCTGGAGCCGTTAATTACACCTCCCTTTAATAAAGGCTCCGGTGTAATTTGGTTTTTTCGCTCTCAGTGAATCGATTCCAACATCTGCCAGAATCATGTGCTGCAGCAAACGCAGGGAAATTCACTGCTGTTATAAACTGCCCTGCAGTGGAGAGGGAAATTATGGGGAAAGGGCTTGGAATGAGAGGGGAGAACAAGAACTCTTTGTACATTGTCTGACCAATGCCTGAGGTGAATGTTGGACCAGCAGGGAAAGTTTTGCTGCAGAAAAACATCAGCAATTCTGTTCCACCTGGCCTGGGACACTCCAGGGATCCAGGGACAGCCACAGCTGCTCTGGGAATTCCAGCCCAGGGCCTGCCCACCCTCCCAGGGAGGAATTCCTGCCCAATATCTTAAAAAACGAGAGCTGAATCAAACGATTCCTTAATAAATAAATAACTACAGCATGAACCTGACAGAAATATTTTTGCCTCTCATTCAAGCATGAATGTTCCAGCAGGGCTGGAATGCTCTCACAAAGTATTTCTGAGTTGAAAAACAAAGCCTTTCCCTGAAAACTTGCTTCACCTGAAAATTACTGCCTAAACCTGTTTTACAAAAGGGCTCTTTCTTTTCTTTTTTTTTTTTTCCCTGTGGAACGGTGCTGAAACAGAGAGGAAGTCAGAGCTCCTCGTGACTTCACGGGGGTTTGACCTCAGCATTCCTCTGCGTTTCACATGATGGAGACACCAACAAGGGCTGAACAAAACTGGAAAAGCAACCAGATGTGTTAGGGACAAACCCTGTGGCGGGGGTTTTGCTTTTTCTGTTTTCTCAGTGTTTATCTAGCACAGAAATTGATGGGATAGCAAACCCCAGCTATTTCTGTTTGGCCTCATTTTGATGTTGGTTTGAAGCAAGAAGAATATTGGATGCACAACTGTTTGTGCTACACTGCAGTGGAAGGTGCATTAGATGCAAGGTGGGGAGGGAAGGGATGTGTCTGAGGACAGAAAATGAGGAATTTCAAAGTAAAACTTCCAACAAGTGAGTCTGTGAAACTAAATTTGGGTTGAGGGTGACATCTAGTGATGCTCAGCACAAATTCTGCCTCTTTTTGCAGTACCCCCACTCATGCAGAAAATTTAAACTTTTACCATGTTTCACAAGATACACCATAAAAGAAATATTTTCCCACAAACTGTGGGTTTAAAATTTTTTTTCTGGCAATATGAGTTAACTTTTTAATTAATTCACTCTTTGGGAGAGTGAATCCAGAGAAGAGAATCCAGAATCTAGACAAGGTAAAATCCAGAGAAGATGGGAGTGGGAGAATCCAGAAAAGGTAAAAAATAAAGGTAGTAACTTGGAGATAGAGAAAATACATCTGCTCGTGAAAATGGAGAAGTTGGTACATGAGGTCTGATGGAAATGTCATTTTTTGGTTTCTTGTCTCATTCTTCGCTTTTTTTACAACACATCTGCAAAGCACAGGTGATGGCTTGGTACATAAATAAAGAAAATCAGTAATTAGCAATGGAATTATTAGCAGTTCCCTTGTGAATTGGTAGTGCACAAACCACTCAGTTGCTGAAATTTGAAAAACAAAATGTTTCCAGGAGTTTTGTGCCTTTGGAAATGGCTCACGGTCACCACCGAGGAGAGGAAAGGAACAACGCACACGTTTCTAAAAATAACAATTTTCCATCTACCTGAGCAATTTCCTTTGAGCTCCTCACCGTGTGCAACAAACAGCAAGAAAGGAAATCACGGAACCCTCTGGGCTGGAAGGGAAATTAAAGCTCAGCTCATCCCAGCCCTGCCATGGGACACCTCCCACGGTCCCAGAGCGCTCCAAGCGCTGTCCAGCCTGGCCTGGGACACTGCCAGGAAAATCCAGAATATCACCAATTTTAACTCATTTTAAAACACATTTCATGCAAAAACCTCATCCCTCTGAATCTCCCTGGGGATCTCACCTTGCTAACACTGATGCTGCCCCCAAAGTCCAGAACTAAACCCACATTATTCCCACATTATCCCAACACCAGAAGGGAGTGACAGCTGCACAGATCTGCTCCTCGGGGACGCAAGATGGCACCAGACACTGCCTCAATTGCAGACTATTGAAAAAGGGACCCTAAAGCAAAATCTTTGGAGAGTTTGTGGGTTTAAATGAGTCAGAAATCCAAGGACTCTGCAGTGACGGTGCCCACCAGCTCTGGGAAGGGCTGACACAGCAGGGGCGAGCAGCAAGGGCTGTGAGGTTTGGTTGTGGAATCAGAGGGAGCGAGAGCAACCCTGAGGGAAGTCTGGACATCTTCTGGAAGCTGGGGAACAGCAGCAGCCTGTGGTGAGGCACAGAGCAGGCACAGATCAGGGCTCTCCACAGCCCAGGAGAACCACCCTGGACTCATTTCATCCTGGAAAGAGCTCCGTGACCAAGGGATGCCTCTGCTCCTGCAACCTCCCTTTGAAACCTCAATCCTTCCATCAATCAACACAGATGTATATTCTGGTTTTGGCAAAATAAATGATTTTGTGAAATATTAGAAAATATGACAAAATATTAAAAAAAGATGACAGGAGATTGCAGCTGCCTCCTGACCTTCTCCTTATTGGCGTGGTCTTGGCACCACAGGCTGGGACAGCTCTGCTCCAGTCCCCTGCTCTGTTTCCAGCCCTGGGCAGTGAGATAAGAACAAAGCCCAGGTTCCCCACACATCACCGTGTCCCAGGTCAGGGATGCTGCAGAAACTCCTCACCCATCCCTGCACAGCGAATTCTGCTGCAGGCACAGCCAGGAGTGCTGCAAACACAGTGTCCAAGCGCTCCCCAAAATCCTCACCCTTTTTACTCTCCCTGGGGTAACTTAAAGCCAAGCAAGGCACTGAATCACCCAAACTTCAGCAGGAACATTTGCAGGGCCATCTCTCCTGAAGCTGTGACACAGAGCACCAGGCAGCTTCCCTCGATGCTGGCTCTAAAAATGACTGACAAAATTGCTGTTCAGATGAGGAAATCCACTGACATAAACCTCGCCTTCGGGCAGCTCCTTCTGGCTGGAAGAGCATCCCCAAGGGAAGAGCCCTGAGGGCACAGAATGGGCAGCAGCAGCCACAAAACACTGAAATGGGCTAAACCGAGTGCTGCCCTGGCAATTTTCCCTGCAGGAGGGATTCACCATTATCCTCTCTGTCACGATGGAGGCAGCGCTCAGCTGCACTCTCTCCTGGGTTATTACTTGGAGCTGCTATTAGGAACCCTCAGCCCGTGGCAGGTTGGCAATGAGAGCTTTTTGGAATGCCAGCCTCACTTTCAGTGAGCTGTTCTTCACCAGCCTCTGTGCTAGGGGATGGGAGGAGCGGGGGAATGGCCTCACCGCTGTGCTCACTCCTCACTGCCCACGGCACGGGAAATCAAAGGGAGAGATGTCCAGAAAAACACCTGCCCTGCCATAAAGGAGAAAACAGGAGGCTCAGATCGCAGGCTGAACGAGCTTCTGCTTTTCAAGCAGTGAGAGGGAAAGGAGAGGGGGGCGAAAAACCCCAAAACTATCTTGCAGTTAAGATATGGCAATGCGGTACCCTGGCTTTGAATCTCAGCTCTCTGCAAAATGCTAAAAGCAGTATTTTCTGCTCTGACCTTTAACTAGCCAGGGAAGGAACAATAACCCACGGGACAGGGTGAATTTCCAGCAGTGACACATCCCTGGGCACCTCTGAGCACAGAGTCTCTCCAGACCTTGCCGCAAACCTTTCAAGCTGGCATGGCTCAAAATAAAGAAATAAAATTTTCAAATAAAGAAAATCCTTAGTAATAATATCCCTGTATGTAGTATCTAGACACGCTCACTATTCATATATATATGTAAAAAATTAATTAATAAATACCAGAAGAGCACAGCTACTAGAGCACAGATTCCAAACGGGGATTCAGATTCCTGAGGGGACTGGAGGTTCATTCTGCCCCTCTGCAATAATTTGTGGGGCAGTGGCACAAACCCTTCTGTGGTGAGAGAGCTCCTTGGGCTGCTCCCTCCATTGCCTGCAGGCACTGGCCTGGAACAGCAAGGCTGCAAAACATTTGGGGGAGTTCCTAAGCAGCCACAAAAGTGTGAAATCAGCTGCAATTTCAGTATTTCTGCCATCAGGAGTTGCGCAGGATGAGTGGCAGATGGAACCTTTCCATGACAACGCCTTTTCTTGTCAAGACAATATTCAGAGCAAACAAAACCTCAGACCTCAGCTCCTTCTCTTGTGTAAAATAGGAAAGTGTGCTATTCAGAAACACCTAACTACAGGTTATTATTAAATTTAAAGATGGGTAAATAACCTTGTACATTTCAGCTGGAAAGGAAAGGAAGGAAAAGGAAAGAAATGGTGTGAATAACCAGTTGTCACTTCTGTTTTCCGTAATAAATTCTTTCAAGGTTACATGAATCACATTGGATTTCCAAATCTGTTTTGCTTTCTAAATCAATATGGTTCTGTTTCTGACAGAAAATATTCTGTAGTGACACCCTGGAATTTGACAAAACAAGTGTCAAACTGTCAAAAAAGCTGGCTCATGTTGCAACCTTCAGAATCTAGAAAAGGGAACCTCTGAAGAGCATTTAAATCCCATTTTAATGTCAAAGAGCAACATTTTTAAAGGGCAGCAAATTCCTTGTTATCCCCAGACCATAAGAAGTAAATAAAGATTGCCTTGCTCTGTTCTAGAAGTTATTTGCAAAAACAGTGAAGATAAAAGCACTGAAGTTGGATTTTTTTATAACCACAGCACAGCATCTTCCAAACGCAAAAGGATCAGAGCAGGAAACCCTTGGGCAGAATTAGAAAGGCAGAAGTGAGGTCTAACTGGCAAATAAAATTAAAGGACTGTGGGGGTTTTTTCTGTCCTTGTGTGGAAAGCAGCAACACTGGACTGCAAGCACATCAACAAACTGAGGAGCTTCGAGCATCAGCAGAACCATTTGTCCCAATATCCCAATATCAGCTACCTGACAGCTCAGGAAAATCATCCAGAGCTTTAATAAAGCCTCCAGAGCCCTACAGCTCTCCCTGGAGCCAGGAGAGAGGTCAGCAGCAGCAGATATCAGGTTTGAAAAACCAAATGCAGCCACTGCTCAGCCCCAGAGCCATGAGATCCATGAAGAGAAGAGCTTCCAGGGAGAGGAGGAAGATCTCGCAGGGATATTTGGCTCTGATGAAGCTGAGGAGCAGAAAGCAGCTGGCTCAATCACGGCTGCTTGTCTCTCGCTGTGCAAATGAGAGAACAAAACTGATACTGAGCACTATGAGTCCAAAGCACTCCAAATCCCCTGCACACGGAAAGCACCTGCAGGTGCTGCTGAGCGTTTCCAATCAGGTCTGCTTTGTCTCCTTTTACTCAGGGATGAGGAGGAAAAATCGTCCAAAATGCCCCAAAGTTGAGTCTGTTTAAATTCACCTTTTAACTGGCTGAAATTACAGACACCCTCATCTGCAAGGGCCCTCATTGCAATCAGAATTTCGTGTTCCTTCTCTCACTAATCACAGGCTTTGGCAGCTTCCTCCTCACCTGCAGCGCTGCTGCTTTTGCTGCAGCCAGGACTGAAGGGAAATTCAGGTGATAACACCTAAAGGTTCCAAACTCCCAATGCTTGGCTTCAGGAGGGATTCGGCTGGGGAGGATGAAATAGGAAAGCTTTATAAACATGATTACCTGGAAAAAGACGCTGAGAATATGGAAACTAGAAGCGAGATTGAAATGAAGACAAGCTCTGAGATCCCAAACCCCAGGTACTGAACAGCTGGAAAACAATGGTGTGGCCACTGAAGGGAATCCCCTTTGGATTAAACAATCCCCTCTGCTTGCAGACAGCTCCAAGGGTCAAAGCAGACCCTACCAACTCGGCAGAGGGTCCAAAAAGCAGTTTTTAGAGTTTAAAATATAACGCCGTATGGTAATGCAATGACTCTCATAGGCTGTATGTAAATGCTGTAGGATTTGTAGCTTGTTCTAGATTGGTTAGTGAAAATTAGAATATTCAGCACAGAAGATGATTTAGTGTATTGTAAATGGCAACCACGGCATTCTGTATTCTATTCTATTCTATTCCATTCTGTACTTCTCTCTCTCTCTCTCTCTCCCCTCTCTGCCCTGCTCTGAGCTGTGTCTGGCAGCTCCCAGCAGCTCCCCTACACCCACACCTTTCACAATAAACCTCATGCTCTAAGAGCAAACTCCAGAGATCTCTCGTCTCCGTCCTGACCGTCTGAAACAAACTGAACCAAACACCACAGACAGCAATCCTACAGATTTGGTTGGATCAGGTGAGGATTCACTCTCCCAGTTCAAAAATCTCCGCTAGCAATGTGCTGCAGACATTTAACTTCCACCGACCTCAGCTGGTGTCAAATTCATTCATGAAAATAACATTATTAGCTGCGGCCATGAGTGGGAGCTGCAGGAACTTCAGCTTCTTGGAAGAAGATCATTGGAGTTGTCCATTATTCCATCCAATACCAATATTGCAAGCGATCCTGCAGCCTGGGACTGACAGGACTCTGCAGTGCACAGATTTTGGTGAGTTCAGGCCTGTGTTTACAGATATTCCCAATCAAAGCCCTCATGGACACTCCAGAAATGTTCAGAGTTCAAAACTGGCACACTTTGCTTTGCTAAGAGAAAATATTTCATCTTTTAAGTCCTTTTCTGTGAGGAATAAAACAGAGGAGAGATCTTCAAGAGTTTTTTACTCACTATTTTGGCTACTCGAAACTTCAGGACAGTAATAATTCCCTGCTGCGTGGGAGAAATCATCTGCTTATTATCCTCTAATTTCCTTTAAAATTTCCACTTTTGTCTGGCAGAAACTGCTGTTGAAAAAAGTGAAAATAAAGGAAAGTGATATGCATTTATCAGCCATTATCAGCTTAATCTCATGTCAAGCATTAAACAAGATTTTTCATTCAACAACCTCACAAGGGAATTCTCTTAGGAAACTCCATTACCCACATTCAGCAGTAAATGTTACTTTCTCTTTACCTTTCCCCAAAGATTAAATAGTTTCACTGGTGAAGAAACAACTGAGCAATAACAGCTTTTCAAAAAAATAATAATAAACCTTGCTTTTGACTTCTTTGTAAAACATGGCAGAGGTTTTTACCTTGGCAAATTGTTCATTTCTGCTGGTAGCTAAAACAGCCAAACCTTTGTCTTTGCCTTCATCACAGCCAATATTTCATTAAGTGCGCTGACATCCTCTTATTTACAGCTTATTTTTCTTAGAAATGGAGTTATTTTAGGAAAGAACATGAATGAAAGCAACGCAAGAGACATCACAAAAAATCTGATTTCCACATTTAGCCCATTGCATCTTCGTGGGCTCGGGGCAGGTCGTCCTGACTTTTTTTTTTTTAAGGGCTGCTCATAATTCTTTGAAGGATCCATGTGCTGTTATTGAAGCACACGAAACTTTCATTATTCTTGGGCTGGACAATAATTTCAGGTTTGGAAGCCTCAGGAAAGGGTGGATGAGCACAGACAGTGGCAGGGCTGAGCCAGAGGCTGCTGCTGAAGGAATGGTTTGCACAGGGCACTGAAAGGGCAGGGAAAAACCTGAAAAATGCAGGTTTATTCTCGTGAACTGTCTCATCTTTTCTGGCAAAGCAGGGAATGGGAATCAGGCTTTGCACACCCCTGGCAGGGCACTGAAAGGACAGGGAAAAACCTGACAAATGCAGGTTTATTCTCGTGAACTGTCTCATCTTTTCTGGCAAAGCAGGGAATGGGAATCAGGCTTTGCACACCCCTGGCAGGGCACTGAAAGGACAGGGAAAAACCTGACAAATGCAGGTTTATTCTCGTGAACTGTCTCATCTTTTCTGGCAAAGCAGGGAATGGGAATCAGGCTTTGCACACCCCTGGCAGGGCACTGAAAGGACAGGGAAAAACCTGACAAATGCAGGTTTATTCTCGTGAACTGTCTCATCTTTTCTGGCAAAGCAGGGAATGGGAATCAGGCCTTGCACGCCCCTGGCAGGGCACTGACCACACAACGCAGAACAGCATTTTCCTCTGAATGCACTCCAAAAGGAGGAGGCCACTGAGAAATATTGTCAAATCTGAACCTGTTTTAAACTGCTAAAACTTCCTTTTAATGGGTTTTTTAGTTCTTACAGAAGAGCAGGGGGTGTTTTCCCCAGTCCAAAGCCCTGTTAAAGAGCAGGTTTCAGCTGCAGCAGCCCAGCCCAGCGCTGGTGTTTGCACAGCTTTGGAGCTCGAGCTGCACTCCAAAAGTCTCTTATTTCTCAGCGAAGTGAGACCCTGAAGCCATCCGCACCATCCGCCCCCAGCAAATCAATCCGGAGGCTGAAGAGCCCTTCTGCGGTCAGAATCAGAGTCTGGGGGTCAACAAAAGCAGCACAACAATCACTCCTTGTCTCTATAACCTTCTGGGGGGGTGAGAGCTCCTCGTAAGGAATCTCAGAAGTGGGCGGCTCTGGGAGCCAACCCCGCAGAGATTTCTGCTCAGACAGGTGACCTGTTGGATCAGCACAGACACGAGAGCTTTTGAAAGCTCTTTTGGAGTCACGCCAAGCTCTGGAAATCCACATTTCCTCTCCATCCGCAAGGAACAAAGCAGGTCAGGGATTCTGGCCCAGAGGCCGAGAGAATAAAACACGGGAAGGAGACACAATATCCACGACGGGGGAAACAGGGAGGGATGAACAATGCCGCAGGGGATGTTCTCCCTCCCAGGCACTCGTTCTGCTCTGCCCCGGCTCGGTTGGACTCGAGCATGGCAGGAGAGCCATGGCCAGGAGGTGACAGTTGTGTGGCAACTGCGGGGACAGCAAGGACTGCTGCCATTCACACACAGGGGATGGGAAACAGCAGGTCTGGGGCTTGGGTCCAGGGAATAAACACAGCTGGAAGGGGACTGTCCTCCCCGGGTGGCAATAAATGTCCTCTCACAGTGCCTGATCACAGCTGTGGCTGGGAACATCAGCCATGGGCTGCCGAGCCCAAGACAAGAGGTGGGGAGGGCATTCAGTCACCAATTTCAGCAGAAGGTGACACTTGATGGACATGGGCAGAGCTGCAAGGACACTCTCAGGTGTGTCACACCTGACCCAGCACAGCCCAGCGATCCCTGCCTTGGCTGGGCACTCGAGCTGCACCTTGTCCACCATGGGTGTCCCCAGAGCCCTGAGCACAGCCGGGCTGCAGCTCTGTCCCCAGGCCTTGGCAGTGACCCACGAGGAGCTGGGGACACCTTGTCCACCATGGGTGTCCCCAGAGCCCTGGGCACAGCCGGGCTGCAGCTCCTTCCTGGGGCCTTGGGAGGAGCTGGGGACACGGCAGAGCTTGGGCAGCACACACAGACACCTCCCATCCCTAATTCCCCAGCGTTCCCCGGCGCAGGGAGGATCCAAACCGAGTTATCCTTTGGTTTGGCACAGCCTGGAGTGCCTCAGCTCTGCTCCCCTGCCCACGACAAGCAGAGCTCACTGTGCAGGAGATGGAGGATGGGAACATGGGACACCATTTTGGCCATTTGGCACCGCTCAGGTGCAGTGCAGGACACAAACCCAGGGCAGCTCTGGGGTGGCTGTGACAGAAACCTGCCTTGCCCTGCCAGGGTCCCAATCCCCCCAGGATGGAGCAGGAGCTGACAGCTGAGGAGCAGCAGCTCAGCTGAGAATGCGGAATAGACAGTGACATTTCAGATCACGGAGGATTTCCAGCGCTGAGCAGAGAAATCCTTTTGAAAATAAGGGCTCACGTGTGCTGTGTGACAGCTCCACAGCTCCTTCCCCACCTGCACAGGCCTCAGAGTCACTCTGGGTTTGCTCTCAGACACAGGAGGCTCCAGCCCACTATTTTTAGCGCTTAATGGCAAAGCTGATAGTGCCATTAATCCACTTTGGTGTACAACGTTCAATTTCCACCTCAAATTGCCCCTCAGTGCAAATGGTAGCTCGTCCTGCTGGCACACACGTTCAGAAATTCCTGATGCAGCACAATTTAATGGCTTCCCATCCCCACTGAAAGGTGGGGAAATCTGCAGGGGCCTTTTGAACCACTGAGGGATGGAGAATTCTGGAGCCAAGGGATGGAGAATTCTGGGGTCAATACTTACAGGAATAACACAAATATCTTTTCCCCACCATGGGATTAGAGGCATGGGACAGAGCATTTGCTGGTTTAAGATATCTGCTTTAAAATACATCACTGAGAATTTGGGGAGAGAAGAACTAAGATCTTTAAAATATTACCTGAACCTTGGTGGGCAAGTGCCCAGCTATTTATTCAGCTTAAAATTACTGCTCTGGACATTGTCCTTGCAAAGCTATCACCTGGAGGTTAAATTTGAGATTCATTGCCTCTTGGTATTGAATTATAAGGGCATGATAATAATTCTGTGGGCTCAGAATGAAACTGGAGATTTGTGACTTTTTAGCTAACAAACCTGCAACAGAAGTCATAGATATTAGTTTAATTAGTGTTAAATGGCTTAGATTCTAAAGTACTTCTGCAAAAACATGGGTTGGGAAGCATTCAGACGTCAGCAAGTGCTTTTTTAAAAAATCCAACTAAGGATATTGCACCACAGAAATAGAGAATGAATGAAGTGCAAGGAAAATCGACCTTATATGTGATAAATTAAAATCTCCTGGGTCCCGCAGAGGTTTGAATCGGCACAATCCCAGTTCAGGCGGGTCCTAGCGGCCACTCAGGATGCTCAAATGTACGGGGAGGGAGTACGAGCATCCTGCCTGCCCCAAACCCTGCCCAGCGCAGGCAGAAAAGTTTGAAGCGCTCCAAATGCCCTTTTTCCGCGAGATTTTCCGGCAAACCCGTCCTGTCGGGATCTGCAGAGGGCGCCAGACGGTGTGGGATGCGCGGATGGCGCTCCAGGTGCCGCGGCTGTCACTCACCAGGTGCGCGCTCGCCAGTGGCCAATGCTCTGCTCGCGGGGCGAGGCACGAGTTGGTTTTTCCTTCTAGCATCTATAAATCCCTTCGTTCTCTTTCCTTGCCACCGAAATAGCGGCAGATCCGGGGCTGAGCTGCAGCAGGCTGGCAGCCCCCCTGCCCCGGCAGAAGGGAAAATTCCCTGTTTTTCCCCAGCAGCACAGCTGAGCCAGCAGTGTCCTGCTGCCCATCCCTCCCTGCACTGAAAACTCTCTGCTGCTGCAAGCCTTGAGCTCGCTTGCTCATAAAGCAAAGGGCAGCCTGAGACTGACATAGAACTCACTGCAAATGCAGATTTTTTGATGTTTGCACTTGTAAAAGTGACTAAAGTCCTGCTTGATTCCACCCCACACACACAGCAGCAGCTTGGAAGGATTGGTTTTCCTTTTCTTTTTTTTTTTTTTTCTCTTTTTAACCTGTGCTCTCTGGGGTCCTTTGAATTCAATTCCTTTGCTGGCAATGAACACCACACACTTTGCATTCTCATTTCAGCCTGCGCTGCTCAATGCCACCGAAGACTTCAACAGCTCCGTCCCAAACAACAGAAGTGGCGATGGATTTTGCGAGCAGGTCTTCATCAAAGCCGAGGTCTTCTTGGCTCTGGGGATCATCAGCCTCCTGGAAAACATCCTCGTCATTCTGGCAGTGCTGAAGAATGGGAACCTGCACTCCCCCATGTATTTCTTCCTCTGCAGCCTGGCCGTGGCAGATATGTTGGTGAGCATGTCCAACGCCCTGGAGACCATCATGATCGCCATCCTCAGCAACGGCTACCTGGTCATCGACGACCACTTCATCCAGCACATGGACAATGTTTTTGACTCCATGATTTGTATTTCCCTGGTAGCCTCCATTTGCAACCTCCTGGTCATAGCCATCGACAGGTACATCACTATTTTCTATGCCCTCCGTTACCACAGCATCATGACGGTGAAGAAAGCCCTGACCCTCATTGTGCTCATTTGGGTGGCTTGCATCATCTGTGGCATCATCTTCATCGCCTACTCGGAGAGCAAAACCGTCATCGTGTGCCTCATCACCATGTTCTTCACCATGCTGCTGCTCATGGCCTCGCTGTACGTGCACATGTTCCTGTTCGCTCGCCTGCACGTCAAGCGCATCGCCGCGCTGCCCGTCGAGGGCGTGCCCCCCCAGCGCACCTGCATGAAGGGCGCCGTCACCATCACCATCCTCCTGGGGGTCTTCATCGTCTGCTGGGCCCCTTTCTTCCTCCACCTCATCCTCATCATCTCCTGCCCCACGAACCCCTACTGCATCTGCTACACCGCGCACTTCAACACCTACCTGGTGCTGATCATGTGCAACTCCGTCATTGACCCGCTCATCTACGCCTTCCGGAGCCTGGAGATGAGAAAGACTTTCAAAGAGATCGTGTGTTGCTGTTATGGCATGAGTGTGGGACAGTGCATGCTGTAAGCACCTGGCTTTGGGTGAAAAATGCACACTAGAGGTGTAGAAATACAAATATATATATATATATGTACCAAAATACAGAGCAGCTCACTTGAAATGCAGTGCCTGAAGGAAGGGTGCAGGAAAGACAAAAGCCTTCTAAGTGATGCCTTGTTTCATACTTTTTAGAGCGAAAACCAGTTTCAACTGAATTATTTGAAGTATTTTTTTTAATAGTTATAACAGAAGGAAATCCAGAGTGGCTTACAAAATAGCTTCAAAAAGTTAGCGGGAAAAATGAACCCTGCGAAGGAATGCCACCTCCTAGAGACTGAGATAATATTCTCTCTAGATTCGTTTGTGCCTGTTGCTTTATCTCTGTGCCACTGCCAACAAGTCAGTGTTTTCTAAAAGATTTCATCAGGAACCTCTGTGGAAAGCTATTTTTCCAAACACCAACAGGTAACAGCATTGTTCCACACCTACACCCACGCCTCCACCTTTTCATGAAAGAATAGACTGACATTTTTGCTGCTTGCCATAAAGCAGCCTGAGTACAATTTTTCAAGGCTGAAAGCAAACATCTCTCTTGCACTGAAAGCAGCTATCACTACAGTATCGCTGTCAGTGTGGCTTAAACAGCTGCCTGATAGGATTGACTTATATGAAAGCTTTTACATTATATATTGTGGTATAGGAGTATTAGATCCTTGAATTTTTAATTATTTTTTTTAGCTGGAATGCACTGATCAGTGTAGCATTGCTGTGTTTGTAAGAGGTCACGGAAGTCTCCTTTTGATAAATCCCCACTAATGAGACCCAGGGATCTGAACAGCAGAAAGAGCTAAAATGCAAACTATTTTGAATGCAGCTTTGTGTCAAAGCTGCAGGGAGACATTAGAAATATCCACCTGTAAGTTCAGCACCTGAAGGAATCAGATGTGTAGGGCAGAGAGAACTTTATGCATTGAGAAATAAATGTCGTGGAACAGAATGTTCTTCAGCTCTACACTGCCCTCAGGGCTGGCTCCTGCTGCTCGAGGAGAGCTCCAGGGCTGTGTCCAGCCTTCCCCAGCTCTGTGCCACGCAAAGCAAACCTCAGCTACCACAGTTCAGTCTTTGCCTCTGCTTTCTGCCAGAATGAACCACGTAGGGTACCTTCAAAGGGCACATTGTCGCTGGTGGGGTTTGTGCACAGCACAGGGACAGGCTGAGAGAGCTCTGAGCCACCCTAAAGGCTCTTCAGGGCCTTTCTGGGACCTTGCTTTCAGGAGGGGCAGAATCCCCAAGCCCCCAGACTTGTCTGATGTTTTCAAACAACTCAAAGTTCTCATCTGACTTAAAACTCTTTTATTGCCCTCACCTGCTCCATCTGAGTGGACTTGCTGGGCTGTTATTAACATTATTAGAGTTATTCTGGAAGTGCCCTGTGCCAGGTGAGAAGCTCTCCGTGCAGCTCAGAGCCTCCCCAGCCCCTGTGCCCCTGTCCTGCCCCACGCTGGGGATGCTGTTGATGTCAGGGGCTCCAGACCCAGCCCTGGGGCTCGTGGGGGTCACATTTCACACTCTGCACCTCCTGGCCTGTGTTTATCCTCAGCACCCTACAGGAAACAGCCCAATTCCCCATCCTGGGGCTGTGTTGTGGGGCCAAGGGCCATCTCTCCCCACGCTCCAGCCACACTCTGCCCATCAGCACAAGCCAACCTCACATTCCCTATTTCCCCTAAACTCCCTAATCGAGTTCTCACTTCCTCCCAAAATCACATCCTCCAGACCTCCCCCTTTCCAACACTCACCTAATCCTACAACCCTCCACTTTAAAAAGGCTAAATAAAAAAAAAAAATTTAAAAAAAAGGGTAAACAAAGGTCACTGTGAAGCAGAACAGGCACAAATGAAAAGTTTCCCATTTCAGGCAGAGACCAAAGAAAATCCCACCGAGTGGCAAAGCCAAATGCTTTCAGCCTTCTCTGTGTGTCAGAAATCGCAGCTCAGCAGTACCAATGTGTTCTGTTAGCCCAGCCTGCCACACTCTGCAGCATCTGATGTGGCACACGGAGATGAAACCAGCAGAGGAAACCACAGAACTTTCGCGGTGTGCAAAAGACTGTACCTACCTGTTGTAAAAAATCTCTGCCTGTTTTCAGTGTTCTGTATTTTACACTCTGGAGCATGGTTTGCCATGATATTCTGCCTCAGGTTACTATTGTGTATTTAGCTCTTGTTGCTCCTGATGTCCTACTTACTCCTCTGATGTCCCACTTATTTCTCTTTTCAAAGCAATTTGAACAAGACTGATTCACGCAGTGCTTTGCCTTTTAGCAAAACATACTCTGCTGAATAAAACCATCTGAAGAGATCACTCGGAATCGTTTGCTTCTGTCAGAGCGCCACGTCCTGTCACACCAGCCCGGGGGGTGGCTCACCGAACCAGAAACACAGCCTAAAATTGGGCAAAATGCTCTGAATTCAGAGAATCAGGGAATAGTGTGGGTAGGAAGGGACCTTAAAGATCACCCAGTGCCACCCCTGCCATGGGCAGGGACACCTCCCACTGTCCCAGGCTGCTCCTGGCCTGGAGCTCCACAAAAAGGGGGGGAAAGGCAAATTTTCATGTGCAAACACGACAGAAAGAGAATTTATAAATCCCCTCAGAAAGAGCTCAGCTCTTCTGCCAGCAGCCTCCGCACAGGTTATCCATGGGGGGATAAAAACTCACTTCAAACTCCCTCGAAATGCAGCGCCTGAAGGAAGGGTGCAGCAAAAAGCCTTCTGCACCATGCCTTGGTTCATACTCTTTAGAATGAAAAACACTTCCAATCAAACGCTGAAGCCCAGGTCCACATTCCCAGCTCTAAAGCACCCTTGGGAATTCCGCGGTGCTGGGGGGTCACAGCAAACCTGTCCTGGGAAGGGAGAGAGGGACAGTCCCTGGGGCTGGACCCCACAACAGCTACAAATACAGCTCCAGCCCCAGGGGGGAAATGGGAGGGAGGAACAGGGCTGAAATAATATCTTTTCCATCTAAAACTATCACCAATATGGATTTATTGAGTCAGTTTTTCTGCAAGGAAATCAAGCAGTTCACAGACACCGTAGGATTACCATTTGCTCAAAGAGTTGTTAGGAAATCCTCATATATTTAAGACAAATATTTGAATTCACAGGAGCATGAGCTCTCCTGCTAAGTCAACTCAACACAGCATATTCTGCAAATTACACACAGATTTGTTTCTGTCACATTAAATTCAGCACTATGCATGCAATTTTTCCATCAATAAATGTCTAAATATTTTATCATTGACGGCACTTGTCTTAATGGGCAAATAAAGTCCAGGCACAGAATTCTGCAGTCAAACAAGGTCATTCTTAGGGCCATTAGTACAAATACCTTCCTTATTTTTCACTGAAATAAGATGTTTCTGTTTGTTGAAGCCCGGGTGGGGACCAGGGTTTGCTTTGAAAGAGCACTGCAAAGACTCATCAAAATTCCTCTCCATAAATATCTCTGTGCAGAACCTTCAGATGAGCTCTTCTGCTCAGTTCTGGAGGTTAAAACTTAAAAGATTCAAACACGGCCTTGTTTTTAAAGTGGTTCAGTTAAAAATGGTCATTAAGTGGGCAGAGGCATTGAGGAAGGAGGAGAAAGCAGATTTTTAAGGCCAGGGGAATTTTTTTTTTTTTTTTTTCCCCCAGGGGAACTCCCTGAGCTGTCACCACCGCCTGTCCTCTCCTGGGCTGGCAGGGAATGGGTCACAGCTCCACCAGACAGGACACCCAGGAATAAAAACAAGCTCCAGAGAGTCCCTCTGAAGAGAAAAACACAGCTTTTCATGCTTTAAATCCACTTGGAAAAGCAACATTTTTTGTTCTCCATCACAGTCATTCTATATTTCAAAAGAATTTCAAATTGCAACGCAGGGCTTTGTTCATTCTTTGCTCTCAGAAATAGAACGGAAAATCAACCAAAAATCCCTGGGCCAGGCCCCAACACAGGCCCTTGCTCCCAGCACTGCTTTGAGCAAAAGGCACATTTTCCACCCCATGACACAAATATCCCAAAATCTGCCTGACACCAGAGGGTTGGAAAGCTCAGGAAAGTGAGAAATGCCTCTGAAACAAAAACCAGACAATGGAAGATGTAAATTTGGTGTTTGGGCAATGCTGTGTTGGTCTCGGGGCCAGAGCCCAGGGGCTTTATCAGGAAGACTTGAACCAGGATTTCAAAGAGGTAAGATAAATTTATACAATATTCACATTGTTCTGAAAACACTCAGGATGAGATTCACTTGCTGTTCTTGCTCATTTAGATGACTCTGAATAAGAATGGGAGAAACCTTCTTGTTCTGGGATGGTGATGGAGAGAAATTTATTATCTGGTTAAAAAAATAATCTGATACCTCCAGAACCGCACAGCTGAGCACCTGCACTAAGCATTTAGGAATTTCCAAGGTTCCTGTTTGTTTATGAAAAAACATACAGTTTTTATTTTAGGTTACTTATCTCCTGTGATTACAAACAAAAACACTACTGGAAATTTACTTAGAAAAATCTATAAATCCATGATTCTGCTGCTCCAAGTCTCTCCATTAGACACAAACACAGAATCCACCTTCAAGCCTCACTGATGCAGTTTGGGTTTGTTCTGTTTCTGTTGCTGATTCAAGGCCACGAATGAGCATTCGAGAGAAAATTAAAATAGAGAGCAGACCTTATCCGCTGCAAGGGAGCACAGGCAGCACAGCACTCCCAACACGAGTGAGATAATTGCTGCAATTAAAGGGATGAACACTGGGGTTAATCCAACAGCAATTGAACTACAAAGCCAGAGGCCAGATGGGATGGATGTGAGACTACTCCGCATTAACACATAAATATTATAAACAGGTATTTATTGATGTAACAGTGAATGGAATTTAAATGAATAGCATGAAAACTCGGGGGGTTTTGACATAAACACACACACAGAGAAACACAAACACTTCCAGCTATTTAAACTCACTGACTTAGCTTGAATTAATATTTAAGCACAGACAGACATCCTGAGAAATGAACATTTCTTTAGACTTACATATTCAGAGAGGAATAGGTGAGGCAGAGCAGCAGAGAAATCCAACTTCAGAACAAACCCAAGAGCAGAGCTGTGCTGTTGCACATTCCTCTTCTCCCTCCATGCAATCCCACGTTATCCGAGGGGTCGGGGAGTGACTGCAGCATCTTTCCAACCCAGCTGTGCCCAGAAATAACCTCAGCAGAGGGGCCAGGGCCCTGACAATCTCAGCACGAGGAGCTGCAGCTGGGGGTCACTGTGATCAGTCATTGCTGAAAAGGCAGTGAGGGGCTCTGAACCCTCATTTCCTCAGGGGTCCCACTGCCCCTTCCAGAGCTGGCCAGGAGGGTTTGCAGGACTTGGAGCCACTCCAGGGCACCCTGAGGTGTGGGATCTGGAATATGAATCTCCCCTCCAGGTGGGGTTTGGAATAAGGGATGGGGAGCAGAGGATTTCCTGCGCTGCTCACACCTAGCTGAGGCTCATCGCAGCACTTCCTCGGCTCCAAGAGCATTTAACTCATTTTCTCTTGCTATAAAACCTTCATGCATAGTGCTGAGCACTCAGAAGGGTGGTGCTGCACGAAGGGAAGTTCCTCTTCAGCAGGAGAACATCAGATTCTTCTCCTGCCACAGTCCAACGAGGCCATTGCTGCCCCAGATCCGTGCCAGGAGCAGCTTCCATCCTCAGCTCCAGAGGGAGCTGGCAGGGACTGCTCAAACCGAGCCTGGCAAATGGTTTTACCTAATTGCTACTTTTGTCAAGGTGAGGAGTCACACAGAATTCTGTAATCAGGAAGAAGTACAGAACAAACATGATTTTTTAATAAATAACTTGCTTAGGGACTGAGGAGCCCTTTCATCTTTACCTCAGTGAGGGACAGTGGATTTCTATCCAACCTCGTAGACCTTGACCTTCCCAAACGTGAAATAGTGAAAGACTGACTGAGTTGGATTTTTCTGCAATGGTGGAAAGGTCAGGCAGGGGTATCTCTATCCCTATCAGTGATGCCATCACCTCTGAGGTACCAGAGAAAATCTGAATCAAAAATTGCCCAAATCCTGGGGGACCTGGAGCTATCCACAACAGCATGGGGTGACAGGACAAGGGGGAATGGATTCAGACTGTAACAGAGCAGGGTTAGATGGGATATGGGGAAGGAATTCCTCCCTGGGAGGGTGTGAGGGACTGGGATGGATTTCCCAGAGCAGCTGTGGCTGCCCCTGGACCCTTGGAGTGTCCCAGGCCAGGCTGGACAGGGCTTGGAGCAGCCTGGGACAGTGGATGGCACTGGATGGGCTTTAGGGTCCCTCCCAACCCAATCCATTCCACGATCCCACAGCAGCAAGGAATCCTCACAAATCCTGCCAGTGCAGGGCAGATTTCCCGGGGCAGCAGGATGAACACCCCTGAGAGCAGCAGGAGGAGGCTGCAGGGGAGGCAGAGCCTGAGCAGCTGTGCCCAACAGCCCTGGTGCGTGCAGATGTGTGAGCTGTGGGACTGAGTGTGGATACCTCTGGTGCCAATCAGGAGACAAGGAGTGTGAAATCAAGAGTCTGCAGCTAATTAGGACAGGCTTCACCCCTGCTCCCGGCTGATTTCACAGAGCCTACACATTTCTCCTGTCTTCAGCCTTCAGACCAAAGCACCCCTTCACAAAACACTCCTCGCTCAAAATGAGTCTGAGCTTATTCTTCACTTGGGCAAAACAGCAGACCTTGTACTTGTAGCCTTTTATTGCCTCCACGTACAGTCAATTATGTGCTACTTGTGAAGAGATTTGCCTTTGGTAATCTTAAAATTGTACAGCATGTACTTGGAAAGGTCTGAATCTAAACCAAGGACTCGTAATTTCAACTTTGGAAATGGTACAGGGCCAGTAAATAAATATAATCTTTCATTTTCAAATTTCTCTGCATGAAAGGATCTGAGGAGGGCTTGGGCATCCAAAGCTTTTGGCAAAACCAAACAAAAAGGAGGCAGGACCAAACATGAGGCATGCAGTAAATTTATCTTTAAGAAAGTAATTAATGGATTTGCATATATAACTTGATGTACAAAAATTACACCAAGCACTGCACTGCTGTCACAATAAAATGAGCTGCATTATCTCCTTGTTTATGTAACAGACCATCTATTTCTCCTGAAGGACAACTGTCTGTCTCAGGACCAAAATAATGACAGCAGGGGCTGTTTAAAAGCACAAATCAAGGGAGAATACCAATACCTGCTTTATGCTGTGACCTGAACATTCCCTTCCAGGGGAAGGGAACAGCACAAAGGGGCAGAATGCCCATCAGCGACCACCAGAGCAGTGTTAAAACTGATTTTCTTTTTTTTTTTTAAGCAGAATTGGCTACAATTCTCTCAAATCAACTTTCCTCTCAAGTTAGTTTAAGATGGAGACAGCTGTGCCATCCATCCCAGCAGGCCAAAGGGCACTGGGAGATGCTGCTTTGCTTCTTTGGTTGCCACTCTGTGCCCCTTGCCAGCCCTGCCCAGAGCTCTGTGAGGCTCAGCTCTCACCCTTCTCCTCTGCACCCATGGCTGTGTTACTAAAATGGAACTCAACAGATAAATAATTCCCCCATTCCCTAAGTACTGTTTGACAGTAGTAATCATTACATTAATAATACCCCCATTTTTAAGTACTGTTTGACAGTAGTAATCATTACATTAATAATTCCCACATTTTTAAGTACTGTTTGACAGTAGTGATCATTACGTTAATAATTCCCCCATTCCTTAAGGATTATTTGGCAGTGCTTCCCTGGTAATGCCAGTATGAAATCTGAAAAAAAAAACCCAAATCAATAATCCATGTGTGCACCTGGCACAAAGCTGCCATTCCACAAATAAACTTACAACTCTGTGGCTCCACTTTTTGCAGTGTCTTTATTCCCAAAAATGCAGATGTGTGCCCAGGGGTAACTCTGAGCAACTTCCCCTTGGCAAATCTGCTTTGGAGAAGTAAACATCGAAATCAACTCAGGTACATGCAGGCAGTCAGTGAGACCCCAGAGTGGATTCCTTATGAAATCAAAGAAGCTCCCTTTGATTCAAATGAGAAGCAGCAGGAAAATGAGCACTGCGAATGTTAAATTAGGAATTGTGTGTATTTCTAGACAAAGGGACAGCTGCAAGTTTCAGTGGAAAAAGCTTTTACTAATGAGCAATTGTTCTCCTGTGCTACCTCCATTTAGATCAAAAACCACAGGTTTTCTGCCTTTAACTAGGTAAGAGGAGCTGAAACTGAAGTGATATCCAGCCGAGAACAGGTACAAGTGGACTTGTGGGTGTAATAACAGTGCAAACAGCGTTTCCATCACTGATTCATGGAGCTTAGCCCTACTGTGGATGAACTGATATGCAATTTGATAAGTCTATCACATTGTTATTGCCCAAAATCTATTCTCTTGTTCTTAAGAAAAGTCTCTTTGAAACAGGAACCAGACAGGTCATGAATTCTGCCACAAAGTTAACAACTACAAAGCCATAATTTTTAAATCATAAGCTGGAAAAATGAGAACGACATCGGAAACAAGCCAATTATCACAGGACAGTACGTTTTTATCAAGAGACAAAAGATTGCAGCTCTTTCTTTTTCAGGATTTCTGTGAGTGGGTAGTAAATAGGTACAAAATCTATTGAAATTAAAGCAGGCATACACGGAACCAGATGGGGCACATAAGTGACCAAATATTCTTTTTAAAAACCAATTCATCGAGTAGTAAAACATTATGTTCCCCGAGTTTAAATTAATTGCTTTCTTTTCTCATATCATATTACTCTAACTTGGTTTGGATTCGATTTCTACCCTCTCTGCTTGTTTATTTTGCCGTTTCACCAGGAGCTGGCATGTCACTGTGACTTCTCCTAGTAAAGAGTTTTGTCTCTTGTATTAAAATGCCTCCTGTGCTGGCTGACAAAAAAATCTCCAGCAGCTGCACTTCCCATGCTCAGCTATTTCCAGAGGCAAACACAGAAATGAGACAAGGGAACATTCGCCTCCACCCTGCTCTGCTACCAAGCCTTGATGTGATTTTATGCAGCCTCCACTTGGTTGGATGGGAATTAATCCCAGCCACTCATTCCCAAAGGCACAGAGAGAGAAAACCTCCAAAAGACACCTGAGAATTTTGCCCTGTGGCTTTGGCTTCTCTGCTTTGGTGTCGTTAATTTGTGCTGGCTGAAAATGCATTGCACTTGGAAGGGTTAAATGATAAATAACCCAATAATCCTTTAGAAATTAAAGCCTCTGAAATACAGACATTTAAAGCAGCCAAGACCAAGTAACAACGTTAATCTAGCAGATATCTAAATTCTGTGTGATAGCACAAGCACAGTGCAAATCAATTCCCTCCCTCAAAATGGAATTAATTATTTCTCAGACAGGCTGGATTTTAAATATCATCTTTTGACCTGAGTGCAGCTCCTTGCCAGAATCTAAGAGCTGTTAAATTACTGTCAGGCTGAATGTAGGAGAAATACTCAAACCCAGCTCAATTATTATGTGAAAAGCAAGATGTGAAGAGGTGTTTAACATCCTCTTGGACACCTCCGGTTTGCTTTGCTTCAGGAAAACTGAGGGAAGGCTTTGCCTTCCCCTCATTACAGAGCAGGATGAGACTTCAGTGATGCCACGGACAGGAGCATCTCCTGCATCCCTCCCTGCTGCTGCTCCCTCCTACAGGTGCAGGATTTTATTCAGCCACCAAAACCTGCTGCTCAGGAGTCTTCATCCTGCAAGGGAGATATTAGAAAATATGGACGGGACCCCACGTCCTCATCAAAGTCAAATAATGAAACTGAAGAGTTGGCAGGGAGGATATTTAGCCCAGGGAACAGCATTTTCCAGATTGGAACAGCTCGGGGAGCAGAATTCCCTGGGATAGCTGGAGCTGTGTGACAGTTTTGTGTTTTGTTTTCTTAAATGCTGTCCCTTTGGAAGTTCTCCTTAATGAAAAATTATTCAGCTATCCTGGAGTAATACTTTCCTTCTAATGTGATAATTACTGCCCATTTGTTGTCTAACAGCTGATCAGAAACGGCAAATAACTTCTGAGGCATATGCACAAACATCGCTGTTTGGAAAATTAAATCACCGCTGGACTGCCCACTTCTTTGCTTTGCTGGGAGCTGCGGAGAGCAGGACGAGCTTTAATATGACTTTTTCTGAAGAGATCAGTACATTAAGACAGCTCTGTGAACGGTGAGCCCTGCAGGATCAAAACCACCACATCAAAGAACTCGGAGCAATCAGATTTTCTGAATAGCGGAGAAGATGGAATTAACTAAGAATGAGTTCCCACACTGAAGCAGCAACGAACACAAGGTCATTAAGCCATCTGCATAATCAGTGAGCATGTGTTAAAAGCAAAAAGTAATTTCTGTAAGGGAGAAAAGTCTAGAAAAAAGTAATTTCTGATTGAAAAGTTCTAATTGTTCCCAAAAAACTGCTTAGCACGCTCGCGTTAATGCTGTAATACATAAATTTCCACCATCATTTTGTTTCCTTTGTGAATGCAACAGCGCCTTGCCCACTGTGCTGGACCCTGTGCAATCACTCACACCCACTTTGGCTGCACATTCACGGGGTCTGAGTGGCCAAAATGGGCATTTTCACACCCTGCAATTAGTAGCTGACAGTAAAAAATCGCAGCTTGTCCAGAACTCTCCAGTCATCGTGAGTTACAGACGTATTTATATTTCTATAGATATATATAGATCCATTTATATGTACAAGCCATGTCTCATTTTCCTCATGGAGACACACTTTGAATAAGTGACTGACACCTCCTAGAAAATCTGGAATTAACTGTTCTTTGCAGTCACATTTGTTCCTTGCACATATGAAAGTGGTTTTTGTTTGTGCTGTTTAATAAGAATTTAGGCAGTCTCAGTCCTGCTGCCTGCATTACCCCCAGCTAGTTTCAATTAAAAAGTGAAAACCAAAGGAGATCCACACATTTCCAAGGGTCGTTTGAAGACAAACTGGCACAAAGCAATTTATAATTCACTTAGAAAGATGAACAGTGCCTGCTTCTGGAGGGAAGTTTAATCTCACTCTATCAACTTAATCCAACCTTAGGATTTTTATTTTATTTTGTGGAACTACAAAACACAACTGGATAAATTAGATGGAGAAATTCGAAAACAAAGGCAACTCTTTTTTTCCTTTTTTTTTTTTAAATTCTTTTTCTGCCTTTTAATTTCTCTGTGTATTTAAAGATGAGGTGGGCCCAAATTTAAGGCAAAGAAAACCAGGATAAGGCTAAAAGAATTGGGATTGCTTTGCCCGGAGGAGAGAAGCAGATTCAAACAGATCTAATCAGCAGCTTGGGCTGCCTTCCCCACCTGGCCACGAGTGTTCATAGACACAAACGATGTGCCAGTGCCTCCCTGAAATTCATGCTGATAAACTCTGCAAGGAAATCAGCATTAGGAAGCAAAACAACAAATAATTGCCATAGACAAGTACTGCAAAACAGCCAATTTGGCCGTGATTCAAATGAAAAATTACTATTACTCGGCCTTCATTTGCTATTTTCTGTATCAGAAGCTGTTATTAATCATATTCCCAGTTCAGACTCCAGGAATAATAAAGTTTAATACCCAGCAGGAAGTGACACATTGACATAATCACCAAAGTGGACATATTTTGGCTGAATAATTGCTTTCTTTTGAGGGAGGAAGATTATGGCTCATCACAAATCTTGCCTTGACAAAAAACTTACTTTTAAAAAGACACCACGAAGGGAAGAGTCCCTCAAGTGGGAAAATTGAAGCATTGGATATAACAGTGCCCATTAAATGGCAATTAGAGAAATTCCTTATTAAAAGCCAAACCCAAACCAAACCACAAGCCCAAGACAAATTACAAATCAATTGCCTCTTACAGTCAAGCACATGATAATTAAAGCTTTCTTGATGCCCTACTGTGAGCTACTGGCAGGGGTTTTCCAGTCTGAAAAGTGCTGCAAGCCCTGGCTCGTTACGCTGGCCCACTTCAGCAACAAAAATGCTTGAGAACGTCACTTGGACTCCAAAAACTGCCCCCAAAATCCATCAGGGCTTCCCAGAGGGCTCAGCCTGCTGCTCACGGGAGGAGCAGCACAGAGCAGTGGTGTGGGACCACCTAGAAGCCACAACAGCAACACAAGTGGCCCATTCCCCTCACAGTGTGCCTGCAAAAATGCAAATATTTCCACCTGGAATTCTCCATTGGCGGTCTCCAAATACAATTAAACTGCCAGCAGCTGACGGCCAAGGTCATTAAAAGTGTCCAAAGAGAATGAATGAGAGGAAAGACTCTCTGAGTGCATCAGCATTTCTTGTACTCATCAGAGGTTTCTTTTCCTGCTGCTTTTGTTGTGCTGGATGATGCCAATGGCACCTGCCCCGTGCTTCCCTCGGGAAGCAGATTCAGTTGTCCCTGGGCTGCTCTCGTTTGTCACATGCTGCCACAATTCCAGATCCGTGCCTGTCCTTCTGCTGCTCTCGTTAGGAAATGTGCTCCTCCTCAACAATAGGCGATTGTCCTCTCTCTGGGGGGCTCCTGCAAAGCACAAACCCAGCTGTGAGGCTCACAGCGGTGTTCCTGAGCAATGCCATGAGGTCATTCAGGCTTATTCCATTCTCCTCTGGCTGTGAAACCTGGTCACATTTTCACCTCAGAGATGCTGTTGTCGCTGTTGAGACAGCCACACCAAAAAAAGTTCACCACAACAGCTTCTTGGTCAGAGAAAAGGAAGAATTCTTAATTTTCCAAAGCCTTTTTATACTGTTTTCTAACTTTCATGTGACACATCCATTGGCTCTTGTAGGATTGCTGTCTGTGGTGTTGGTTTGCTTTGTTTCAGACAGTCGGGACGGAGACGAGAGATCTCTGGAGTTTGGTCTGAGAGCATGAGGTTTATTGTGAAAGGTGTGGGTGTAGGGGAGCTGCTGGGAGCTGCCAGACACAGCTCAGAGCAGGGCAGAGACGTGAGAGAGGGAAGAGAAGTACAGAATAGAGAATAAAGAATAGAGAATACAGAATACAGAATAAAGAATAGAATACGAAGAAAGAATGCCGTGGTTGCCGTTTACAATACAATAACTCATCTTCTGTGCTGAATATTCTAATTTTCACTAACCAATCTAGAACAAGCTACAAATCCTACAGCATTTACATACAGCCTAGGGGAGTCATTGCATTACCATACGGAGTTATATTTTAAACTCTAAAAACTGCTTTTTGGACCCTCTGCCAAGCTGGCAGGGTCTGCTCTGCCCCTTGGAGCTGTCTGCAAGCAGAGGGGATTGTTTAATCCAAAGGGGATTCCCTTCAGTGGCCACACCATTGTTTTCCAGCTGTTCAGTACCTGGGGTTTGGTATCTCAGAGCTTGTCTTCATTTCAATCTCGCTTCTAGTTTCCATATTCTCAGCATCTTTTGCCAGGTAATCATATTTATAAAGCTTTCCTATTTCATCCTCCCCAACAGGCTCTCAATTCACCACCCCACAATATCATTGGCTACCTACAGCCAGAACAACATCTTGGAAAAACACCACCTGAATGAAGTTGGGTATCTCTGTTCATGAATTCCTGCTTGTTTTGAACCAGAGAATTTGTGAGTATTTGGAACAACAAACTGTTCTCATGGCAAAGTAGCTCTCACTATGTGCCCACAATTCCCACAAGCTGTCACTTAAAAGTTTGCCATAATGCACTGGAAAGGGATTTTTTTTTTCTTCTCCAGATAATAAAAGGAAGAAAGGCTGGAAAGATTCTGCTATTTCTGTGGTAAAAGAAGACTCTGTACACTTTTTCCCAAATTTTATGAGACTTTTCGAAATGAACAACACAGGACTTTGTGATTTGTGCTCCAAACATCACATCTGAGAACAGTGTTAAATAGGTTAAAGGAGGAAGGCTCGTGCCACACATGGTGAATATTTCATGCTGAATTTAGCTGAGACCTGTTTTCCTCAGTGTCTTGCTCCAGCTGCCACTTTCCCACAGGGGCTCGAGGTAGCTCATTTCAGGAGCTGCAGGAGCACTCCTGTTGTTAGAGCAAGAGGAGGTGCCCAAAGCAAGAGGCCTCTCCAGCCCCTCAGAAACTGCAGAATCACTTTCCTGCCCCTTCCCAGGGCTTTGTGTTGTTTGATGTTTAGAGCTGGCCTTGGCAGTGCTGGGGTCGCAGTTGGACTCGATGTTTTTGCAGGTCTTCTCCAAGCCCAGGAATTCCCTGACTGCAGGAACTCCATCCCGACAGCAGTTCCGAGGGGTTTGATCCTCCTGGGAAAGCACAGCTGCGCCCAGCCCATCCCTGCTGGGGCAGCTCATGCCACAATTCCTGCCAGGCTCATGTCAAGGATCAGCAGCTCCACATCAGGACTGAAAAGAGCTAAAATAGAGATAAAGGACAGCTCAGAAATTCCACAGATCAGAAAAGCACACGCCTCCTCATTTAGCAGACTCCTTAATGCTTCCCTCTCTTCTCACTGAGTTTCCTCTCACCCAGGAGATGAATTTCTGATTTACGAAGACATTTCTCTGCTACAGGGGTGAGGATGTAACAACAGAGCAGAACAGTCAGAAGGCACCACAAATTCAAAACTCAAAAACTCGGTTCTTTTCTTCCCTAGGGCCTGCTGACACAAAACGATGGAGTGTTTTTCCATTTCCTCACCCCCACTGTCAGCGGCAAAGATCTCCCTCCCAGCAGCTGCAGCAGGAGGAGGCAATGAGGACATAACACAGCACACTGTTCGCAAGGAGAAGTTGTTTCCAGGTTCCTGCCAAGCACCACCAATGCATCCACGGTGGCTGTGCTGACACAGGCACAGACCTCCAGCAGGGACTGCTCCGCTCACTGACAGGGGCTGGGCGTGCTTCTGTCAGCTTTGGATGTATAAACCACCAGCAAATGTTTCTGGTTCGGTCACACAGAAACTTCTCAGTGTCCACCTGGTGTTGGTGGCACAGTCCAAGAGGAAAGAGAAACGAGCACAGACAAACAGTTCCTGTAGATTGTATTTCATTATGGGGAAAATGTCATTCTTGATGGAAGCTTCAAGCCAAGCACTGCCTGGATAATCATGGAAAAATTAAAGCTGGGGAAATATTTGAAATATTCTCTTAACTGAAATATTTGAAATATTCAGTTAACTGTAATATTTGAAATATTCAGTTAACTGAAATATTCAGTTCTGCAGCCCAGCACAAGAAATTCACCTCCACAATGAGAAATTCACCTTCAGACCAGGTGGGTCTTTGCGGTGCCAAAGAGGGGGAAATATGCTGCAGCCTGAGCAGCTCTGGGTGAGCACTTTTGGCAGAGCCCTGGAGTGTGTCAGGGCCTTTTTCAGCCTCTGAGTCACTCCCTCCCAGGAAAGGACAGTTGCTTACGTGGCTCTGATTGCTCTGCAAACCTTCAGCTTCTCTTACATCAGCACAGGCCTCAGGAGAGAAACAGCTTGGTGGCCTTGCCACTGATGAGTTCCCTTCTTTGGGAGGAACAGGGAGTCCTTGTCCCTGTTTGCTTCCAGTGACAAACCCCTCACCACAGAGTGACCGTGTGGAGCAATCCCTCTGCTGTGCCAAGACACAGTGCTTCAATGTTAACCACAAAAACCAAGCAATTTCTGTTATTTTGCTCAGGCTTTTTGCTATTTAATCCACAATCCTTAACTGTAAATCTACAGCTTTCAGAAATTTTCCAGAATCTCAAATGCATGGTAAGAAAACTCCTTTTTGTTCACTTTGCAGTATCTAAATATAAAATAATTTTTCATGTGCAAGCCAAGGGCTGGTCCTTCCCCATGTCCTGCAGATTAACCTTATTTTACCTTCCAGCGCCTAAAGCGGCTTCAAGAGAGCTGGAGAGGGATTTTACAGCGACATGGAGTGATGGGGAATGGCTTCAGGCAGACAAAGGGCAGGATGGGATTAGCTACAAGGAAGAAATTCTTCACTCAGAGGGTGAGGATGCCCCAGCACAGGTGCCCAGAGAGGCTGTGGCTGCCCCTGGATCCCTGGCAGTGTCCCAGGCCAGGCTGGACATTGGGGCTTGGAGCAGCCTGGGACAGTGGGAGGTGTCCCTGCCCATGGAGATGTTCTCTCAGCTCCCTCTCAAACCAGAGCATTCCGCGATTCCGTGAATGGAAATGTTCCAGACAATAACATTTTCTGTTTCCTGTGCTGGTGACGTCGATGTTATGGCACACTGCAATCTGAGCACTTGCAGCAACCATTTAATGCTTTCATTTTTTTCATTATATATAATTTGGGACTTCTGGCCAAGGAAGTGGCGAGTGCATGGACAACCAAAACAGCTAAAAGCTTTCAATTAGCCCAGTACGTAGTCCAGTGCAATTAACATTAGAATGAGTTTGTATTTATAGTTTTTAAGCCAGCCTCTGAAACAGCTGCAGTACTTTTAAAACCATTTCAGCGTCACAACAATCTCAGAATTCCTGCTGCAATGAGGAAACTGAAGTGGGTTTCTTTCCACTAAAACCAGTGCTATTATAGCTGCCCTAATGATGCCACAAGCAGTGTGGAGAGAATGTGGGCGTTTTATTTTCTGTCCAAGATCAAGTTAGAGGCCATTTCTCCCTCGAAAAGCCTTAGGGAATTAGGAAGTTCTATGAGAGAAGAAACAAAATAGAGACTCGTTCCATCTCTGACCCACCATCCTGCGCCACACACAGAGATAAAATCTTAAAAAGAGAAGTGAATCCATGCCAAGGTGGAAGATGTGCACTCACCTCTGGGCACTGCCACTGAGCTTTCCTCGAGGATGGCTCCTCGCTCAGGAGGACACTCAGGCTGGACACTGCTGGCAGGGCAGCAAAGCTGTACAACTTGGGGGGAAATGTGCTGAAAACAGGGCTGGAGATGCTCCTGCTGGAGCCCTGCAGCTTCTGACCTGCAGGACGTGGTCAGACCATGCTTTTATTCTTGGTGAGAGTAGCCAGTCCTGCTCTGAGCAACACAAATTCTCAGCAAAGCCTCTAAAAGCACTGCTACACTCTGTTTAAATATTTTGCATTATTAATGAGGAAAGAAAGTCACAGTTTCATTAAATGTCAGGGGCCAATTAGCAAAACGAAGCATTGCACAAAGGCACGACACTTGTACTCTTTCTTATTTTCTGAGCTGCAATAGCTCCCGCAAGAATGTGCTGTGTCCTGATTCTTTAGGATCCTTGAGTTTATCCAAAGTGCCTTTTTTCCAGCTCGTCACAGGCCCTGTTATTCCGTTTGCAATATAATTGATCATTTAGCTGCGGAGGATGCTCTGCCTTTCTGTGCTCTCGTCTGCCTGCCACAGGCTCTGTTCTTCCCCTCCAAGCATCCTTAATGAAGTTACTCTGCACCGAATCCAGCCTGCCCAGGGACTCAGGGATAGCACACAGCTCGCATTTGAGCTGCAGAGAGGCAGAAACAGAGACAGGAATGGGAATAGGAGTGGATTTTCCTGCGGGAGAAGAGCCTGCAACACAGAATGTCTGCCTAGAGCCACCCTGGGAGCAGGACTGGGCTCAAGATGTCCAAAACCTAAACAACTCTCTGATAATCTGAAGCATTCTTTTTTTTCATGTGAAAGCAATGCAGCATTTAATCAATTTATTGGGTTAATTAACAAGTTCTCATGGCTGGTGGTTCGCCCTTCTGGTTCACTGAGAATGGAGAAGCCAATGGCACAAATGCAAAGGTCAGACCCAGGGTGTGGAAGGACAGCTCTGGTGGCTGTGTCACTTTTCTGTGGCTCCTCTGGATGTCACAGCCAGCAAGAAGAGAGCTCTGGCAAAGCTCAGCAATGGCTGAAGAGTTTTGTTGGTGTTACAGAATCCCTGAGGTTGGGAAACTCCAAGCTGTGCCTGATGCCACCTTGTCCCCAGCCCAGAGCACCGAGAGCCACGTCCAGGTGTGCCTGGGACACCTCCAGGGACAGGAAAAGGCGAGTGGCACCAACCCAGCACAGCCACACATGTACAGCCACGGCCCTCAGGTGGCAAAGGGAGCTCCAATGCCCTGACACAACTCCCGTCATTCCCAATTTGTCCTTTTGATTGCTGTGCTTCCATTTCCTTTCATTTTTACACACTGAACCAAGCGCTAATGAGCCTCACAGATGCAGGAGGAAATGAAGAGCTTTAGGTAAGACAAAGCTGTGTGTTGGATCAGAGGCTCTCCCGGCACTCAGCTCTGTTCTCTGCTCCCTGCTCATCCCATGGAGCTCCACTCACACGCCAGGAAGAGAAGAAGAACAGGAGTGTCTTGTCAGCCTCGCCACGAGAGCTCTCGTTCATTCTCGAGGGACTCGTACAATCTTTGCCATTATTTAGGAAATGGCCTCGTGAGTGTGGCAGGTGCCTCCTCCAGGAGAGACAGTGGTTTCACCAAGCTGCAGAGCAGGCTCAGGAAATGGCACATGGAACAGAAAACAAAGATTCTGGGGAAAGGATTGTTCCAGACCTGGTAAGACCCCGATCAGGGTGACTTAGCACGAGCAGGTTCAAATCTGCTGCTTCAATCCATTTATTGGGCTGCCTGGGTGCAAAGCTGAACTAATTTGCATTGATTTGTAATAAATTGTCCAAACTCACTCAGAAAGTCCAGGACTATGGCCTAAAATACCCTCACGGATAGAGAATGTCCCATTCTCTTCCCCCTCCCAGTTTCCCATAACTCTGTCCTTGGAAGAACGGAACTGTACTGCTTGAATTTTGCTGGGAGGCTTCTCAGAGTGGGGCAGCTGTGCAGATCTAAAAGGTTTCTGAATGAAATAAATCAGGAGATAAATGAGAATTAACTACCTCATCAGCATAATCAAAATAATAATTTAGTCACATTACGATCCAGGCAGAAACAACACCCAAAATGGGAAGCAGGATATAATTAGCCCCACTTTCAAGCAGTATTGATGTCTCTAACAGTCTGGTTAACATAACTGCTTAGCAATTGATGTATGCAAATGTAATGTTTCTATTCCCATTAATGAATTTTGAGAGGAAGTGACAGCATATGTTAAAGTGAATGCTATCCAAGGTGAAAGGCAGAGCACTCACTGCACTTTTGGCAGCCTGGATCGCAGCAGACACAGATCCCTCAGTCACCTCCCACCGCTCAGAACAGCTGCAGGACTCTGGCCTGACCCGGGAAATGGATGGGGTTTGGCCCTCATTTCCACCCAGTGCAGTCTGAGCTGCCTGTTAATGGTTAAAGATTGCTGCTAATCCTCAGCAGGGTCAGGGTTTCACAGCCAACACTCATTGCTGGCTTTCAGGGGAGGTGGAATTAGATGTACAGAATCTGATGTTTGCAAAGGGCGCTCTGAAAAAGCAATAAAAGCAATTCTGTATATTTTTCAAGAGCAGGGTTGAACAGAGGAGAAGTGAATTCATCAGACCACAGGTGAATTTACCTTACAGATGAAATAAACTTCACTATCTGATCATGACATAAGAGTCATCACAATGAAAAAAAACAACAAAACCCAAAAATAATTAAGCCACCGTGCATATCAGTTTCTGAATGAGCAATTTTGCTGCACTGAGCCTCGAATTTAAATGATCTTGTCTGTGGATGACTAAAGGTTCCTGCTCTCACAATTCAAATGGAAAAATGTGTTCATCAAAAACATATCTATTAGCTTCACAATAGTAAGCACTCTGTGAATACAAAGAAGTTTCTTAGGAATAGGTAATACTGAAGGCTTACCCAGAAACGAGGGAGCTGCCAATTTTCAGAAACAATTACTCAGTTTGTCAGCAAATATATTTTCGTTCAGAGCAAGGAGAGGCCTGGTTGTACTCACACACTAATGTCCACGCTTGCAGCTCGATATACTTCGGTATTTTTAATTTTCTGGTAACTTGTCTTGATATAATTTTAGAGATTCTATTAAATATTTTATAGAGCAGCCCATTGTAAATCAATGTCTGACATAATGTACCATTATTTCCCATAGATCTTTTTCTCCAGCTCAAAAGCATTTCAATAAAGCTCTAAAAGCCCCGGCAATGACAACACACTGCGTTGTGCATCACCATGGCAATGCTTCAGAAAATAGCTTTGATTTGGGGTTGGAAAGATCAAACATCGTATGAGATTGAAAGGACAGAGTTCATCTCGATAGCACCCGAAACTATCGTGTCCTGACTGTGGTGCTCTCAGCTGCTGAGCCTGGAGGAGATCGAGGCAAGAGGAGTGCTGGTGGATGCTGGAGGTGTCACCAAAACTGTGGGAAAAACAAAAACCCTCCAACACCATTTTTAATGTTAGAGAGTTCAAGGCATTGCTTTATTATCTGGCCAGGATGTTGTTCTGGCCAGGATGTGCCACAGAAATCATCTCATCCACACCCAGCCCGGGGGTGCAGAGAGAATCATTCCATGACACCAATTTTACAGGATTTTCCCCCAAATTTTATACAGTCAAACCCACAGAGATGCATTGTTCCAAAGTTCATTGGTGCAGAGCTGAGCAGCCCTCAGTGTTCAGTTTCCCATTGGATCTGAGTCCCCTCGCCTCTGGTGTAAATTAGATCTTCATTTTTCAATTCTCTTCTCAGTCCTTTCCGGGGAGATGTCTCCAGCTGTGTCCGAGGTGCTCTGGGGTGGATGTTTGGAGATGGCCACCGATGTTCCCTTGGTGTTCCGTGGATGGTTTTGATCTCTCTGGGGATCTTTGGGCTGCTCCACTCTGGTGTGTGTTGAGTTCATCACACCTCACCTGGCACAACANAGGTTCAGACCTTCAGACAGTGCGACACGGTCAGAAAGTTCTCAGCTTTCAGGTCCAGTTTCCCAGGGCCGGGAATTCAAAGTTTGAGCCAAGCTGTATCAAAAGGCAGGATTTCAGAATTTATAGGGATTCAAAGGAAGATATTGTTACGGATCATTTTTTGCTTCATTTACCAACGTTTCATTTACTCCTTAAATTGTGCAGCGGCACCACTCTAAGGGGTGGGAAATGGTGCTTTAGCCTGGGGTGTGAAAGAGAAAATAAAGTACATTTGAGACTTCTGTGGCTCTCAATTGTCACCTGTGGTCTCAGTGCTCTCTGGGTAAGCCTTGGCTGTGACAAAAACCCCTCCTGGGCAGAGCCTGGATGTGCTTTCTGCTCCTGACAGCAGATTCCTGTCCCAACCCTTCTGCAATTCCTCCCTCCGAACTCCCAAACCCACACAGAGCTCCCCCAAGCCGGCAGCTGCACTCATCTCAGCCCCAGAAAAGCATCACAGCAAGAAAACAGCTTTTTTAGTAGAGGGGCTTAGTTAAGAAGCTTTTTATGTTGTTTTGTTGTGGGTTGTTTGTTTGTTGGGCTTTTTTTAAAACCACAAATACTTTTGAAAACTAAAAAAAAAAAATCCCTGTTCAAGAGGTCAGGGTGGGTGGAAGAAACCCACAGATTATTTCTTTCTTCTTTCCTCCTCATCTCTCAGGGTGACTTCATATCTTGATTCAAAGAAACAGCCATCGCTTCGAGTTGAGTGAAATTCCATGGCCACGGAATAGAGGAATGGAATAAATGGAATGGAATAAATGGAATTGTCTCTCTCCTCTCCAAAACCTTTCCTCCCTCCCACCTGCCCCACCCAGGGCACTGAACCTCAACACTCAGGGGATGCTGCTCTGTGCAAACACAGCCATCGAGGGCTCAGGGCCATCAATGTCTCTTTAGGCACACCAGGGATTTTTAAGGACTCTTCCAGAACTGGCAACTTGAAGGATTCTGTCATCCCACGGTATAAAACTCCAGGAGCACAGAAAATGAGAGAAGGGAACAAAAAATGGGTTTGGAGGAGGCAGGAGTTACCACGGACAGTTACATCCCAATTGTGTCTGTGTGGTGTGGCTGCTTAAATTAAAAATGGCAAATACATGAAAGGAGGAAAATGCTGTTTGTGTTGGTTTGGAACCTGGGGGAGCCACCCTGGAGAGCCTGTGCAAGGTTTCATCAGTGCAAGATGAAAATCAAACACAACAGACAAAGAAACAAATGACCTCTGGGTGATACAGGGGAGAATTCATCAGTAACACTTAACTGCAGACTGAGGGTGACTCATATCCAGGATATATTAAAGAGAGATGTCAAGTTCTGGAAAAACAACAACAAAAAAAATTTAAAATATTCATTGGTTCTTCCAAAATCTTATCTCATCAATGTACACTTTTACAAATACGAAAATAACTAAAATGATAAGCATTCCCTTCAGCATCCATTAATGTCAGCTTTGTAAAACCAAGAGATTATTCATTTGTTAATACTCTGCCAGATTATGACTTTTTCATGGAAAAGCCAGGACTTAATATGAGCTTTGCTGCCAGCAGAGTTTCAGGATCAGACACTCAACCTGTTTCCTCCCTCGGGATATTGTGGATGCACAGAATACCTGTGTGTAAACCTCTCCTTTGCCTTACTCAGAATCACAGAATCCCTGAAAGCCCATCCCGAATAATGGAAAATCAGATTTCCTTCTGCTTCGCTTCCATGAGCAGTCCAAAGCAGCCAGAGCTCTTTAATTTTGAAAGCATTCTGTAAACTTCAAATTCTTTGCTCATTTCTATGGGCGGTTCTGTGCTAAAGGAGATGAGGTTTGTGTCTTCATCTCCCTGATTTCAACACCTTCAGGAAAAGGCAGATTATCTGATAATGGCTGAATCACCTCTGGGTCATCGACAACTGCACCTTCTGGAGCTCGCACTGAACTCCAGGGGAAATTTAAGGGAATTGGATGTTCTTCTCCTTCACCTTCAGGGCCTGGTGGTGACAAGAGTGTGACTGAGCTGAGGCAGGAGCTGGGAAATAAAACCCAGAGTGGCCATGGCAGAGCCAGAAGGGGCAGCTAGGCTGATCTGAGGCTCACATCATTAATTAGGCTTTCATTAAAGCTCAGGATCTGCATATGCGATTAATTCTGGGAAGCAGCTGGGCAGCAAGGATGTCCCACACCCCCAGGGTGACAGGATTCACACCACAGACAGCCCACAGTGCACGTCAAAGCACATTATAAAAGGATTTTTTAAAATAAAAATAACATTTCATATGAATGAGGAAGCAGCTACATTCAAGGTATTTTGCAACAGAGGACAAGCATTGTTTGGGTTTTTTACAGAGCCCCAAATACAGCTTTACAGTACTTGCTCACCACTAGAGTTCTTTTTATCTTACGTGCTTTAAGAAATGTCCGAAAAGCCACCAAATTCTGAGGCACCATTAAACCTGAGCCTGAGAGCTCACGGCAGTCTCACACTGTGGTTTAAGAAAGAAAGTGAAGAGAAAATCAAAAGACTTCTGAAATCAGAAGATAAATCTGTTAATCAGACTTTTTCCCATGCTCACACACACAAAAAACCCCAAAAATCCCAAAACAAAACGAGTATTCATTACAAGCTATTCACCTGGGTTTGTTTTCTAGTTGCCAACCTCTGAGCATGGAAATGTGCAACCTTCAGGTCCTTTCATATTAAGAGATACATGGGAATGGCAATGTCACAAATTCTGAAATCCTTAGTAAATGTACAACTATATGTTTAGAAGGGAAAAACACTTGGTAATGTTCCATGATCTTTAACAAATTCCCAGAAAGTTGAATATTGGACATTCACGTACCCTTTTAATATACAAATGCTCCAGCTACAGAAGAGAACAATAAAGTTCTGCAGCAGGGAATAACAAGCTGGGCAAGGTGAGGTTTTTAAATTATCACTAAGATTTCTTTTTCCTAAAGAAAAGGTCCCTCCATTCTTTTGGAGCATTTGTAAGCACTAAAATAAAACATGCAATATAGGAACTTATTTGTGAGTATATATGGCTGCTGCCTGAGGAATTCAATTCAGATGTTGAAAACAACAAGTTAAAAATAATGTAGGTCACTGAGGAAATGACCTTATCTTCAGTCTGTTCCTTTTAAAGTTTTCAGGAAATTATTTTTAAGCATTTTTGAAAGCTCTAGTGGCTTATGCAAGAACCCCTATTGTTAACCTAGATGGAAAACACTTTTCTAGCTGGCATTTTACATGATTTAAAAAAAAATAAATTTACTGCTAAGCGTGAATATACAGCTCAAAGTTTCAATTGGATTGGTATTGTCCACTGAAGTATTTCCTGTGAACTAATTATCTCCTCATTCCTTCAAGGAAAAATCTGAAAAGGCCCAAGGTTTTTCAGCATTTCTTGCAGCACACCATGATTTGCTACAAGGTCAGGCCCTGCTCGGCTGCGTTTGGCAACGCGGGCAGAAGCAAATGCTGCCATGTGCTTCCAGGGTCACATTTTAGATCTGCTCCAGCCTAAAAGGGAAACTTTCCAAAAGGAAGGAGCCTGTTCCAGGCTGCTGGGGCTGCTCAGGGCAGAGCAGCTCCAGGAGCAGGCAGGAGATGCTGCCTGGGGGCACCAAGGACCAGGGCTGCTGGGGCAGGACATCGTCCCCACCCTGTCCCCCATCCCTCACCCCCAATCTCCCTCTCTCTCTCTCTCTCTTCATCGATATCTTCATAGATAACTCAGACTGGGTCAAAAGCCCAGCAAGAAGTTATCTCTTGCTGCCCCAAAGTCTGGGATCTCCAACCAAGAATCCACATCTTGGTATGGAGAGTCTGGAGCCCCTAACCCACAGTCCACATCTTGATATACAGGGGAGATGTGGAAAGAGGTGAAAGAAATAAGTACGTGACAGAAAGACACACTTTTACACTATAAACGACACACGAATCACCACAGGGGCAGAAGTCTCCTACATACACTGTGGAAATGTGGAAAGGCTTCTCCCCGGAGTCTGGACCCAGGCTCTGCTGTTACTTTCCTGGGAATTCAGTGAAAGGATTCTGAGGTGTACTTCACCACCAAACTGCCATTGGTAAGATACACTGGTTCCTAAGTTATATTATTTCTTGCCAGCAGTAATAACAGGTACCTTGATGCACACTGAACTCTCTCTCTACTGGTGGTTTCTTTTATTTTATTCCTGTGTAGTATGTAGTTTTGTCCTAGGTCTTGTGTCTGTTATTTTCGGTGTCTAATAAATGATAATTTGTGTCATATTAGACCTAATTGGCCATTATTAAAGAACTTGCAAATGAGACCGGGGCTGGCCACCCCAACAAGAGCTCCTGCCTGCTGCCAAAGGCCTGGGCAAAGGCAGAGATTTAGCTGAGCTCCTGTCTCCACTCGTAACAGCTGCCCCTCTGTGCCTGAGAGAACATCTGGTTCCAAGAATAACATCTGTGGGAGAACATCTGGTTCCAAGAGAAACAGCTGTGGGAAAACATCTAGTTCCAAGATAAACAGCTGGGGAGAACATCTGGTTCCAAGATAAACAGTTGGGGAGAACATCTGGTTCCAAGAGCAACATCTGGGGAGAACATCTGGTTCCAAGAGCAACAGCTATGGGAGAATGGGGAAAAGAACTGCCCCAGAGGAGTCACTGTGGCCCCTACCAAGCTCAGCCACTCTGTGCTTCCAGGGGAGCACAAGGTCAAGGTTATTTCTTCCCAATTTCACATGTGTGAACTTGTTGGAGGTGACTCAGGGCTGCTTTATGTAAGTTATTGATCTGGGCTCCATCAGCTGCTAAAAATTCCTGTCTGCCACTGTGTGTGAGAAGATCTGCTCGGGTGTCACAGCTGGGTGGCACTTGGAGCTGAGGACAGCTGACCTGGCTCTTCGTTACCATTCCCAGTTTCTATTCATTTCACCATGAATGATGAAATGCTGATGATATTTCATCAACAGTGACCCAGTCCACAATGGCGCTGCCCGGGCAGTGTCACTCTTGTTGCATTAATAACACATTTTCTGTAGGCACTGTCCCCTGGCAGCCTACGCTGAGATTCTGCTTCTCTAATCACTTCTGCCCCATTCCCACCCTCCTCCTGGCCTTCCCTGCCCCCTGCAGTGACCCAGGAAAAGCAGACGTGCTCGGCACAGGGTTTTTCCAGGCTGGTTCCCCCTTTTCTCACTGCTCTTTACATGGTGGGTTATTATTTTGGGGTCTCTGTGAGTGCTGAGTGCTCTGGTTTGTGATTCCAGTGCCTCATCCTCAGCTTCAAAATAGACCAAAGACTTTATCATTGCCTCCTAAATTCTTGACTTTATTCTGACAACAGAAAAGAAAGAATCTGAACTAAGCCCAAGCTCTTTCTCCTCACTGAGAATTAAATACTGACATTAAATACTGGTTTACAAAAGACTGCCATGTTCATCAGTTCAGTTCCTCTGCACGTAAAGCGAAGATAAAACAGAATTATAAATGTCGATGTCACTTCTGTCTGCACAGTATTTTCCTGTCACAAGCATTCAGAAAAACTTCACCCCTCACAAAAGCAGAATTAAACAGCTCTGGGCCCCGTTGCGTCAGTGTGTGAACTGCTTCACACCAGCTTTTAGGATCAATTATTTTGGCATAAAAATCCATAAAAGATGTGTACATTTTTCTCCCATTCTTTAAATAGCTTTTAATGTTATTTCCATGGAAACCACTTACAAGCACATGCCTGAGTTTTGTGGGTTCAAGCATCATCCAGAAACTCCAAATCCCAATCAGCTGAATTCCTAAGGTCCATTGCCAGCAATTGATATTTATTTACACACTGATATTTATTTACTTCACAAACCAGCAGAAAACAGAGCTGCTTAATCTAGTGAAGTTTAAAGCAGACAGTGTATATTTGACGTCTTTTTCTCCAGGACAATTACTTTCCCCACAGTACTGTCAGAGAGAGCTGAAGGCTTTTCTAGTAACAGGCAAAATTGGGTTTTGTAACCCCAAAGATGAGGAATTCTTTCTTTTCAGGCCAGGAAAATTAATTCCCACTTTGGCAGCAGAGCAGAAGAGCTTCTCCCAAACCAAAGTCTCTTGGTTAGCTGTGGTGCATGACAGATCCATTAAAAACCTGATTATTTCACAAACAGCTCAGAACAAAGCAGAGAAAACTGAGAGCTCTGGTTATTAGCAAAACCTGCCATTTTTCAAGGGATTAATACATCTGACACCTAATTAGAAGCAAAATATTCTCCCAATTTATTATTTTGCTTAATTATCTCGAAAGCATTTCTAGAAGGCAAGTGACCAATTAGTCTGTGGGGCGATACAGCCCAGAAACCTCTCGGGGTTTCCACAGGACTGGATCTGTTGCTGTGGCAGACTGGTAATGAAGGCACAGATCACTGTGATTTACATCCATTTTATAATTGCAACACTCTTCATGTCACTGAGCAGCATCCAGCTAAACCAAGAGTGTCTGCAGCTTGAGTTTCTTTAGGAGCTTTTGGAATTGGGTTATTTTTTAAAACTTAGCCAGGCTTCTGGAAAAAGAGGATCTGTTCACAGCTTTTCTTCTAACCTTCCCCTTCTACTTTTTCTGTCTCTTCTTTGCTTTGAATGCTTAATAACTCTTGTACAACATTCAAGATCCTTACAGCTTTCCATTTTTCAGCTCTCCTTTCTGATTCCTCTTTTAAATTCCCACTACTCTGTCTCCTTGATCTTCTCTCCGATTTTACCAACTCTGGGGTCACAACAGTGTAATTAAGAATTTCCATCAGCAAGCTCAAGTGAGAGGTAGTCTGTGACAAACCAATAAAATTGCTAAATCCATGAATAATAAGCGAATTCTCATGCACTATCCCAGAGGATAACAAACACTGAAGAATGTATAATTATTAATATGAAATAATGACTAATGGGATATTGGGAAGGAATTCTTTCCTGTGAGGGTGGGCAGGCCCTGGCACAGAGAAGTTGTGGCTGCCCCTGGATCCCTGCAGTGTCCCAGGCCAGGCTGGACAGGGCTTGGAGCAGCCTGGGACAGTGGAAGTGTCTCTGCCATGGCAGGGGATGGAATGGGATGGATTTTAAGGTCCCTTCCCACTCAAGGCATTCCATGAGTCTCTGATGTGGTTCCATGATATTCCCAGCACATGGGCTCGTGTTTGGCAGTGGCTCCAGGCGGACCTGAAGCAGGTTGAGCTCCCATCAGCAAAATGTTCTCAACAGGCAGGAGTCCCCTCCTCTGTGTGCAGACGGTGCTGAGCACAGCAAGCCTTGCTCCCAACAAGAACTGGGGAGGGAGGAGTGAGGAGAGAGGAGTGAGGAGTAAAGAGTGAGCAGTGAGGAGTGAGGAGTGAGGAGTGAGGAGTGAGGAGTAAGCAGCGAGGAGTGAGGAGTCAGGAGTGAGCAGTGAGGAGTGAGGAGTGAGGAGTGAGGAGAGAGGAGTGAGCAGTGAGGAGTCAGTGAGCAGTGAGCAGTGACCAGTGAGGAGTGAGGAGTCAGGAGTGAGGAAAGAGGAGTGAGCAGCGAGCAGTGAGGAGTGAGCAGTGAGGAGTGAGGAGTCAGGAGTGAGCAGTGAGGAGTGCAGACTGGCTGGGGGGACATTCCATCCCCCTAACAGACCCCCCAAGGCCTCTGCTCCATCCCTGTCCCAGAGGATCTGGCTGCACCACTGCTGCTGAAGTAAGCCCTTCCCAAAGCGTGTGTTCAAACTGAGCAGTGAGTCAGAAACGCACTTGGGAAGCGGCTCCCAAACGAGCCGGGCTGTGAAAAGCCAGCAGTGCCATCCATTGACTGTAGGATGTAAGGCAGGGCAGGAACACGCAGCTGGCAGCATCACCCATCAGCAGCTGGCAGCATCCCCCACTGCCTTCCTGCTGGGGCAGATCATCTGCCAAAGCCTCCCTGACTGCAGCCTGGTCCCACACAAGTTCCTGCAGTGCCTGTCCTCATGCACCAGACGTGTGAAAGGACCTCAGAGACACAGGCAGAGCGTGTCTGCTCACAGCCATGGAGATGGCTGGGTGCCGGTGCCAGGTCATCGGTGTCACACGCAGAACACACGCAGTCACAGGGTGATCACCCTCCCAGAGCCACAGAAAGGGCTCTTTGCTCCTCCTGAGATCACACAACGAGCACCGCCACAGAGCAAGATCAGAGCAGGTACTCAGGGCACTGCAACACAACTGCTAATAGGGAATCACATGCCCAGAGCCCCAGGAAAGGTTCCTTATTTTGTAATATCTCAGAGCTAACCTCAGAGAGAGTGACTCTATTTATAGTGCTTCTACTACACCAATTCACTCTTGAAAATATGACATAAATCTGCTATAAATTATAAGAAAGGTGCTTGAAAAGAATGTTCCCCATTGTTAACTGTTAGAAAGATCAGCAGACCAAAAAGCTGCTTAAAACTGTGGTTGTAATCCACATTGTTCCCTAGCTATGGGCTCATTATAAGCTCCTCACATCTATGAAATGCCTGTAGAGATGCAAGTAATATTATCACTATTTAAAGTTTGGTCATTCAAGTTGTTACAATATTTGGTGTACCTCAAATTCTGGCTGAAAAGAAGAGCAGAAGACACCAACAGAAGGCACCTCTCCTCCTGCTGGTCTCAGGACATTTATTCAGAGAAACATGGAATGGTTTGGGCTGGAAGGGAACTTAAAGACCAACCCCTGCCACGGCAGGGACACCTTCCACCATCCCAGGGTGCTGCAAGCCCTGTCTAGCCTGGCCTTAGACACTGCCAGGGATCCAGGGGCAGCCACAGCTGCTCTGGGCACCTGTGCCAGGGCCTGCCCACCCTCACAGGGAGCAATTATTTCCTAATATCCCATCTACACCTCCTCTCCATCAGATGCCAGAACAGAGACAAGGTACAAGCACAGGGACCTCTCCTTCCGCGAAACCCTCCTACTGTTCTGCTCCCGAGTGTAAAGCAGGCAGGATCTGAGGAGCCCTTGGTCCCTTTCTCCTGCCTTAGGGGAGTTCACAGGTGGATTTTCCCTTCTGCAAAACCTTCCTTCTGTTCTGCTCCTGAGTGTAAAGCAGGCAGGATCTGAGGAGCCCTTGGTCCCTTTCTCCTGCCTTAGGGGAGTTCACAGGTGGGTTTTCCCTTCTGGCCAGTCCCACCAGAAGCTGTTGCACAAGGCACAGTCCCTTCCATGCGTTAGGAGCACACAGTGTGCATCACTCCGTGGCAGGCTGTGTCCCAGGGCAGCAGCACAGACACCTGCAAGGTGTGGGAACAATTTCCAGTAACCTCAGGCAAACAGGGGCTAATCACTGCGCTCAGTAATTCACAGCAGCCTTTTCCGAGTACTGCAGATTGAGTCTTACATTGCACTGAACTGTTTGGCCAGAATCTCATTACGGCATTATGCAGTGAGAGGTGGAAAAGAGGGAATCTGGCCTTGGCTGTGGCTCGTTCCACCTAAATGGACTGAAAATTTGCTTTACAGCAATATTGGTGAGGAGCAAAGGGCAGGAAAATCTGCCCTTGGGGATGTGAGTTATGGGCTGCTACAAGAGGATGTTATCAACTATTCACACAGCTTTTGAGCCTGAAGGGGAAGAGGACAACTGGTTTTTATACTGTGAAAACTATTTGAAATTGCTGGACACTTAGAAAAACAAATACAAACTACATAGAATGGTTTGGGCCTGAGGGGACCTTGGAGATCACCCAGTCCCACCCCCTGCCATGGGCAGGGACACCTTCTGCTGTCCCAGGCTGCTCCAAGCCCTGTCCAGCCCGGCCTTGGACAATCTCTTCCCTAATTGCCTGGAACATCTCTCACCTAATTTAAGTTCTTAATTTAGATGAAACTAAATTATCATCAGTAGTGAGAGGAATCAAAAATTACACTAAATAAGCAGTTTTTAAATCTGAAGAAGAATCTCTGTGCAAATTTGAAAGTTTGTGAGAATCAGGTGAAGTGTGAAATACCTCGAGGAGGCAAAGCAGTTTAAACACTCAGCTTCCAAATTTGGCCCCATCATTTTTCACTTCACAAAACACCACTTTGCCCATTTTAGTGGCAGCAGATGTTAAACAGCTCTCACCAAACAGGATCATTTTTCATCCCTCCCCGTGTGTACTAATCAGCCCAAGACACTGCCCTTTTGCTGGGCTACGTGACTTCATCTAGTGTAGAAGTTTGAAATCTCTTTTCCAGAGGTGCAGCTCTGGAGCAGACACCTCTCCTCAGAGTGGGCAGCACTGAATGATAAATAAATAACCATCAGAAATCTTCTCCAAATGCCAAGCTGGAGTGACTGTTTGCACTTCACTGCAACATAAATATCAATCTAAGGGTAGAAGATGATAAATTTTTCACAGAGATGAGTTACGGAAGCTTTGCTGGGCACCAGAAAAGATGAGTTTAATGTTAAAACCTGTGTTCCAATGACAAAGACATCTCAAGGAAGCAGCAGTGGGTACAGCAATTATTGCTCATCCAGTGTAACCCAGGTGAGCAGCTACAGCAAGGTGAGAGCTGCAGTTCTTCTGTGCTGAGTGTGCCCTCAGTGCCCCCAGAGCCAGGGCACACAGGCCAGGAGCTGTCTGGGCACAGAGCTGAGCCACCCCTTAGGGTGACACACATTAGTGAGTGCCAAGGAAGAGGTGGCTGCTGTCACTCCCTGCAGTTCAGCCATTCTGTGAGCAGATAACCTCCCTGCTTTGCTGGGCTATCAATCCCACACCTGGCAGGATGTGATTTGCACTCACACCCATCCCAGCGGCTGCACATCACACCGGCCAAATGGGAAAATATCTCATCAGAGGAACGCTGGGGAGGATCTTGTGGAGAGGAGAATTAATGCTGCAGGCTTGTGTCAACCAAGGGACAAAGATGCTGAAAGAATGATGCTTCCTCCATGGGAAAGACAGCAGCAGCCACTGCTCACTGCCACACATGAAAGATCAGCAGCACATCCCATAAACACGAGCCATATGGATATTCTCCCTTCTATTTTCTTCTGTTTTGACTTTACACCCTTTCTTGCTCAACAAGACTAAGGGGTTAAAGAGCAAGACCTGCTTAGCAGGGGAAACCCACCTTTGTGCAGAGGCTCCCACGAGCCACCACAGAAATTGCCTGATTAGCTTTAAGGATTTGTGTTGAAGTCACAGCTCCCCTTGCTTGGACAGCCATGGATTCCCACACAGCCCCATTCTTCAAGGATTTCCAGGTAAATTAGACAAGTAATTCCTTCTTCACTGTCCTGTTTGGAGTTTTTTATCCCCCTGAATTCCTCTCAGTGATGAAAATACCTGGGCTGACTTTCTTTGGATTTAGCAATCTTAGCACTGCAGTCATCTCCCATGTGAAGATACCAAGTTTAACGACTTTTTCCTTGAGAAGAAAGATGTCCCTGAAAGCTGATTGCATGTACTCGAGGATTTGTGACACAGAAGTTCCCTAATAAATACGTTTATCAACTGCATATGGATATTCCGTTCCTGGTATCATTTTAATTCTTATTCATTTTATGAACCAGCCCCATTATCTCATCTTCATGATTCAAACACTCTTGGAACATGATGTAAAAAAGCCAATGTACTAAAGAACAGGGCCACTTAAAACCAGTTCACATGCCATGCCCTTAATTTACTATAACATGAAAAAATTTACTTTTGTTTCTGTTCTAAATGAGGTTCATGATCAGTTCCTAGCTGCTCTCATTATATTTATATGCATGACATTACTGCATTTGTAATAATGCTAAATGACACAGCTTCCAGCACGAAGAAGAAATTGCCTCCCACTCTCACACAGGAACCAATTCCTACGTGTCCATTAGAATGCATTAAATCTTGGAACCAGCACATTCACAGTCCCTGAATTATTTGTCGATTAAATGACTTGAAAAACGTGTAATGAATCTGCTCTCATGCAATTTAGAAAACTTAGCAGACTTCTAAGGTTTCTTCATCATCAAACATCCTTTTAGTTTGGCTAAGACATTCTCACAAGCTGTTACTGAATTACTGATCACATTTATCCCTGCAAATGGATTTAACTCCTGAAGCAGCTCATTGCAGAGTCCCACAGGCACCAGTGGTTGTATTTAGCTTGGACTCTTGGCAAAATACAGACTGAACAACTCTGCATCCTGGATTTCTGCTCACAGAAATTGCACATTAGAGCACACTTCAGTTTTGTCACTGTTCCTACAGCGCTGTCAAACCTAGAGAAATTTTGACTTCAAGAAGTCAAATTATGGGAAGGAAATTGTTATCTAAGAGGTCTATAATAGATACCTTGATAAAGAGCACTGCCTATGTTACTATATCATACACATTCTGATAATAACACGAAAAACCTTTCTGACAAATTATAGGGAATGGTCATTACGGGAAAGTTTTTGCCTCACAGGAATTCGAATGTGTCTCCTGATGACATTGTATCTACTGCCTCTTCAACAGCTCTCAGCTCAATTCCCAGCTTTCCTCTGGCTGATGATAAACAGTGACAGCAATGACACAAATAACACAAAACCAGAGCAGCACTGTCTGGTTGTTTGAAAACTGCAAATGGAAAATAAGAATAAATGTAGATAGAGACAGGCTGAGGAATGGAACAGGGGTTCAAACAGAGCACAAACGCAGTAGATGAAGTATATCATTAATTTATGTTTATTTTTAAATAACAGATCCCCAGGCCTTCTGGATTTTGGGTTCAAACAGAGCACAAATGCAGTAGATGAAGTGCATCATTAATTGAGGTTTATTTTAAAATAACAGATCCCCAAGCCTTCTGGATTTGGGATTCACTTCTCCACACACCATACTCTTGTTTCAGGACTGTGGAACACACTGTTGATATCTGTACTTTTTTTAGCATTTTGTAGCATCTCTTTTTTCAGTTTCTCTTACATTTAGTGTAGATACCAAAACAATTTGAGATGTGAGTGTTTTTACGTATGTATGTCTGTGCAGGATTTCCTTGAGCCATCTTTAAAAGTTGTACCTTCTCCACTCTGGCTTAGTTACAATGAGCAGGACAGAGCTAATGTCTTTTTTCCTGCACTTATAAACCATCTTCTCATTAAGATGTCTCCAGCCCGGGTGTTTGCTCCTCTTTCACTGAGCATACATCACTGGATATTTATCATATTGTTCCTTCCTGCTTCCAAGAAAAACCTCCTGCTGAGATTTGGAGCCAGCAGCCAGCTAGGCTGTGCACTTACAGCTGCCAGCCCTAATGCTTCCACGCCTCATTAAGTGACCTCCTGCTCTTTCCTGCACTTGCCCAGCATTTCTGGGTGTCCAGCAGCAGCAACACATCTGTCACAGGACAGCAGCTCTGCGGTGTCTGTCCCACAAGGGCTCTGAGGATCTGCCAGACAAACCCAGAGAAGTGCCCAGTGTCCCTCTGCAGAGCCCAGGGCTGACATCTCCTTTTCTGAGACCAGAATTAACTCCTGGGATTTTTTTATTATTCAGAAAGAAAAAGAACAAAGTTGTAGTGTGCCCTGATTAGAGCACTGCCATGCCAACAATCATCTGTCTGCTCCGGTGGTGTTGGTGTGTGAACAGTCACAGAAAACACAAATCAAATTGCTTTGGAGCAGTAATAAACACTGAAATTGTGTTCTAAGAAACTAACCTTCTCCAAAGCATTCAGAGAGGGGCCGGATTTCTGAAACAAGAACTGAAGGCATTGTAAAGCCCTGGACTGGCAGTGCTGCTGAGACAGAACAGACCCCATTTCAATGCAAACAAAGCTCTCTCCCTCTGTTCCCCCGAGATCCTCCTTGAAACCCATCTGTTCTGTGGTGCCTTGCACTCAACAACAGCCACCCACCATTCCTGCACCGCACCGTGCTGTCCTGTGCCGCTCCACTCTGTGCTCCTGAACCGCGAGTTCTTCCAGAGGGAACCCCTGCTATTTATCCCACACAGCTCTCCCATTGTGCTCAGCACTGTGTGCTCGCTTGGCTGCGGAAACACGGCGTGCCTGAAGGGAGGGGAAAGGCTTTGCAGCTGTAGAGAACAGGGTTTTATTGCTGGGGTGCAGCATTGGGATGGAGTTCCAGGGTGAAAGGAACAGAGGGAGATGTCTTTACAAACAAACTGTGGCTGCTGGGAGATGAGGCCAGATACTGATAGGGGAAAGAAGCAATGGGAGGAACCATAACTTCCATAGGAATTCCATGAATTGACACAGACTGTTGCCCACCCAAGGATGTGTTAAATCCCTGGACTTAGAGGCAAAAAAAACCCCCCAAAACCAGAGACACAAAGAAAACAAAAGGTGGGGGGGAACGTACATTAGAAGGGGCTCTGCATTAGGCGATTCGGAAAGTCTGTACCTCTCGAGTCCCTCAGCCAATGGGGAAAGAGAGAGGGAATCTGTGGCCGGGAAATTCGGATAAAAAGAGGCTGCGTCCTCTAGCAATTGGAGAGACCCCATGGGAAATGCCCATGACCTCTCCCTTTATTCATGAATAAAGTTACAGGACTCTTCTATCTCCTTTTTGGACATAAACCTCTGGCATTTGTGGATTAATTTTTCCTGACAAGGGCATTAATGCAGTTCTGTGATATTAACCCTTCACCCTGCCATGACCAGCCATGTCTGCGATGGCACAGAGCCATTCTGGAAAAATTCAGCTAAAAATAACCCCTTGTGATCAGAGTGATGGGGCACCCTCTGCAAGTTTGTGACCTCTGGGGTGGTCACACACTGGAGGAATGGTGTTATAAATGATTTCAGGGGCCGAAATTTTAACTGTATAATATTGAGTATTTATTAATAGAGCAAAGGCAAACAGCGCTAGGTGCTTAGCAATTCTGCCAGAGGCACACCCATCCATTGTACAGTGAACTTACGTACTTTCTTTAACTGTTACATATTCATTAAGCTTAGGAGGTAATTTACACTTCACTCAACTCCCCCCCTCCGATCCTTGCCCCCTTCTGCCAGCCAAGGCGCCTGTCTTGGAGTCTCGGATCCTCTGGATTGTCTCAGAACTGAAGGCCGAAATCCTCCCGTCTATGTTTCCTCAGTTCCAACTTAATTTGTAGGTGACAGTTCCTTTTGGGAGGTGTGAGTCGAGACAACAGATTTCCTGGGATGCCTATGGTTATCTTCTTTGTTTCTTTAGGATGTCTTGATCCCCGGCTCTGTGTTTTATCAACTTAAAAGACATTTATTACCATGTATTTATTACTACGTTTTCTAACATATTACAACTATCTCAGAGTTACAATTTACCTTAACCTTGTTTCTACTTAATTATATTTTACCTTAACATTATTTTTTTTATACAGTACACATCACTTGTAAATGTTAAATTCATATATGCGAAAGCCAGCATTTATCATTCACTCATTTATCACAATGGGATGGCATCCAGAGGGACCTGGACAGTTCAGAGGTGGAACTGTGTGAACCTCGAGAAGTTCAGCGAGGCCAAGGTGCTGCACTTGTGACAGGGCCCGGGGAACTGCTGGAGCTGTGCCAGGGAAGGTTTGGGTTGGGAATCAGGGAAAGGTTCTTCCCCAGAGGGTGCTGGGCACTGCCCAGGGAATGGGCACGGCCCCGAGGCTGCCACAGCTCCAGGAGCGTTTGGACAAATGTTCAGGAGCATGTGCTCCCAGGGCTGCACAGGGTGCGAGTGCTGGGGTGACAATCTCCTCTCTCCCTTTGAAGCCATTCCCCCTTGCCTTGTCACTCCGGTTCCTGAGGAAGAATTCCCCTCGTTTTCAGGGATTGTTGGGCTGTCCTGTACAGGACATAATCCTGGTGGGTCCCTTCCATCTCTCCCTCTGTGACTGTGACTATTTACAAGCGCCTGGAGCGACATGATGAGGGGCTATAACCACAAAATGAAAAAGGGAAGGATTAGAGTGGATATTAGTGAGAAATGAAGAGGTGAGGCCCCGGCACAGGTGCCCAGAGAAGCTGTGGCTGCCGCGGATCGCCAGCAGTGTCCCAGGCCGGGCTGTACAGCTCCGCGCCTCACGAACGGCAGCGCTGCGGCTTTAAGGCGGCGGCCGGGGCGGGTTCCCGGCCCGCCATGCGCGCTCGGGGCCGCGCCCGGTGCCGCC
>VZRL01004075.1:241925-252526 GCA_013397895.1 Origma solitaria
GCTGCCGCCGGGGCCGGGCCCGCGCCGCGCCGCCGCCAAGGTACGTGAGGGCCGCGGGCCGCGCACAGCGCCCTGAGCCAGAAGTGTTCTGCAGCCTCTTGCAGGTGTCCTTCGGTTTTTTGGAGGTGTCTTCACCTCCAGCCCCGCTCCCATCGCCTTGGGGTCGCTGAGTCGCGTCTGTCCCGGGGTTCTGTAGGAGCTGCTTGGCACCTGCTGGTGGTCGCATTGTCACTGGGAGCTTTCCAGGATGCCTCGCCTGCTGTTTAATTTCTACTGCTGGATTTGCAGCGTGATTCATGTCGCCTCATTGCGAACCGTAACAGAATGTTTTAGATCTATTTTCATGCCTTAAATGGCCTGAATGATGCGAATAAAATCGGATTTTAGCTGAAATATTGTAGCAGAATGACACGGAAATAGGCAGCAGCTTTACTTGCTAAGCTGTACATTGTTCTGTACATGACTGCCCTGGGTGCTCCAGATAATATCTGTTGGAGTGGTTCTTTTTTAAGTTTTTGCTTCAATACCATTCCTGGTGTGTGAGACTGGGAACACAGGTGAATTGGAATGGACTTGGAAGATCAGAACAAGCAATTTTCCAGGCCTTATGATCCATCTGTAGGACCCAGAACTCATAAGCCACAAAAGAAATATGTAAAATTGTCCATTGTGCTTGAAATATTTAAAACTACAAGAATCAGCATAAACTGAACCACACAATTCCCTGTTTGTGTATCAGTATGATTTCCTGTCAAAATGAAATACAAAGTGACACATACAATAGTTATGAAAGAGAAGAACAGCAGCAAACAAATGAGGGCTTAGGGTTTGGGTGAGTGGCGTGCTTACCATGAGGGTTGTAAGACTGTCTTGTATACTAATTTACAATCTTGTAAATCCAAGAAGAATTAATCAAGAATATTTTTCTTCGAATTTGTGCTTGAAACCACATTGGGACAGCAGTGGCAGGCACTCAGTTGCTGTACCTGTCCAGTGGTGGCCTTCAGCCTGGCCAGCCTGTTGTCCCAGCTGCTGCTGATCTCAGCTGGAAAGAAAGCACTCCTCTAATCCTTCGTGACAACTGCTGACAAATTAGAGACAAATCCTGAGGTTTTTGTGGAAATGTTTTCTTCCTGTCAGTACTTTTTCTCTGGAGAACATGGGGAGTTTCCAAGAGCTGCCTTATTGCTACCAATATAGCTGTCCTTCTTTGATGTCTTTTCAGATTGCTTTGGGATATGTTTTACTATGAAGTTCTGCACTTGAAATGTACCCAGATAAAAATCTATCAATAACTTCTACTGTGACAAAAATTTTCAGTGCAGTTGGGCCCTTGACCCCAGCCCGGGCATGTCCCTGCAGTTCTTGTCTGCACCGTGGCAACAGGGCTGCTTGTTGCTGTCAACACTTGCAGTTCCCCAGTTCTTCCTTTTATCAGCTCATCCATTATGGGTGATTTATAGGAATTTAAGCGTTGGATCTCTTCTATCAGTGAGTTGTTACTAAGTGCTACCAGGTAGGCTTCCAGTGCTGCTTAGCCCCGGAACAAAAAGCTGTGCTCCAAGGATTCCCTGGGTAAAGCTGAGCAGTGGGTGGAAGCAAATAGCTCTGACACCTCAATCTCATGTCTCAAGCAGATGTGTGGGTGTGCCTTGGCACACATTTCGATCAAATAATCTGCTTTTAATTATGAAAGATGAATTGTGTAAGAATTTACACCAAGCTCAGTGCATCCCTTTGAGAGGAATAGTTGGGAGAAGGGAGGTTGGCTCTGCCACAGCATGTGCTGTGCTGATGTGGAAGAGCAGAAGTGTGGAACTGTCTTCCCAAATCACTCTGTGTGCAAGACACTTCTTTCATTATTTCAGACTGGTTCAACTAACTGGAATATGATTTTGTGCTTAATGCTAATAAAAACTTCTAACTGTTTTCTTTTTAGGATGCAGGTGAACCCCTCAAAAAGACAGCCACTGATCCCAGTGCTGAAAACAAGAAACTCAACAAATCCCAGCAGCTGAAACAAGTTTTTAAAGAATATGGTGCTGTAGGGGTTTCCTTCCACGTTGGAATTTCATTAGTGTCTCTGGGAATTTTCTACCTGGCTGTTTCAAGGTGAGGTTTGTACAGCTGTCTGTCACATCTAGGTAACGGTTAAATTAAAATACATTTACCGTTGTGCTTACCTCTGACAGGAGACAGGTACCTTACCCTATTGGATCTACACAGTCACCTCCTGAATTTTGAGTATGGATGGGTCCATAAATGGACCTGATCTCCCATCAGGCATGAGAGAAGAAAGTTGTACATGGGTTTTCTGCACAGGTTCACCAGCAGTGAAAAGAGCAGGCAGAGCGCCAACATAACTGACCAGGCAGAGAATGTATTTGTTTTGCAGATATCTTTTGTTCTTGCTTGGTCTGGAGAGATAAAGCCATGCAAAAGTGCTGTGGGCTTAGAGATAAACTTGCTTTTCTGGGTGTTGAACAGTTTGTGGAGTTGAACTGCAGAAAACAACAGCCACTAGAACAGGATTAGAGTGAAAAAGAAAATGCGGCAGAACCGGAGTCAGGCGGGGAGTTTTGTGTGTGGCTTTGCGGGAATGCATGAATTCCATGAGGTTTTCCAGCTGAGGAGACAGGGGAACATGTTGTTTCTGCCAATATTCCCTGCTCCTCATTCCTGACTCCAGTGGGAATATGCGAATGCCTGATTTCTCCTGTTTGCTGCATCGTGGCACAGGGTGAAAAGATTTTTTTTCCCTTCAGGTATGGTTGAACCCTTGATGAAAGCTGCTGTGTCTATACAGAATTAAACTATTAATGGACTTGGTGGATAGTGCTCATTGGACATCCATAACACTTCCTTCACTTGCTCGATTTTAGAGGCTTGTCATTTTAACACCTCTGTACTCCCGTGTTAGAACACTAAGCCTAACAACAGGTACCTCGTTTGGTTTGCATGGATCTGTTCAGCTGATAAATAAATTCGGGAAGATGAAATTCCAACACAATTTCACAGTAACCTTTTGAAAATCACTGTGCAGAGAAATTTTATCTCTAAAAACTGAGTTGGAAGTTTGACAGATTGATTCCCTGAACAGAAAAACAGCACTTTATATTTCTTTCCTTAAACTAAACCAATCTTTTCTGTTTCCTCAGCGGTGTGGACATGAGTGCGGTTCTGTTCAAGCTGGGTTTCAGCGAGGCCTCGCTGCAGTCCAGGATGGCAGCTGGCACCAGCACCTTCGTGCTGGCCTACGCTGTGCACAAACTCTTCGCCCCCGTGCGCATCAGCATCACCGTGGTGTCCGTGCCCTTCATCGTGCGCTACTGCCGCAAGGTCGGCCTCTTCAAACCCCCTGCCTCCCCCTGAGGCCTGCCTGGCTTTTTGGTTTCAAGTGTTCCATGTCCACGTAGCTCTTCAGGTGCAAAGTTTCTTTTAAGGACTTGGTTGGGATCATGTTGACCTCATCTTGCATTTCTAATTGTTCTTTCAGGTAAATGTCACTGTGAAAAGTGCTGTCCTTATTTCCTTTCCCTTTTGCCCTTTATTCTTTGGAAAAACCTGTTCAAATGGGATCTGGTTTGCACTGCTGGTGGGAATATAAATGCTTGACAATGGGCACAGTTCTGGGTCTTCATAATGCAGCTTTTTGAGCCTTCTTTTTTTTTTCTTTTCAAAACAGAGTCATAGCATTGGTTTGTTACTGAGAGTAATAAACCAAATCACCCAGCACTGAGAAACAGTGAGATTCTCTTTCCACTAGAATAAATAACATCTTACTACAGCCCTAGTTCTCTTGATAAGGGTGTATATTGGAATAGAAAGTGGCAGGTGGGTGTTTCTTTTGTTAGAAGAGGCTTTTATTATAGCCTCTCTCCCAGTACAACACAGGCACTGAACTCATTTCAGTAGGAGTACCCATCTGATTAATTATTGCACAGTCATAATTGGTTTAGTCACAATATCTGATGCACTGTTCTGAAACTATGCATAGTGCTTCCATATTCCAAGATTGTGTTGTTTGAAAATGTGCTGGCTGGGAGCCAGCCTTACTGAAGTCCTTTTTTTTTTTTTTAATGTCTAAAGACGCAGAAGAAATCCTGAGTCTACTGCAATCAGTGTAACCAGAATTACCTATGTGAACATACTCCAAACAGCATCAAGTCAGATAAGCTGGGGGGTTTTAACATTTTGAGATCTGGCTTTGTACTGGAAATACCTTGTTTTATCCTAAAACTAACCCCAGCAGCTTTCTGCTCCTGAATTCCAGACATTCCAATTCACAGCTTCCCAGGAAGAATTCCTGTGCTTTGGGCTGAGACTGGTGAATGTAGCAAGGAGGGTTTTGCCTTTCCTGATGGGGACACTGTTCTGTTAGAATGTAGTTACACCTTCCAGTTAACCTGAACTCTGAATCCCAGAACAGATTTGTGGAGTTTTAATGAGAGTTGCTGAGGATGGGAAGGAGCAAATCACTTCCTGTTAGGAGCAGCTTCTTGCCTCCCCTTAGGCAGAACATTAAATTGCACCTTAACTCCTTCCCCCACAGCAAGTCCCAGGCTTCGTGTGTACCAAGGATAAGAATTCCAAACTAACTCTGAGGCAGCCTTGTTTACTTCAGCTAGAATAATTTCTGAGAAGGATGTTTTGTCTTAAACTTGATAGAGAAGGAATATTCAAAGCTTCTTCTTTTTCAATTTCATATGTAAAGCTGAAAACATTTAAAGTAAATGTACCTAGAAGGCAGTAGAAGGCACCACCACTGAACTAGTTTTTTTGCTGTAAAGAAGCAGCTTCATATAAATTATGATGAGAATTCAAACTACTTAAGATAAATATGGTTGTATAAACTACTGGCAGTTTTAGATGAAGTTTTTTTGCAAAGTATATTTTAACTTAATTCGAGAATATATTTTGGATTCTGGAATCCTTGCTTGTAAAAGGATCATTTTTTAAAATTGTTTGTAAAATAGTGAAGTCTTACAATGAAAAGACAATAAATTGCTTTCTCTTAGTTTGCTTGAAGTGTTTTACTGGAAAAGAATTGGTCTCTTTATTTTGGTGGCAAGGGGCCTGACCCTTAGTGCATTTTAAGGAGTGTCTTACAACACCAGATGTTATTACTTCCTGTTACACAACACCATCTGAAAGTACTTCTGAGAGAAAGGGATGGAAAATCTTTAAATAAATTCATTGGAAAAAGGACAGAGCAGGCCAAGCTCTCAATAAACCAAGCAGGTTCACTAGCAACATATTTGGTACTTACCTCGTAATCCTAATGGGGATTGTGGGATAGTAAATGATTGTGGTACCAGCACTTGGAGCTTCCTTTTTGACAGAGGTGGGAACTAAAGCTGTGGGAATTGACCTCTGTGAACAGGAGTTGAGCTGTGCTGGAGCCAACCAGAGCCACAAGGAACCTCACCCTGCTGGGTGCAGTAGAACAAGTCTTTATTTTACAAGTTGAGCGCTCACATTTAAAACTAGAGACAAAAACAATTGTGAAAACATCATTTCAGAACACTTGAAAAACACATTCACCTCGCTCATTTTCAGGTTACACCACAGGTAGGACACCCTGAGCAGCCCAGGCAGGGAGGAGCAGGCATCTCCAGGATATTGCACTGTTCAATAAGCCAGAACAACAACTTCCTCTTGGTGAGCAAGGAACCATTTTCAGCACAGACCACAGCACAAGAGCCTCCAACAGCTTCATACTCACATCAGCAAACCTGGCCCTCCTGGAACTGGATTTCAAGTATATTAAATATTCCACAAGCTCCAGCTAAAGTCAATTTTATGCTGCAATTCGAGTGTAAGACACCAGCCAACCCAAGGATTTGCATCCCAATTGCCACTAGATTCCAAGACCTGCTTTTTCTATTGTAAGCATTACAGTAGTCACAGTAAAAGACTCTTCTTGTTGATCCCAGAAGTCACCTCTCCTAAAACTATGTTTTGGATGGGGCAGCACCATCACTCTTCCTGCTGTTGGGAATCTTGGTAGAGTTCGCCGTAATCCAGGGATGGAGAAGTACATCCTTCAGGGGCAGGCGGTGGAAGGGGTTATGCTTCAGGAGTTTGGAAATTAAATCCCTCGCACCTTCTGTTACAAATGGAGGAAACTTGAATTCCACCTAAGGAAAAAAGGACACTAAGGATGATGCAAAAGTTCTTTGGCAACAACCAAACTACAGAATCCAAGGTGTAATCAGTTACACCTTGAAAGCTGTGCCAGCCTTGCAGGCTGTGCACCTTCTGCCTATTCAGATGAGATCAAATAATTCCATCATAATCCTGAACAAGCTTCTCACTGCTTGTAGAAATATTTGTGTATTATTGTGTTTGTTTTCATTATGCTTCAAACTTAAGTTTGCTGAACCTTTTCTAGAATTGAAAGCACGACCAGCTAATCCAGATAAGCACTGGCACTTACCCTGGAAATAGCTCTGTAGGTTTCCTGATAGGTTGCTGCTTCAAAGGGTGGTTTCCCTACAAGGAATTCATAGCACAGAACTCCCAGGCTCCAAATATCCACCTTTTCATCGTGTGTTCTTCCCTCAATCATTTCAGGAGGCAGGTAGTCAAGTGTCCCACATAGAGTTGTTCTCCTGAAGAAAAGTCCAAGTTAATCATTGATTAAGATAATTAGAGGATCTATTTCAAGAGCCAGATAAAAAGTAATGCTGCCAATCACCTGTACCTCAGTGCAATCCAACTGAACAGCCTCAGCACCACCAGTACAGCTGAGAAAGAAAAGCCAGCAGTACAATTTCTACTTCCTTAAGTATCTCAGTCCCTGGAATGAATCTCATCTCTCCTTTCTTCACCCCACTTGCTAGCACAAATCTGTTCCTCCTTTGGCAGGTGCAATTTCACACTCTCTAAGAAATAACCAAATTGCCAGTGTAGCGTCAGTCCAAATGCTAGTTTGTCATCTCGGAGCACTGTAACCCTACACCAACCTTCATCTCTGTCAGGGTCAGCAAGGTTTGAACTAAAAATCAGGAAAACACTCCTCTGCTACACCGGTTGACTGTTAAGACTTTTGGTATAGCAGGATTTCTCCCCAATATTTTAGGAAGTTCACACATACCTCTCCCCTCCACAACTGTGTGACACAAAAACTGACACTAAAGAAGGATTTCACTGCACAAGAGACTGAATTCTCACCTAGAAGACGGAGCATGCACAGACCACCCAAAGTCAGCAATTTTTAACTCTCCATTCGATCCAAGCAGCAAGTTCTCTGGCTTGATGTCTCTGTGGATCACACTCTTGGAGTGACAGTACGAGAGGGCATCTGCAAGCTCTGTGATGTACTGGGTGCAGAAAGAACAATCTTTAAGCTACAAAGACATTGTCACCTGAGTTTATTTGGCTGCAGCACAGCCTTTTGGAGGTATAATTATAGTTCTAAGTTAAAGCAATTATTCCTTAACCCTTGAAGTCTGGCAATACAGGCTGTGCCTTGCAATATTAAGCAATTCTGAATAGAAATTCCTGCACAGCACTAAGGCTTCCCAACCTTTTCCCTGTTCATATGCCAAGTGGCATCTAAGCAATCTCAGTTTTCCCCAGCAGAATACAGAGTTTGATCTGAAGAGCTGGCTCTATCCTGCAGATATTCCAGGTACACAAAGGAATGGATAGGAAGCTGGAACAACCTACAGTAGCAGTTCTTTGCTCATCAAACTTGGTGAGCTTCTGAAGTTCCTTGTAGACTTCTCCCCGAGGTGCGTGCTCCAGGATCAGGTAAACTCTTGTCACATCATGGAAGTAGCCGTATAATCTGAGAATGTTGGGGTGCCTGCAAAGAGATTCCAATGTTCTTCTGAATGAGGGGTTTGTCCAAAATCTTTAATTTCCCTGTCCTGCTCCCCCCTTTTAAGGCAAGCATAGGAACTTGAGCTCACAATACACAAAGAAATCTAATAAAAATAAACCTTATCATAATCAAGGTTACTTCATTTGGATGCAAACAAAGCAAAGTAATTAGTCACTAAACTTTACCTAAGATGAGACTGTATTTCCACTTCTCTTCGTAGTTGATGTTCTACACCAGCTTCCTCAAGTTGTGTTTTAAAGAGCACTTTCAGTGCAAGAATAAATTTGCTCTGTTTTTCACGTGCCAAGTACACATTCCCAAATTTTCCTTTCCCCAGAGGACGACCAATTTCAAAATCATCAAGAGACCATTGCCTTCTGCAAGACAAAAGAGAAAGTTAAAAGCTGGATAGTTGTGCTGGCTTTGACTCATAAATTTACTGTTTATAACATTCATGTTCAAAAGGTGCTTAGCGCTCTGAACTAGATTTTAGTCTTTAAGAAAACACCAGAATAAAATAGGCATTGAGATTTTTCAAAAGGAACTTCTGAAAGCTATTTTATTCCTTCCTGAAGTTTTTGCAGACACTACAGCAACCGCGCTACTACAAAATAAAGACTGTGTTTACCAAGCTGGGCTCCTTTGGATACACTTAAGCCAAACACATCACTAGTTCAAGGCAAAACAACTTAAAGTTGCCATAAACAAATCCAACAGTTAGACTGCAGCCTCTTGCCCAGATGGAGGCTTTGTTTGCAGGAGTACATCTCGTGACTGGGGCAGCAGCTATCAGTGTTCTCCCATGGGAAGAGCTATTCTGCACTGGGCCCAAAGTTTCCTTTAGATTACTGCAAATCCTTGTTCCTGACAACGATCAGGGAAAAGGCAGCTTTCCTACTCTTGTGTCTGCAAAGTCACCAGGCTCCACAACCAAGAGAAATCCACCAGGGCTCAGTTATCTAGAATTTAAGTATAAAATTTACTTTTTAGTCTCTTCACTTTTCTTTTTGGTCTCCTCAGTTTTCTTCTTAGCAGTCTCATCAGTTTTCTGTTTACAGGTGCTTTCTGCTTCAGGGTTTTTTGCTGTGTACAGAAAAGAAGATCAATTTACAAACCAGACCCACACAAGCAAATCTAACCCCTGTGCATCATCTGAAGCAGTTCTTAGAATCCATTCAATGACATTTTAAGCAACCTATCATAACAGGCTGCTGGGAAAGAAACAGCACTGGCAAAATGTAATTTTAAAAGTTTTCTGAGAATAAAACCCATAAATCCCCCCACCAAAAAAAAAGTATTCTTTTGCATGAATCCTGGAAAGCCTGTGAGGTACGAGTGCCAATTATATTAATTCCAGGCTGCTGAGCACCCTGGAAGTTTTTAACACCATATTGGCTCCGAATGGTTAATTTAGAGATAAATTCACAAGGATGGCACAGTAACAGTGCTGCCCTTCTGCTGGGGGGCACAACCAAAAACTTCCCTCCAGGACTGTCCCCAGCTCAGCAGCAGCTTTAGGGAGCCATCCTGAGTGGCACAGCTGTGGTCACAGGTAAATCATCCTCAGAATTACCAGGTCCTGCAGCCTGGGCAGGTTTTTCGCTGCTCTTGCTTGCAGCCTGAGGCCTCACAGATGCCTGCAGGGGCAGTTTGGGTCGGAGCTGCTGCGTTGTTTGGTTATTGGACAGTTTTTGGGTTGACAGTACAGGTTTTTGGGATTGCACAGGAACTCGCTGGGCAAAGTTGGCAGGACACAGAACCCGTTGTGCTGGGGCTCCACTGGTCAGTAACCGGCTCTGGGCTGAATGCTGGGACACAGGGACACGTTTGGGGCCATCCCCAATGGGATTTGCAACCTACAAAGAGAAATGAGGATATATTAATTGTGCAACAGCACATGAGAATCTTTACGGCCCCAGTCTGTATGGAACATTTATTAACAGGTTGATTAAAGGAAGTTTTGTTCATGGTGTTCAAAAAACTTACCAGGCCTATTTGTTTTTATGTTAAAGTAGTGAGAAAGTGCCTGTGTTTCTAAATGGAAAAAATACATAATCAGGGAGATCTTGAGCACTACTGCACATGTGTATCAATAGTGACAGTGACATAGTGTTTGCTTTTAGAAACTGTATCTAGAATAAATTGATTATACACACTTGCTCTCCTTAAAGTACTTAAAATATAAGGAGGATTTCCCCATTTAATAGGACATACTAGTATTAAAAACAATAAAAATAAGAATAATAAAGAAGGCCAGCTCTGGGCACTGTTCTCTCCAGGAGCAAGCTACTGAAAGATAAAATTACTATTTTTTAACCTGTAGTTAATGTGCGATAGGGAGAACCGCACCCCCCAAATAAAAACTAAAAACCGCCAATCCCAGAACAGACTAGACCTACATAATTATGATAGCGAACTCCCAGGCATCGAGAGCAACGATCCAGCGCAGGAAGAAGAACATAAACCGCGTATTTCAGACCTTTACCTTGGCAACGCGGCCGGGGTACACGGCGTGGTTCTCCTTCATGTGCCTGTCCATAGCGCCCGAGCGGGAGCGACACGGACGGCTCTGGCTGCTGGCGAGACGCAGCCAGCGGGGGACAGTGAGCAGGGCACGGGAGGTCTCGGCTCCCTGATCGATACCGATCGCTTACCAATGCAGGCCCATCGAAGCAGGCCCCGCCGCTCACCGCGGAGCCGCCGCCTCACGGCCGCCGGAGCTGTTTGAATTCAAACCGCCGCGCCTTAAATACCCCTTTAAACCCTCGCC
>VZRL01004075.1:254443-282628 GCA_013397895.1 Origma solitaria
AGCCCCGGCTGGCTCGTGTCGCTCGTGCCGCAGCTCTGCTGCCGGCCCTGGTGCTGCTTGGCACAGTTCGGTTCGGTCTATGGCCGAGATTCTCATTTACACAGCAAACAAGCGCAACAGGTTTTTCCTCCTCTCTTCCTCTCCTTTCTCCCCTCTTTTCCTTCCCCTTTCTCCCGCCCTTTCCCCCTCCTTTCCTCCCCATTTCCTCCACTTTTCCTCCACACTTCCTCCTGCCTTTTCCCTTCCTTTTCTGCCCCATCCTTTCCTCCTCCTTCTCTCTCATTTTCTTACCCCATCTCTGATTCTGACCAAAACCACAGCAATATTTGGTGCCTGCACTTAGATTTGTTTGAAGCTTGTGTTAGTTTCATGCAACTTTGGTATGTGATTTTTGTTCTTCATTCCAGGCCCCCCCAAGGCAGTCCTTGCTCACAATGTATAGGACAAAAGTCAGTTTGAAAGACCGTCAGCAACTTTACAAACTGATAATTAGTCAGCTGCTCTATGATGGATACATCAACATTGCCAATGGCTTGATAAATGAGATCAAACCACAGTCTGTCTGTGCACCTTCTGAACAACTGCTGCACCTAATTAAGTTAGGTAAGCTGGAATCAAAAGCTGACATAAAAGTCTAGTTTCTAAATCCCCAATGAATTAAGAGGTTGGTGTCGCTGGAAAGACATCTTCGATGCAAAGGTGGTGTCTGGTGATAGCACAACACTTGTACGCGTGGGTACAGCCTTTGCCTCTGTGGGGTTTATAGAAAGGCATTCCTGTTCCATTGAAAGGAAAACAAATCCCTGAGTGTTGCCCAAATCTGTTTGAACTCCCCAAAGGACACTTGCTCAGGCTCCTGGGTGAGTGGCAACCTTTTCAAAAACATCCTTTGAATGGGATCACTGAGCCCACAGATCTGAGAGAAAACCTCACCTTCGCGGTTCTGTTGATTCTAGAAATAAATAGTTTGTGTCTGATCGTTCTGACGGTGTTGGAAAGGGAGCAAATCCTTCCATTGGCAATCTTTGCTGGCTTTTATATATCAGTCCCCAAGAAATAGCTTCACAGTCTGGGGCCTCAGCAGGGCTGTCACCTCTTCTCTCCCTGTACTTTCTCTGGAAGTGCCACTGTGTAGGGAAAACAGGGAAAACCCCTGAGCTGCTGTTGGAACAAGCTGCCCAAGTCCTGGAAGGGCTCTGGCCATGACACCCTGTGTAATTCAGCTGGTTCTGCTGCCTCAACTAGCTGAGTTCTGAGGGTATGAATCTGTGAAGCTTTGTGCCTGTTTGAAATACAAATTCTAGACTGGAAATGAGCAGATGAAAGCAGCAAAAAGATCACCACTGGGCTGAAAACTCTTTGTCTGCCCTGTTGCCACTGCTGAACTACAGACTCTCTGGTCTGTAGCTGAATCCTGGAAAGTGTGTTTGAAGAATAGTAACATTTTTCACTTTTAGTCCTGGGATAGTTTGTGGAGTTTGGCTTTGTCCTTCAGTGCAATAAAGGGGGAAAAGCCATCATAAATGCTGGGTTTTTTTACTTTCAAGCTCATGGTGTTGGGGCTTGTTGCTCCCCTGTGAAAAGCTGCCCAGAGGCCTGTCCATGGACAGTGACAGATTCTCAATGCATTTATCAGCACTTCCCAGTCCTTACTGGGGGTATTTCCACAGTTAATTCAGAGCTGTGCCTGCTCAGTGGAGCCCAACTCCCATCCCTTCCTCCCCAGTGCTGTGTGACCAAACCTGCTCTGCCAGCTCAGCCTTCCCTCGGGGCTGCTTTTCCCAAAACCTTTCCTGGAGCCATGGCGGGGGCTGAGAGAAGGTCCCTGCTCCGAGTGCCAGCCCTGCTCTGTCCCCAGGCATGGAGAACGATGACAGCGCTGTCCAGTACGCCATCGGCCGCTCGGACACCGTGGCTCCGGGCACCGGCATCGACCTGGAATTCGATGCAGACGTGCAGACCATGTCCCCCGAGGCTTCCGAGTATGAGACCTGCTATGTGACCTCCCATAAAGGGCCCTGTCGGGTGGCCACCTACAGCAGGGATGGACAGCTAATAGCCACAGGCTCTGCTGATGCCTCCATCAAAATCCTGGACACCGAGAGGATGCTGGCCAAGAGTGCCATGCCCATTGAGGTAAGGAATTGGAACCATCCTAGGAATTGTGTTCATGCTGTGCCCATTGAGATAAGGAATTGTAATCACTTTGGGAATCCTGCCCATGCCATGCCCATTGAGGTAAGGGATTGGAACCACCCTGGAAGTTGTGTTCATGTCATGCTCATTGAGGCCATGAATTGTAATCACTTTGGGAATCTTGTCCATGTCATGCCCATTGAGTGAATTGTAATCACTTTGGGAATCCTGCCCATGCCATGCTCATTGAGTTAATGGATTATAGTGACCCTGGGAGTTCTCTGCGTGTCGAGTCTGTACCTTGTGGCTGCCTCAGTGGCTCAGATCAAACCTCTACCTCAACATATTTCCTACTCCAGCAGCAGCTCGTCAAGTCCCTTTGAAGGAAGAGGAGCCAGGGCAAGGTGTCACTCCTGGCAGCAGGGAGAGAACTGACCCAGGCTTCTCCTGGGTACTGATCGTGGCTGTATTGTCAGACCACAGTTCATGTTTAATCCACTTTTGGCCTCTGCAGCCCCCCTTGGCCACCTGTGTTTCCACTGGGTGATCAGAACTGTTTCACACATTGATTTGCTTTATCTTTCTCCAAGGCAGTTATTAGATGGCAGTGGAAAATGGGATTTTTTTGTGCAGAGTTCATACACACCGAATTCTCAGCAAAGAGCTGCAGTTTCAGTGCAGCTTCTCTCAATTCTTCCAGCAGTCAGTGTTTTGCTTTGGGCTGTTCATGAAGGTGATGTTTCCTTGCACCAGTTCTCTGCTACTGAAACTGGTTTGTCCTTGAGCCAGATTGTTTTGACCTTCGTAAAGACACGGGGATCTTATTTATCGATGTACACAGGGCCTTCAGATAGTGAAGGGAACAGATTGTGTGCCTGGTCATGTTAGAAAGGAGCTGCTGTTCAGCCACTCTGGCAAGCCTAAAACCTACTTTTCCTGTCAAAACCCTGCTCTGATTTCTAACAGCAGCATGTTGAACGTTCTTTGTAGGTCATGATGAATGAGACGGCACAGCAGAACATGGAAAACCACCCGGTGATCCGGACTCTGTATGATCACGTGGATGAAGTGACGTGTTTAGCTTTCCACCCAACAGAGCAGATCCTGGCATCTGGGTCAAGGGACTACACCCTTAAATTGTTTGATTATTCAAAGCCTTCTGCCAAAAGAGCCTTCAAATATATCCAGGTGAGATACAGCAGAGCAGCCAGAGCTCAGATGTTTGAGTGTTGAGGTGTTGTGAGCTGAGTTGTGCCTCAGGTGGTCCGGGGTTAGGGATAGAGGAGGACACAGGTAAAACATTTGCAGACATTATAGAGGTTGTGTTTTAATTTTGTGCATCATGGACACTTGTATTTAAATTAGTGCCAGTCAGCTTTTGTTCATTAGACCAACTCTGAAAGGAATAACTTGGAAGTCAGTTCTGTTACCTTTGTTTTGGAGGAGCGTTGGGGATTAGGTGGTGGTGGGCTGTGGGGTGTGATATCCCAGAAATGAGGAGGCACTGCAGGCTGCTCTAGGCCAAAAGCTACAATGCAGCTACAGGCAGCCTGTCATTTCAGTCCAGTTTGTGCTGATAATTCAAATAGTTTTTAGCACTTCACCACCACCAGCATTGACCCTTCCAGTTCAGATTTTCCCCTCCTCACCCCTCTGTATATTTTCATCCAACAGGAAGCAGAGATGTTACGCTCCATTTCTTTCCACCCTTCTGGGGATTTCATCCTGGTGGGCACCCAGCACCCAACCCTGCGACTGTACGACGTCAACACCTTCCAGTGCTTCGTGTCCTGCAACCCCCAGGACCAGCACACAGATGCCATCTGCTCTGTCAACTACAACGCCAGCGCCAACATGTATGTGACAGGCAGCAAGGATGGCTGCATCAAACTCTGGGATGGGGTCTCCAACCGCTGCATCACCACCTTCGAGAAGGCACACGATGGAGCTGAAGTCTGTTCTGCTATTTTTTCCAAAAATTCCAAGTATATCTTGTCCAGTGGGAAAGACTCTGTAGCTAAACTCTGGGAGATATCCACCGGTCGGACGCTGGTTAAATACACAGGTATGTGGCTGGTGACCTTCCAGGCACCTTCTCTTTCAGGTCCTGAGCCATGGCAGGGCTGGAAATATTGTCAGAACAATTACAATTCCTAAAGGCAATGGAGAAACTGCTGCTCTGAGGATAAATTGTCCCAGATTTTTGAAAATGCATAATGTGGGCTAATTCCAGAAGACAAGCTGTGATTCTGTGTGTCATTGTAAATGTGTTTAGCCTGAGTAGACTTTGGAGACTCTTCTGATGACGTTACTCTGTTGTTTTAGAGAGAAGTTATCACTTCAGGGAAATCAATTTAACCATTAACTCTTGTGGCTCTTTAGCCATGACAATACTCTGAAATATACCTACACCTGTTTTGTTCCCTCTTTCATGAATTTTTTTCAAGTTGGCAGTTGTGTGCAAGGTAGTCATCCTTGGAGCACACTGACAGTGCCGTGCTTGCATCTCAGCAGGACTTAGGGAATGCTGAAGGATGTGAAGCTTTGCGTGTGACAGCAGCTGTGTGAGAAGCTTTGGGGTCAAGCACTGATGTGCTAGAGCAGCAGGAGCACAAAAGATGCTGCAAATGGTGTGTGTCAGCTTTTGGGGTCTGTCGGTCCCTTTTTGCACTGCAGCTGTCCCGCTCCAGCCAGCAGGGAGCAGCACTTTCCTGGGAAAGCTGTGCAGGATCCCGCGGGGTCTGTGCACAGTCAGTGTCTGTATGGGAAACACGTTTGATCTGAGGGGATGGCCAGGGTAGGTCATACAGCATGTGCCATGTGATAAATACACTGGAAAGTCCTCAGAGATCTTGAGAATCTGTAGGTTGTCCTCTCAGTGCTCTTTCCCCTTGGTCACAGCTGAAAGCCTCGTGCAAAAATACTCGTGAAGGTAAAGGATTGGATTTAGCACAGTAGGTATGCCTTCTGTTCTCCGAGGAGTTTTAGAATATATCCATGGACAGCAGGAGGAATTTCTTCTTGGAAAGGGAGGTCAGGCATTGGCAGGGCTGCCCAGGGAGGTTTGGAGTTCCCATCCTTGCAGGGGTCCATGGAATGCTGGGATGTGGCACTCAGTGCTGGGGACAAGGTGGGGATCACAGCTTGGACTCAATGATACTTCCCCATCCTAATGGTTCTATAACTACAAAAGAATATTGATTACTGCATTACCTGTTGCTTGTGGAAATGATTGGACAGCAGAGAAAACACTGTTCCTTGGCAGAAAATTGATACTTACGGAAAATTTATTCTTAAGTCATTGAAAACTTCCTGAAATGTAACATTTTGCTGCCTGTATTTAGGTGCTGGTTTGAGTGGACGCCAAGTACACAGAACACAGGCTGTCTTCAACCACACAGAAGATTATGTGCTGCTCCCAGATGAAAGGACCATAAGTCTGTGCTGCTGGGATTCCAGAACTGCTGAGCGCAGGAACCTCCTGTCCCTGGGCCACAACAGCATCGTGCGCTGCATCGTGCACTCCCCCACCAACCCCGGCTTCATGACCTGCAGTGACGACTACAGGGCCAGGTTCTGGTACAGGAGATCCACCACAGACTGAGGAGCTTTCCGAGCAGAGCTTTTCCAGCTCCTGCAGCACCTGTATGATTGTACTGCCAACAGCTGCCTCCGGGACAGCCGCGCCGGGCCCGGGTTTAATTCTGTCAGACGTGGCAGGAAAATAGCAAAACATTGAGACTCTTCACCCCACACTAATTTTTTTATTAGTGTGCGCGGTTTAATTTTTGTAAGTCATCTCTAATTGTACTGAAGGGAGAGGGAGTGGAGAATAAAATGATCCTGGCAGGAAGGGCTAAGCTTGTTCTCATGCCTTTCTGAATGACACAAAGGATAATGGGACTGTGTCTTGCTCAAACTGGGCAGATGGAGCCAGTTCTGCTCTGTGTTGTGTCTGTGCAATCCCACTGAGCTCTGGTAGAGAATAGATCACACAAAGAGCAGCAGAACTTGGTAGATACTTTAATGAAGCCTTAAGCTGCCTTCAGCCACAATTCATTATTTGTAAAGCTCTGGTTTGTATCTTTTAGTCTGGGGTTTTGGTGAATGCTTTTTTGTGTTTTTTGTTTATTGGCCAAGTGGGCCTTCAGTTCTGAGTTGTGCCATAGGAATTCAAACAGGATTTTAAATTGTTTAGATGAATTCAAGAAATGGTCTTCTAGTTCTGGTGTTTAACGTCAGGCTTCATCTCACCTTCTTTTGAATTTATCTTAACAAGTGGGACCTCAGAATGAATTCCTAATAGTGTTAAGAAATATCCACATTGCAACTAAAATGTGACAGTGCTGCTGCAGGTGAAAATGAGAACAATTTTGCCTTAGAGACCTTCGGTATCCTCTCAAAGAAACAAACTTGTGCATCTGGATTTTTGTATAAGTACCTCAGAAATGTTTCATTTGACTGAGAAATCTTCATCTATGTCTGTTACACAGCACTTGAATTATACTATTTTCTAATCATTCACAAACCCAGTGGCCGTCATTAAGAAACCGTGCTTAAAACTCCTCTAAGTTTGAAAATTCACTACTTTTTCTCCCAGAGATGTGCCTGAGCAGAGTCTTTGAGGCTTCCTTGTGCAGAGCTCTTGGGCATCACAGCTGGGAGGTCCTTCGGTCAGAGCTCAGCACTTGCCCTTGTGAGGGTTTGTTCATGTGAGGTTTTGCTGCTGGGTGAGCTTCCCATTACACTGAGGAATTGTCAAGGGCTGAGGAGGGTACACGTTTTGTCTGTATTTAAATAAAGATTGCCTTTTGAAAAGCTCTTTGATACATAAAAAAGGAATTGTATTTGTTTTCTATATAACTAAGGAGAATTGGGTCAAATATGGGAGGCTGGGGCTTTGGGAACTTCTTAATGATGAATTGTTGTGTTACACCTGAATCAGGTTCAATTACGCACTCAAAAGTCTAAAATGTGGGGTGTTTTGGTTTGTTTTTTTTAAAGAATGAAATTCCATTTTCTCTTTAAAAGCTTTTGCTATGCAAAACATTTCTGAGGCTTGACAATCCTCTTCGCTCTTCCTCTGCCTCCAAGTTTCTGAACCTTCAGAAGCAGTGGTGGTGAGAGATAGTGGTGCTGGTGCCTTTTTTGGTGGAGAAACGAGGAGAAGCAGAGCTGGGGGAGGGAAAAGGGAAGTCCTGACACACTCACTGGGGGATGGTGTGGGCTGGGTGACAGCCGTGGCTTTTTTTTTGGACTGCTACCTTTTTTTAATTCTGCTAAAGCACCTGTCCATAATTCCTGCACTTGTTACTGGTGTTCGGAGCCTACTTTTAAACCCCCTTTTGGTGGTTTAGGTGTCAAAGTGAACAGTGAACTGGGTGAACTCTTCACCTCAGGCTTCCTTAATTCTGTGGGCTTTAACTCAGCGCAAGTGCAAGTTATTAACACAAACCCTGCTGCCTTCCCCTGTTCCTGGGGCCAGAAGGTTGGTGGGTTTCTGTTTGAGAAAGAAGGGCAGGGAGAACCTGAACTCGCCCTATTGAGGGAGAAAATGCCACCCCAGGGTGAAATTTAACGTTCAAGGCAAGGTGGGACAGGCTTGGAGCAGCCTGGTCTGGTGGAAGGTGTCCCTGCCCATGGAATGAGATGATCCTTGAGGTCCTTTCCAACCCAAACCATTCCATGACTCTGGAAACATCTCCTGTGGAAGTCTGGAGGTGCCTTGAGTGCCCGTTCTTGCTGAGCTTCTGCTGCAGCCAGGAAAACAGAGTGCTTGGAAAGCCAGGAGAGCCTGGCTGGGAAATCCTGCCTGACTGGGACCGTGGCAGTGCCTGATGGAGCCCTGGGCACCCCTTCGGTGCCAGGGCCCTGTGTCCACTGCGCTGCAAAAGAGGAAACAGGAACATGTGCACAGGGCTCAGTCTTGTCACTGTGGTCAATTGCGACAAGTTGGTGGCAGAGCAGAGGAGGAAAATTCCGCTTGCACACGGACCGTTTTTGTCACTTCTAGTCGCCAGAAAGGTTTTTTGGGTTTTTATTCTGTCCTCCTTTTATCTTCTGTTGCCACAGATACAATCTTTCATGAGAACCTTGTCTCTAAGTACTAAGAGCTGTTAGGGGCAGAGCTGTCAGATGGAATGGACTTTCCCGAGGCTGAGTTCCCAACAAGGCTGAGGTCTCATCCTGCTGAATTCTCTGCATTGCTCCAAGTGGGGAATGACAACAATGGATGGGAACCCAAGGAGCAGCACAATTGCAAAGGTATGTGGTTTTGGGTGGGGAAGGGTTTGATGTGGGAATTCAGAGGGGTTGGGGTGATGTTGGAGTAGCACTGATGAGGACCCTCGAGGGCTGTGTCCAGTTCTGGCTTCTCACTGCAAGAGAGCCCTGGAGGGGCTGGAGGGGTCGAGGGCAGGGAACGGAGCTGGGAAAGGGCTGAGCCCCAGGAGAGGCTGAGGGAGCTGGGGAAGGGCTCAGCCTGGAGCAAAGGAGGCTCAGGGGAACCTTGTGGCTCTGCACAGCTCCTGCCAGGAGGGGACAGCCGGGGGGGTCGGGCTGTGCTCCAGGGAACAGGGACAGGAGGAGAAGGAACGGCCTCAGGCTGGGCCAGGGGAGGCTCAGGGTGGACATCAGCAGGAATTTCCCCATGGAAAGGGTGCTCAGGCCTTGGCATAGGCTGCCCAGGGAGGTTTGGAGTGCCCATCCAAACTGGCCGAGGCACTCAGAGCTCTGGGCTGGGGGCAAGGTGGGGACTGGGCACAGGTTGGACTCGATGGTCTCAGAGGTCTTTCCCAGCCTCAGTGGTTCTGTGAAGGGCTCAGGTTACCCATCTTGGAGGGGACAGAAGGCTCTTGCACCTGATGTCTCCCTGAGCTTTCCATGGGGACAAAACCATGGACTGCGAGAAATGTCTTCTTGGGGAGGATCCTAAATAAAGCAGGATTCCTAAACAACAAATACCTGGGAATAACCACATTAGTGAAATATAAAGATATAACTTCAAGGTTCCACCTTACTGTTACACTGTAGTGACATTAGGCACAGTTCCATTGTCACCGACTTTCAGTGACAGCCCTGAGGACCTCTTGCATGACATAATTTCTTTATGTTACATTCAAAGCAGAAAACATTTTGAAACACTGCGTGTTCCTATTTTGAAAGATTGGAACCAGTGTCTAAGGTTTGTTACATTTATTTCTCTATTCATATTTCATCTAGATTAATTTTACATTTTATATAATTTTAAGATGCCCTGTATTCATATTTCATCTAGATTAATTTTACATTTTATATAATTTTAAGATGCCCTGCTGCAGCTGTAAGGGTTGGAGAATGCTGAAGTCTTGATTCAAGTCAGTGCCTTGCTGTCCTGCTATCTGCAAGTCTAATAGGTGTAATGGAATTATGGTTTTCATCCTGGATTATGATCTCAGTGTTTACTGTAAATAAAGTGCTTCCAGGAAATTTGATAGAAAATGTTGTGGGGGGGGAAAAGCTTAGTTCAACGAGTTCAATGAGTCATTTCTATACACTCAAAATTTCCCATTGAGGCTTGTAAAGATTAGGGGGCTACTTTTCACATTGAGTCAGGAGTAATTGAGGCAGGATATTTTTCATCTCTATATAGAGAAATTATCTATTTCTAGATATATTTCCAGTTTTCTTAAGTGGATTGTTAATAAATAAATGTAATGTAGCAAACTGATTCCCCGTTCTGCTGTGAGCGTTTTAGACATGGCCAAAGCACACCCAGGCAACTTCAGCTGAGTAATAAAAAGCCAAACTTATTTCTGCTCCATCATTTATGAACTGTTTATAAGGCCCCTACTTCCCTGGCAGTACTGTTTATCATCATATTTGTATGTTATGCTTCATACAAAAATAGAAAGGGCTTTCTTTTTCTGCTCTTTGGACTCCTTGAAGCACCAACACTCAGCAGCATTTCTGCGATGGGAAATGCTCTGCAATTATCCCAACTATTGCACCTGCACAAGGAAAACACTCCTGGGAAGGAGTTCAGCTGGGCTGCAGCCAGAAGCTGTTGTTGTTTGTTGGTTGTTGTGTTTGGAGCGGCGGCACAGGAAGTGTTGCACCCCTCGGTGCAATTTCAAACCCCGGGAGCTCCACAGGCTCCTGCTGCCTCACAGCTTCGGCTGAGCTGCGGCCACAAGGAAAGCTGGAGTGTGCTTTGGGCAGGCATGAAGCAGATCTGAAGTTTGTCTCTCCTAAAATGCCCAGCTCACATCTTCCCATCTCACTCACATTTCCCATCTCGCCCACATCTTCCCATGTCACCCACATCTTCCCAGGTCACCCACATCTTCCCATCTCGCCCACAAATGCAGGCGTGGGGAATGATGGTGATTCCGCCCTGCTCAGGTGAGACCTCACCTGCAGAGCTCCAGGGTCTGCAAGGAGTTGGAGCTGCTGGAGAGAGCCCATGGAGGCTCCAGGATGGGCAGAGGATGGAGCAGCTCTGCTGGGAGGGAAGGCTGTGAGACTTGGGGGTGTTCAGCTGGAGAGGAGAAGCTTTGGGGTGAGCTCAGTGTGGCCTTGCAGGGACCAAAGGAGCTGCAGGAAAGATGGAGAGAGAGGATTGCCAAGGGATGGAGGGACAGGACACAGGGAATGGCTTCAGATGGACAGAGAGGAGTTTGAGATTAGAGATTATAAAGAACTTTTTCCCTGTGAGGGTGGGCAGGCCCTGGCACAGGTGCCCAGAGCAGCTGTGGCTACCCCTGGAGCCCTGGCAGTGTCCCAGGCTAGGCTGGACAGGATTGGAGCAGCCTGGGACAGTGGAGGTGTCCCTGCCATGGCAGGAATTCTCTCTCCTTTGGACAGCAGCTGGTGTGCTCCCAGCCCTGAGGTGTAGATTTTGTTGAGAAAGCATTTTCAATTCAGCATTTTCTATTCAAGATATTCAAGTCTTTTCTAGCTATGTGATTGTGGCTTCGGGAGCTGGTGTCTAATTTAATCTTGAGGCTACCATGGAAAGAGGAAGGAAAATGCTTTTACCAGAGAAAAGGCAGTGTGTACAAAAACAAAAGCAGTAAAAATTTGCAAACCAAGTCCAAAGTGGTAAAACCTGTGCATTGGTATAAACATGACCTGGATGCAGCTGTTGCTGAGCAAATAGCAACCATTAATAATTTTAAATAACACTATAGCTTAATACTATTCAAGGATCTTTTAAAATAGTCCAAAAACCAAAACTTTTCCGCTGCAGGCCACGTTGAGCTTTCCTCCTTGGGTCTTCTGTCTCTGCAGAGTGAGATCATTTTGCAGGGGATTTATAACCACAAAGGGCATCTGTTCCATTTTCTAGTGACCTGAACAAGAAAGGTTTAAAGTTTATCAAACCTCAAACCACTTTTAAGTTTAAAAAAACCCCAAAACCAATAAACCAGGAGTAAAAAATGCTGCTGAAAAAATGCTTCCCAATCCAATCCTTTCAGTGGTCCAGCCCTGCTGCCCTGGGTTTTCTGTCGAGAGCAGGGCAGGCACTCCCTGCAGGAGAGTCTGTGTGTCCTGCACATCACCAGCTGCAGCCCCGTGGCTCCCTGGAGAGAATTCTGCTACGTAATGAGCTCCCCCCATCCCCAGGGCTGCTTTCCTGGGGCTCCCAGCGAGCAGGAGGTGGCAAAGGCTGAGCCTTCCCTCTGCAGGCTTTCCGCCAGACCCTCCCGTGCTGCTGATCCACTGACAGGGCTGGGGAGATCCTCCTCCTCCTCCTCAGGTGATGGACTGACAGGGAAACAGGCAGCACAATGAAGGTCAGTGTAAGTACTGGATTTTTTCCTTTCCACTGCAGTTCATCTAATGACTTTTCTGATTTTATTTGTAGTGTTTAGAGTGTCAAATCTGCATCTGGCAGGGTCCCTTTGCAATGTGTGTGTTCGGCTGATTTGCACATCTCTAACAGAGTGCGTGGTCTTAATTTTTAAAATATAATCCAAGTTAATCCTTTCTCAAGAGCAGCAGTGTGGCTGGGGAGGGTAAGGGTTTGTTCTGTGTGCACTGAGTACAATAATAACAATAACAAGTTAATTAAAAATCATCATGAATGACCCACACTGCTCATTTCCACACTGTCTTGGAAAAAATGACGTTAACACTTGAACTGTATATTACCTCAAAAAAGATGATGTTTTTTGCAGTTATTCCTAGAAAATGGGTAATGGAAATGTTCCAAGAATTGAGGTCACTCTGTGATGAGGAAAATACCAAGTAATTTCAGTATGAGTTGTGTGAGCCTGGGAAAGTCTTTGCACTCGAGGATAAGGAGTGGCCACGTCCTGCAGAGCTGTCTGCAAGGAGAACTGAAGCTCAAAAGAGGAAAGCAGTGCTCGTTTTTAGGAAATACTGTTCTCTCCTTGTGCAGGGGGTGGGGGAAAGGGATGGATCAGATCCATGTTCCAGTCGTTTGTCCCTGGTTTTGCCCCCAGCCCCCAGGCTGGGCTTTGTGCAGAGCAGAGTGGCTCTGGCTGGGACAGCGAGTGGCTCCCAGCTGATCCCTGGCAGCTGGGCAGGGCAGGGCTGTGCTGTCACCATGTGTCCTGCGCTAATGACAGCGAAGGAGCAGCGTCCAGCTGCTGCCTGGACCTGGGGATTCACACCGCTGATTAGGGCAGGTGGAAAATCGCTCCTTTACCCAGAGAAATATTATCATTGCAGTGATATTTGAAATGAAATCATTCATTTCTCAGTTTACGCTGTGTATTTAATTCATTTGCTCGGAAGCACGGCCACTGCAGGGCTGTGCAGAGCGCAGAGCTCAAACGAGAGCTCATCTGGGGCTGGGAGGTGCAGCAGTGATGCCTAAAGCAGAGGCTGCCTCAAACAGAGCCAGCACAAATTACGAGTATAAAAGTGGACAAATTTATTCAAGGTCCATTTGGGCAAGCAAAGTCCCCCTCAGGGATGACACCCAAAATGGGCCCTGGGTCCCGAGCCCTTCACCTTTGATAAGTTCTGTCCATTAGCACATTGGCTCTTAATTCTCCAATCGCACCCTCAGGTGATGATGTTCACCACCCCAGGCCTGCTCCCCAATCTCACAGTTGTTCACATATTTTGGGGCCCTAAGGCAATGAATCTGTCCTTGAATCTGTGTTCAGAGAGCCTTGTTTGGCCAAAGGTGCAGGAACAGAGGATTTTAGCACTTTGTGAGAAGCACAGAACTACAGCAAGTTACAGATACGTGAAGAGTAAAAAATCAGAAATTTTAAGGCATTAAGAGAGCCCCGGGGAGCCTCAGCTTTGGGAGCTGTGCTGCTGCTGCTGATTCATTGTGAGTCAGAACCCCCACCCTGCCCTCGGCCTCTCCCTCCTGCCACATCCACGGACAGTGGGCATGGCATCAGGGACAGCACGGTCACCCTGTCCCCTCTGTGACCCCGGAGGAGGAACAGCAGCAGCAATTCCCTTCCTTTTGCTCCTGCAGAGCTGCCCTGGGAATGCTCTGCCTGTTCCACGGGCAGGCGGAGGGAGGAGGGTGAGGACACTTTTACTCAGCAGAACTTTCTGTGTCTGTGTAGCCACGTTAGGAAACAAATGTAGTAAGGTGTAATTAAGGTACTAAAAGGTTTTAAAAAGTAAAAATAAATAAATAAATAACACTTTTAAATAATTTTAAATTATTTATTATTTTAAATTATTAAATTTTAAATAAAGTGATTGGGTGCATATGGGAAAAAAGGTTTGGATAGTAGGAGGACCCAAAGCCCAGGAATACACACCCAGGGATGGTTGGAAACAGCAGGAAATGGCAGTTTATTTCCCTTGAACTTGGGCATGAGAACGCTCCTGTAAAAATGCTGTGAGTGGTGTGAAATCCTGACTGCACTTGCCCATTCTGGTGACTTTAACACAGCTAGGATTTGCTTAACCACATTTGTGGAGAAAAGAGAGTTTGTTAATTCTGAAATTACCAGAACTCCAGCTTGTAATTCCCAGCTCTGCAGCACTGTCCTGTGTGAAGCTGCAGGGTTTGTGAGTGGTCCTGCTTGAATTTTTAAAGTGATGGTTCTACATTTGATCAAAAATTGATTTGACCATTTAGAATTCAAAAGCTGCTGATCAGCACCTGGTTCCAGGCCCACAAATCAATTAAAGCAATAAAAGCAAGTTCTGACGGTCATTTCTCATCAAAGCTCACACAAAACTTCTGTATGACCTGAACACTTATTTTCCAAAATATGCAAACAAAACCAAAAAATGCAGAAGGACCTTCTGCAAGTCACAGGAAATGCTGCACATCAGAGAGAGGCATGTGCAGGTAGATCTGAGCATTTAAGGTAAATTCGCCTTTTTCCTGTGAACTCACTACAATTAACTGAACTGGGCAAAATTTAAAAGTCTCAGCGTGGTCTGCTATTTACAGGGAATGCTCAGGGAAGCCTTTTCCCAGCTAACGGATGATGGAGAATGTTTATTTCTCCAGCTTTGTTGGGAGGTGAAGAGATTAACTGGAAGCTGCTCTGTAAACATGTCAGAGGTGTCGCTGATGCATGAGCAGAACTGTTTAGCAAACACAAGCCGCTGCTGGATCTCTTCCTCCTCAAATATTTTAAGTCTCCCTTTCCTGCAGTAAAAGGGCTTACACATATATTGATGTGCAACAGGAGAAATATTTCTCTCGATCCACAAAAACTCCCAGGATTAAAATTGTCTTTTTATTTACACGATGTCAATAGGGTTTTTAAGAAGCAAATTTAAGAGAATGAATGAAAAATACATTATTTTTTTAACTCTGTGAAATAGTGCAGTACTCATTCACATGAAATAATTAGTAAAAGACAGTAGCAAATTGAGATTTCCAAATCTGAGTGGGAAGGAGGCATAGAGAAATTATTTTGACAAGCAAGATGCTCAAATTAGCACATGCTATTTGTCACTGGGTATCACCTGGATTTTTCTAGCAATGTTTGATATATTTTATAAGGATTTTTTTGTTGCATAGTCTTATAGGCTCAGAATAGGGCTTGGGATAGGAGAGGCATCAGGAGATTTTAGTCAGAGTGGGATATTTTCTCCTTAGCATAAATATCTTTTGTGTACACAGAGCACAGATGTCACTCTGTGAGCACCCCCACTTCGAGGGGATAGAATTTTACATCACAGACCTGTGCACTGACCAGCTTTACTGCCCTTAATTACAATTTTCCCTGTCTCATGAATAAACATGAGTTAGCAGCTTTCATTCCTATGACTCCCAGGGGCTGTTCGGTTTTACGGAGGGACCCGTGCTGGATAAGGACACGCAAACAATAAAGATGAGAAAAGCCCAGTTTGGGGGGAATGGCTCTCCGCACACCTGAGCCACACTCCGATAAAGGAGATGCACTTCCAGCTATGTGAAAACTTTTGAAGTGAAGCTGTTGCAGACCCTGCACTGTGAATCCTTTCAGTGTGTGATGCATTTGCTGTGCCCTGGGGTGGCTGTGGGCTCAGGGGGTCCCAGTGCCTCGGGAGGGGCTGCAGGGGACACTCCTGTCCTCTCTTCTAGGTCTGTGCTCTGTCACCAGCTCGTTAAAACCCGCTCAGTGAGAGCAGAGCCCCAGCACTGCCTCTCAGGGTGTTTTTGTGGGGCTTATAGGATGTTGTCTGTCTTAGGAGAGGCTTTTCAAGGCTCTGATGGGGATGAAGCAGCAAATAAAGAAGGAAACCCACTCTGACCTCACCTGTGTTTCTTTAGGGTTTTTACCCGTTGGTTATTCAAGGACACAACGCATAAAGCAGCAGAGAGCTCCACAGGGCCTGCCTGGGGGGACACAGCCGGAGCTCTGCTGGCTCCCAGGGACTAAAATCAGCTCCCCTGCGCTCCGAGCACAGCCCCTCCAAGGGCTCTGCAATGCTGGGAATGCAGCGCTTGTTTACAGTCACGGGCAGGTCAGCGATGCTCTGTCACACCATAGGAAGGGCTGCCACAGTGATCCCTCGCACATGTCCCGGGAGCACAGACAGGGCCTGGATTCTGGCACACAGCCCCACGTCTGCTGAGCCAGAGCCTGCCGTGCAGATAACCTCATTGGCCCTGGAGACAGACGGGCTGGGAGCAAGCACTCACCTCCTGCAAATTGTGTCTGTGCTGCTGGGCACTGTTGCTGAAATACTGAAATACCCAGAGTGGATGGCAAAGATCTGCTCTTCATCTCTATTGTATAGACCATTTGTCCTGAAACTTGGAATTTAATTAAGCCCTGCCTCAGATGGATAAACCCTTGTGGTTTGGGTTTTTTAATTAATCTTTTTTTTAACCCCTTCTCTCTGAGAGCTCCACTGCCCCTGATTGTCAGAGGTCTGACAACCTCCCAATTCATTCATGTTCTGCAGACTGGAGTTTGGGGCTTGTCTCCATCACTTGTCCTGTCAAAGTCATTTTTTCATTCCAGCTCTCTGGATGGGATATGAGATGATCCACAAAGAGATCTGGTTTCTAGCTAGGTCAGGGTTCCCAGAGTGCCCTAAGATTTAATTGATTAATTAATTACTCTCCTGCTTGGCTTGCAATTGGGATGATTCTAGAATGTGTGCTGTGCCTTGAGCCAGGGACTTCTCTGATGGAAAGGTTTGTGTCTCTGCTCATAAAATTAGGCTCAGCAACATCTCGAGTGTGCTGCTGCTACAGGAAAGACTTGTCTGGGGCAATGTCAATATTTAGATGCCTTTTAAAACCACAGTGTGAACCGCATGTTGCTCTCAGTGGTGTGGGTGAGGTAGGAAGGGCAGCCTGGCTCAGGCTCAGCTCCCAAGCCCAGGTTTCCTGGCCCTGCCACCCATTTCCTGCCTGGATAAGGCTCTCCGTGTTGGAAAAGGGGGAGTTTTCCTCTGCCCACCCTCCTCAGGGCTGAACAAGAGGGTCTGTCTTCCAGAAGTGTGCCTGCGCAGCATCCAGAACCAAGGGTCTAGAAGTGTTGATGAATAATAGGAAAAGTTGGCTGTTCTCCTTTTTTTTTCCACCGTGTGTGGAGCCCATGGCCGCCCCAGGAGGGGAATCCTGGGGGCCTGACTCCAAAATTCAGCATTGTCCAATTCCAGTGTGGATTCCCATGCTCAAGGCAGAAGCCAGGCTGGGCTATGAGGCCAAAGGAGCTGTTGTCCATCCCTGGCAGCTGCCCTTGTCCCACAAAAAGGCCATTGTTCACGGCCACCCCGAGCACCAAACGCCTGCAGCCAACAACGGGCCCTTGTCACCAGCTGAGCTGACAAATTGGGTTTCTTCTGCCAGCTGCTGCTCCCCAGCAAATGCTCCGGACAAAAATACAAGGCATCACGTTTCCTATTTGGGTGCTATCTCTCTGGACATTAGTGGCACTTTGTGATAAGAAACTCATGCTGACACACAGCCCGTGCCCCACGGACTGGGAAGCAGTCCTGTTCTAAAGCTGAAAGCAAAATCTATCTTGTACTGAAAATACCCTAAAAACCGACATCCACTGCTTCCTGTGCCCTTTGCACAAATGCCTGGGGCGACTAAAGCTCCCTGCTCCCAGGCTGGATGGGGTTTGGAGCAACCTGGGACACTGGGAGGTGTCTCTGCCCACGGCAGGGTGGAATGGGAAGTTTCTTCCAACCCAAACCATTCCATGATTCTATGATCTTGCAAGGAGTAAGTATGAGATGAAGAATTCACAGAGTGACAATGGGAGAAACACCTATTTTTTATATAGGGATGTTCATAAGTCATCACAGAATCATTAGGGTTGCAAAGGACCTCTGGAGATCACTCAGTCCCGCCCTGCTGCCAAGTCAGGGTCACATGGAGAAGGTGACCCAGGAATGCATCCAGGTGGGTTTGGGATGTCCCTAGAGAGGGAGACTTCATGCCTTCCAGGTGTTCCAGGGCTCTGCCACTCTCATGGAAAGAGGTTCTTCCTCATGCTGAGGTGGAACTTTTTGTGTTTGAGCTTACAAGTCCAATATACGTAAGTGTAATATAATAAATCTAAATAATGAGTATTAGCAGTGCTCTTCAAGAGCCTCGGGGGGAAAAGGAGAGGAAGAAATATATCACAGTAATATAATTATTATTGAATTCTATAGTGCACTGAATGTAGCAGACACAAACTGCAAAGGTTGAACTCTCTGAAACCAACACTCTGAGAGAGGCTGTTCAGTGTGAAAACGGGTGGGTGAGCTAACCCGAGATCGAGGTGGGGATAAACAGCAGGCTAAGAGCCCTGGCGTGGGTGTGACCGTGTCGGTGTCCTCGTGTCCCCAGCACAGCCTGGCCAAGGCGCTGTACGACAACAAGGCCGAGTGCTCGGACGAGCTGGCGTTCCGCAGGGGCGACATCCTGACGGTGCTGGAGCGGCACGTGCTGGGCAGCGAGGGCTGGTGGCGCTGCTCCCTGCACGGCCGCCACGGCCTGGCCCCTGCCAACCGCCTGCAGCTGCTGCTGGCCGCTCCGGCCAGCCCGCGGCCTCCTCCGGCCCGCGGTGACCCCTCGGAGCCGCCAGCCGGATACAACATCTACCAGGTGCCCTCCGTGCCCAAGGCCACGGCGCTGTCGGCCACCTACGAGAAGATGGAGGGCTGGGTGCAGTCCCCGGCCAGGGGCTCGGCCAGCCCTGCCCAGGTCATGTACCAGGTGCCAGCCCTGGCGGCGCAGCTGCTCAGCGAGAGGACCAAGCACTCCACGCACCAGGTGAGAGCAAAGACAACTTTACAAATAATGGGTGGTGCTGTTAAAACAATCGTTGGGAGCAGGGAAATGAGAAAGCTTGAGATTTTCAGTGGAATTTGCAGCAGGAGAATGATGGTGTTTAGGAAACTCCCATCCATTCTGCCACAGTTTGCAGCATTATGTGGGAAATGCTGCTCTGGGCAGCATGTGAGAGTCTCTATATTCTGTACTCCCTCGCCTTTGTGACAGTTTAAAACAGCTGCAAAATAGCGCAGGAAGTAAAAATATACCATCTGTTTGGGAGAATCTATAAATTATTTACAAAGTTTAAATAACAAGACACAGAACCTTCCTCTCTGATGGGCCACAGCACGCGGCCATCCAGAGTCCTCCGGGCACATGTGGGGTCTCTGCATCCATCTGCACGGGAATGTGATTCATAATTTTTAAAAAATCCCCCTTTGGTGTGTGAATGCTGGGTTTGGTCTGGTTTTTATGTCTTCAGCAGCTCAACAGGACCAGTTTCTCTCCCACAGTGTTTTTGCTGCTGCTGAGACAGTGACCAGGGTGTACAGGATGAGAGCAGCCACCAGAAAATGAGCACAACCTGATTTTCTAGGGTTTCATTACAGCTCCCTGGCCTGGCTCTCCTCTCTCCCAGCTCCTCGTGTTTGATATTCAAATGAAACGCATACGTGGAATGTGCAATTTGATTACATGCTGCATCAAGTGTCTTAAGATCAAAAACCTGTGCTTTCTTCAGGAAAATAAATGAATGGAGAATGTTTTGTAATGAAAGGGAAATAGAGCAGGTGGGGACACAGTTCAAGTGCAAGTTTTTGTTCATTTCCATGAGCTCTTCAGCCCTGGATGGCTCTTTATCCTGTGTATGAAAATCACATTAGAAATACTAATTGAGAAAGGAAAAGGAAGAAAATTCAGCTATAGAGTCTTTGAGGCTGATTTAATGATCATTGGATTGATGGGGCTCCATCAGCCACCCTTCCTCCTGCTGTGCTCAAGGCAAACAATGGAAAGCAAAGCACTGCTCCCTGCTGGGTGGCAGGTGGGTGCTGGAGAACAGACAAACTCAGGGCCTCCCTGGTGACCAAAACCTCATTTTCAGCACTGCAGCTGCAGTGCACAACCATAACTCCATCTCAAACTCAGGAACAGCTACAAGAGACCCTTTTGCACTCGCTGTGTTCTGATTTCTCCACATTCCTGACCTAAAGGAGCCTTTTGCAAACTGAATGAGAGATTGGTACGAATTTTCCATGTTGTGCCAGCAAATCAGGTGGAAAATGTCATCTGTTCATTATCCGGATGAACGGCCCAGCAGAAGAGCTCCTTGGCTCTCCCTGTCTCATTTCATGAATTTCTCCAGCTAAGCCATTTCTAGTCTAACTAAGAATGAAAAAGAAATGGTCCAGCCTCTGATTATTCTCCACAAGTTCCGAGTGCCTGTGGCACAGTGTCCCAGCTGTCCCCACACCAGCTGCACCCTGGTGGTCACAAGCCGTCCCCAAGGCAGGGGAGCTCAGGGAGCACGGAACGATCCAGACCATCCCGCAGAGGTCCTGCGGGACAACTGGCAAAGCTCCTGGCATGCTCAGCTGTCCCCTGAGCAGCTGGGAAAAGCCACTCCAAGTCTCTGAGCAATGAAACAAAAAGAAATCCCTCGGAGCCTGTGTGTTTTCACCCCACAGAGAGGCCTCGTCTCTCCTGCCTCACACACAGGGCACCTTCTGGTTCTACTGCCACTTCAAAAAGTGGTAAGATGTGAGTCCAGTGAGTTTCCTTTTTGCTGTATTCTCAGATCTGTCCATCTGAAAACAGGCCTGGGCTAAGGATGGCTTTCCTGACACCTCCTTTTACCCTTCCTGCTCAGGGAAATGTGCCTCTGTTGGCAAGGAAGATGCTCATATTCAGGCACAGGTTGCCCAGGATCTCCCACCCCTGGAAGTGCTCCAGGCCAGGCTGGATGGGGTTTGGAGCAACATGGGACAGTGGAAGGTGTCCCTGCCCATGGCAGGGGTGGAACTGGATGGGCTTTAAGATCCCTTTCCAACCCAAACCATTCTGGGATCATCACAGAGCACTACGGGGATTTGTCTTCACTCCTCATTCCCTATTTTCAGATGAGAGCTGCCGCAGTAAAGCTGCAGCCTTTTTCCTCTACCAAATTTCCCCTAAGTTTAGTTGTTGCAGCACTTACATGACGGAAATCATTCCGTCCAATTTTAAATCATTTACTGTCTCATCTCCAGCAGTGTTTCTGGAGGTCAGTGGTTTGCAACAGCCCATTTATAAATTAGGTGGGAGCAGCCAGGCTAAAGAGAGCCTGGATGAGCAAAATTCCATGCTTTGGTGGTTGATTTTAAAGAAGAAAAGTCCTAAACTAATATTCATATTTTTGGGACATTAACTAATTGTCCCACAGGTCTGGTCATGGCTGCTTCAATTATGTTTTAAGCAAACAGGAGACACTGACTACAGACAATAATTTAATTCCCATGTTGAACTTCCCTGTTTCTGGAGCTGGACAAGACATCAAGGTTTACTCCTTCCAAATGAGCCAATCTTTCAAAACTACAGAACAATACTCAGCCTGTACATTTTTGCTGCCCTTGCATTAAATATGGCTTGAACCAATGACTCTGTGGGCTTGAAGAAGTCGAAATTTACCCACTTCCTTTTTAAAGTGGTTCTGCTTTTGGGCAGTCTAAAGATTCAAGTGATAACTGCAGCTGGATTTTCTCCAAACCTTTTCTGTCCCATGGCTAGTAAGGCAGATTGTCCTTGCTATGTATGTGCCAGTTCTGATCTTATCTAAAATGTACCAGAAATGCTGGCAAAGGAGAATTATGGGGGAATAAATGTCCTACTGCTTGTAAGTTCCTGTCTCTCACCTTCAGTGAAGAGCTGAAGGCTTTTATCTCTTAAAAGTGATGACTCCTACAATGATTGTTCAGCTAAATGAGTTTTCAAAGCTGTTCTGACCTTCCTGCCAATGCAGTTTCATTCGAATTGTTTTCTCTCCCCTCCAAGCACCTGTTGACACTGCCGAGAGCGTGCCGAGCTTCAGCCCCAAACATCAGAGGGGAGGTGTACGATGTACCCTCCTCACAGCGCCGCGAGTCCCTGCTCAGCCAGGTGAGTCCTGTCCCGCTGCCCTCCCTGCAGCCAGCGCCCTGAAGCACCCCAGAATAGATCTGGAGGTCAATTCTGTTCTCACCCTGTTTGCTTTTTTGTAAAATCGGGAAGGAAATCATCTATTTTTAGCTCAAAATGTCAGTTCTCCTGAGTTTCTTAGGAATTTAGAGCAATGTGTCTTAAATCTGGTGTGTTTCTAAAAAACACTTCCATTTTTTCCATTAGAAGGGCATTTCCCTGCAGATTCCAAGGCAGAGAGGTTGACACTACTGATGAATTCCCAGTACCAGTGTCAACCTCTCTGCCTTGGAACCCACAAGGCAATGTGGTTGTGTCTTCTGCTCGGGGGATTTGGGGATGTGTAGAGAAGAGTCACAAGTGCATGTTCAAAAAGAAACTAAATGTCACCCCCTCCACCCACCCCCTGGGAAAAACATGCCCTGGATTTGGTTATGTCCCCGTGATGTGTCCTGTTACACAATCCTGTCCTTGGGACTGTCCCGCTCCCCTGGGGACAGCGAATGTCCCATTTCCTCCAGCCATCAGCCTGTGCAGGTCACCAGGATGGGACAGCCCCAGCCCCGTGCTGTCCCCTGCCCCACAAAGGTGTGAGTGGGACTGGAGCACCTGCCTGGCACCTGCTGCTCCCTGGCACTGCAGGGTTGAGCCCACTCCATTATTAGCAACTTCTCCACAGATTTCCTGGAGTCACACCCTTTGTGTGAGGGGTGATCCCTGCTCAGACCCAAACCTACTCAGGGGAAGGCCCAAACCCTTTGATCCCGCCCAAGCCCCCAGTGGGCTCTAAAAAGGATCAAAATCAATCATTTTTTCTCCCTTTGAGCAGAGTGGTGCCACTCCCCCCAGCACACGGAAGGGCTCCGCGCTGGGCAGATCCACTGAGAGCTTCCAGGCAGAGCAGCAGCAGCTTTACAACATCCCATCCAGCCCAGAAAAAGCAGGAGCTGGCAGCCACAAAGAATCACCAGCAGGCAATGTAAGTAAGGCTTGGTGCACACAAGAGAATAATCTGTCACTGCTGGGGAGCTTGGCTTGGAGCAGGGACAGCTTTCCCATCTCTCCCCCACTGTTTCTTACACAACTAATGCTCCTGCATTTCCCTTTTCCAGCTTGGGCTTCAGCTGTACACACACATTATCTGTATCAAGTAAAAATTTAAATTCATTGGAGATGTTCAAGAAGAGTCAGTGGCATCTGTTGGTGATTTATTGTTTGTCAGGGTATGCATGTGAACAGGAGAAAATCAAGTGTCTGTGGATTTCACTGGCTGGGGATTGCTGTAGGATATAATCACCTGTGCCCCAAATATTTTACCTTTTATACCTGCAGATTGTGCCTTTTAGAAAATAAAAAACATGGGCAGCCTTTTTGTGGTGCAGTTCCATTGATATCACTGGAGCTGCACATATGTACATGCTCTGGGAATTCAGTTTTGTTTCTCATTTCTCATTTAAAAAGTTGGTTTACAAACCCTCTGTGCTCTGTTGCAGTTATATGATGTCCCTCCCAAAAGAGAACTTGATGACTCAGAAAATAAATCTCAGAAGAAGTGCTGGGGCCATTACAACACTTTGCCAAACCCTCGAAAGTCAGAATGGATTTACGATATTCCGGTATCCCCTGAAAATTCACGATTCAAAGCAAACCCTCCCGGCCCGACTGTGGAGAAGCAGGTGCTGTATGACATTCCCCCAACCAGGTACAAGGCCCCAGCCACAACCACCGAAGCCAAGGCTGTAAATCCACAATTATATGACATTCCACCAACCCAGAGGAAACTAACACTCCCAGAAATCCTTCTTTATGATGTTCCATCCTCGCGGGATGCGCTCCCTCAGCCGCAGAACGGCAGCTGCGAGGTGCCCCCGAGTCTCCTGGCTCCCAAGGCTGAGAATCAGATCTCTGAGGAGAATGTTTATGATATTCCCAAAGGTTTGCCCAGCGCTGGGCACTCCAGGAGAGAGCTGGAGAACAGTGATGGCTCTGGAGACCGAGCACGTGGTGCTTCTCCACAGCTCTCTGCGGATGCCAAATTAGAAAAAGACAGTTTTTGTGTTTCTGGTGTGGACAACAGAAGCAGCACTCTCTCCTCATCCTCCAGCTCCTCTGGTGAGTTGTTTTCTACGCTGTCACCGTCACCAGAGGCTGTCCCAGAAATTAAGCTGGAGCTGGAAGCAGCCATCGAGACCCTGACTCGGCTGCAGCACAGCGTGTCCAGCTCCATCGCCAGTTTAATGATCTTCGTGAGCAGCAAGTGGAGACTGCAGGAGCACCTGGAGAAAAGCCTCGAGGAGATCCACAGAGCAGTGGACCACATCAAGGTGTCACTGGGAGAGTTCCTGGCCTTCGCTCAAGCCCTGAAGGGCAACGCCTCCAACCTCACTGATAAGCACCTGCAGGCCAGAATCAAAAAACAGCTCGAAATCCTAATGAACTCCTACAAAATTCTGACAGAAACAAGGGAAGCTCTCAACAGCTGCAGCTGGTCCCTGGAGGCTCTGGTGCTCAGGAAGCCCCAGAACAATCCTGACGACCTGGATCGCTTCGTTATGGTGGCCCGGACAATTCCAGAGGATATCAAGAGGTTTGTCTCCATCATCATCGCCAACGGGAAGCTGCTCTTCAGGAAGAACGACAAGGAGCAAGAAATGAAAGAATCAGAAGTGAACCCAGAATGCAAAATGGCAAAACAAATCCCAGTGCCAAGAAGGGCAGAAATAGAGTCCCTCCAGAGGAATGCTCCTGAGAAATGCAGCCACAGCCGGGTCCCTGTGGAGAAAGCTGAAGAAAATGCCACTGAGGATTGTGGTTATGTCCAGTTACAGGTCAGTGAAACTGGGATTGCTCTTTATATTCTTCACAGATATTAAGCCATTAACTCTCAGCACTGTTTTACCTTTACATCCATGCCAGATTCATTTTGCACTACGTCCCACTTTCCAGACTTTACAAGGATTCAGGATTTTGTGACAGTGCTGGATGGCACATGTACAATGGGCAGCAATTTTAATCAACAGAGAAAATCAAACATTTTTATCATCGTGCCAGTTTAAATTCATTTGGGAAACAGGTTTTATCTTGGAGCTGGCAATTCCTTTCTTCTCTTTTCCCTCATGGTTCTCTTCCTGCCCTTCCATTGTGTTTGGCTCTGGCATGACAAGAGATGTTCCTTCCTAACTTGAGGAGTTGCGGAAATCCTGTTTTCACAGGAATTAAACTCTGTGAATTATCACATTTATTTGTTAGAATAATTCTGGATTATTGTTAGAATCTCCTTGGAATTACTAATATATCTACTAAGAATATCTCCCTTGGTTTCCCAAAGAAATGCTGCTTGTCCTTAAAATTTAGGGAATGTTTATGAAATGTTTGGTTTCAGTCTTAGACCTTGCAGGACCAAGCACATCTTTAGGGGGAAAAAACCTACAGCTCCTTCTAATAAATTCACATTTCTATCTGTAACACAAAGGCTACAGAACAAGTAATTGTTTCCCCATGAAATAAGAGAAAAACACATTTGTATTAAAATTCTTTATGTAGTTGTTTCAACTTTGCTTTCATTTTAATTTGTAACAGGCACAGAAAGTCATTTCAGGTAAAGAAGTAGCAAAGAAGAGCACAGAGTCAAACCCAAAGGTATTTCTGACTTTGAAAGCTATTATTATGAGGGCTTTTAGTCCGTGATTTCTGTGCTTGCTGAAACTCAGAGTAATTTGCATTGACACACATCTCTATACACAGAGACTTATTTGCTTCTCAGAGATCATTTTCCCAGAATTACTGCTGAAAACCTGTGAAAAACACTTATTTTCCTCAAACAAACAACTTCAGTTTAAAGTCATACTGTTTATTTTATTGCCTTTCAGCATCATTTGGGACAAGGCTGTGAGAATTAGCATTTCAAAATATCTTGTCCTGCGCTGGCACAAAATTGACTCTTGTTTTGTGCATTTTAATCATTCATAACTCTGATTATGTCCATTAAAGATCAATGTTTTGTATTATTTGAAAGCTTCAAGCCCTGACTGTGTAAAGGAATGGTGTTTGGCTGCAGCACTTTGTGTGCCATCCATTATTAAAATTGTATTTAGGGGGGGAAAAGGCAATCGGGACAATTTCCAACACTTTATGGAAAGAGAAATTACCGTAAAGGCTCCAGGGTGGGGCAATTTGGAGACCACAAGAATTTAGGGTAGAGCAACAACCAGCGTGTGTCACCAGGCTGAACCTATTTTTATTTAACCCTTTCTCTAGGTTTTGCCATGTGCAAAAAAGACTGTCAACGCTGCCAGGAAAATCCCTCTCCCAGAGCACTGCAGGCTGTGCTTCGCCGCCCTGCACAAGGCCCTCGGGGTGTTCACCACCAGCCTCAGCAACCAGCAGCCCCCCGAAATCTTCATCTCCCACAGCAAACTCATCATCATGGTGGGGCAGAAGCTGGTGGATTCCCTGTGCCAGGAGACGCAGGACAGGGACGCTCGCAGCGATGTCCTGCACAGCAGCAGCCGCTTCTGCAGCCTGCTCAAGAACCTGGCCCTGGCCACCAAGAACGCGGCCATCAAATACCCCAACGCGGAGGCCACGAGGGAGCTCCAGGATCGGACGGAGGAGCTGGCCAAGTACACGCAGCAGTTCCGGGCCATGATGGACTGAGGGACCTGCACACTCTCCTTGCTCCTTTTGGTGCCGATCTGCAGCCTCCTCTCAGAATTCCTGCTGGGAATTCCCTGTAGGTGAAGGTCCCCACAGCAGCTGATGTGGAAGAATTAAATCTGTACTTTCTTCTCCACTCTTCAGATCCTGCCTGGAAATGTCATCGTCACAGTGGTTGGGTGGGAATGTTTGCTGTGTATTGGAGCAAAAGTAGGTTATTGGACTGGTTTTTTATTTTTATTCTCTGTGTATGTCAGATAAATGTATTTTCCTTTTATATTTTTTTTCTATTCATGTAAAGTCTCTCTTTTAACGTAGCTGCACAATGTTCTGTAACTTATGATATCCCAATATTGATTGCTTCCTGAGGACTTTACCCAAAATCTGTAATTACAGGTTTGTTTAAAAAAAAAAAACAAAAAAAAAAAACCAGCAGCAAAGCTAATTTTTGGGTGTAATATACAAATGTAACACAGTAAAAAAAATCTGCCAGGTACTACACAAAGACAAGGAAATGCTCCAGGCTGGCACCTGAGCACAGAGACAAACTTTGCGAGAAGTGCTGGCTCCTGATAGATCCACAGGGAGCATCTCAATTGTCCTCTGTCACAGCCCAGAGCTCTCAGAGCCTTTCTCCAGCTGGGAAAAAAATTATTTCAGTCACTAAATGTGCAGAGGCTTTGGACAAGCTCTTCCTGCAGCTGGAAAAATGATGTTATTCCCTGCTGGAATCCCAGCAAGTTACACCCAGCGCTGGGGAGGCTCCCGGGGCTCCATCCCAGCCCTCAGTGCAGCTTTTCAGCTTTATCCCCCGATTTTCTGGATGTGAAACAGAGCGACAAAGACACTGCGGCCCCGCGTGGCTACACCCCTGTTAATTGCAGTGCTCCTAATTAATTTATTTTAGGGTTTGTACCCGAAATGCCAAGGCCTGGCCTTTGCGGGCCGTGTTTCCCTGCTGCGCTCGCCCTGAGGAGGGACAATCAATGGCGTGAGCAGCCCCGGGCCCGCTCCCCTCCCAGCCCGGAGCTTTCCTTGGCATCCCCCGTGCTTCTGGCGTGATTTATCGCCGACATGAGTCCCTGTCATCGCGACATGAGTCCCTATCGCTGTTTGCACACCCAGCGCTGTGTTTAAATCCCACTTTGAATTTGCGCGTGTGGATTAAACCCGCTCCAGTCCGTGACATCGCTGAGGGCGGGACGCGCCCCCTCAGCTCCCCCGCCAGCCCGAGCTGAGTCGGGAGCGCCACGTTCGGCAGTAAATCCCCCCAAAATGAGTGTCCCGGCGGGTTCCTCATAAAAACAAGGAATAAATCTGCGGGAAAGGGGCGGGAAGGGCGCTGGGAACCCCTCCTGCCCTCACTTGGTGCGTTCCGTGCCCCCCCGGCCCCGGCACGATGGACTCGCCCGCCCGCCCCGCCCAGGCGCCTGTGGCCACGCCCCCCCGCCCGTTGCTAAGCAACAGCGAATCGTCATTAGGGCACGCCGGAAACAACGTTCATTCCCGGAAGTGCGCGGGGAGGAGAACCCGGAAGCGCCATGGGATGCGATGGCGGCACCATCCCCAAGCGGCACGAGCTGGTCAAG
>VZRL01004075.1:282742-305632 GCA_013397895.1 Origma solitaria
GGGCATGGCGCTCCCGGCGCTGCAGCGTCGGGGCAGCGCTGTGGGGGAGGCAGGCGGGCGCCTGTGTGTGCTGTAGCGCTGGTGGCGGCTGCAGTGCCCCGGCCTTTGTCTTCTGGAGGGGCCTGGATGTGAGATTGAGCGAATCCAAGGGCCGGAGCCAGTGCTGGGGTCACAGCAGCCCCTGGAGGCGCCGGGCTGGGGAAGGAGGGGCTGGGAGCTGGGGCTGGACTCGGGGGTGCCTGTGACAGCGGCGGGACATGAGCCCAGGGGGCAGGAGGCCGCTGGCACCCGCCTGTGCCAGCCAGGGCAGCAGGAGCAGGGCAGTGACTCCCCTGTGCCGGCACTGCCGAGGGACCTCGAATGCTCTGTCCAGTTCTGGGCTCTTACTGCTGGGAGGACACGGAGGGGCTGGAGGTGTCCGGGGCAGGGAACGGAGCTGGGAAGGGCTGAGCCCCAGGAGAGGCTGAGGGAGCTGGGGAAGGGCTCAGCCTGGAGCAAAGGGGATCAGGGGAACCCTGTGGCTCTGCACAGCTCCTGCCAGGAGGGGACAGCCGGGGGGGTCGGGCTGTGCTCCAGGGAACAGCGACAGGAAGAGAGGGAACGGCCTCAGGCTGGGCCAGGGAGGGTTAGGTTGGACATCAGGAGGAACTTACTCCTGAAAAGGGCGGTTAGGAACTGGAAGGGTCTGCTCAGGAAGATGGTGGAGAACGGATCATAAATTTTTGCCAAAAACCTTTGCTGAAGTTATTTTATATGAATTAACTTCAAATGCAGAAAGAAGGTTTGGTACAAAACCTTGGGTTTTGATGAATGCGTCAAGTACTACCTGAATTTATGCTTAAATAATTTACAAATATTTTTAAATAATGAGGGGTTTTTTCCGTCCAGGTTGACAAAGTTGCTGAATTGGTGGCCAGGTGGTTCTACTGTGCCCTGAGCCAGGAGAAGCTACGTCGGCCCATCGTGGCCTGTGAGCTGGGCAGGTGAGAATGTCTCCAGCTCTGGAATAAAAATAAATTATGAATACATTTATAAATAAAAATGTTATAGCAATCCAATATAATTACTGAAGTGTTTATGTTCTAGGTTGTATAACAAAGATGCCATCATTGAATTTTTGCTGGACAAATCCCCTGATAAAACTCCCATGGAATCTGCATCCCATATCAAGAGCATTAAGGTAAACAGATTGTGTCTAATATGAGAAGTTAAAATAAAATGTTAAAATGATGAGTGAAGGTTCAGTCAATGCTGTAAAATATCTATGTGCTTGTGTTCTCAGTAGGTATTAAAGTGTTAAAAACAGCAAAACACAATGGAAATATTATAAGGGAATGTTATCATGGCTCAAAACCTGGGAAAAGCTTGAGGTTTGCATTTTTATTTTTCAGAATGTGACAGAACTGAACCTGGTGGATAACCCAGCCTGGAGTGGGGATAAGGAGAGTATCAAAGGGGACAAGTACGATGACCTGCAGTCTGCACGGTTCATATGCCCTGTGGTGGGGCTGGAGATGAATGGGAGGCACAGGTCAGTGTTCCAGGAGCTGCATTTGGGGTTTAAACTGAGCACAGAGCAGGGAAAATACAATGGATAATGGTGCAAGTCATGTACGGCCCCAGGCCTTGGTGGGGAATGTTTGTCTTTCAGGAGGAAGTTCAGGAGACTTCTGGGTGTCCTTTAGATGTGTAATAAAGGAGTAGAGGGCAATGTTGGCAGAGAAAGAGTGCCTGAAGGTTGTTTGGGGCTCAACCACAGCAGGTGGGCTGTGACCTCCCTTGTGTCACATCAAACAATTGGAATTGTGGACTGGGGTGGGTGGGAATGGACTTTAAATCTCATCCCATCCCTCCCCTGCCATGGCAGGCACACCTCCCACTGTCCCAGGCTGCTCCCAGCCCTGTCCAGCCTGGCCTGGGACACTCCCAGGGATCCAGGGGCAGCCACAGCTGCTCGGGGAATTCCATCCCATGGCCTCACTACCCTCCCAGGGCTATTCCTTCCCAATATCCCACCTAACCCTGCCATTGGGCAGTGTGAAGCCACTCCCTGTGTCTAGGCACTCCAGGCCTTTGGAAATAGCCTCTCTCCATCTTTCTTGTGGCTCCTTCAGGCCCTGCAAGGCCACAGTTATGTCACTCCAAAGCTTCTCTTCTCCAGGCTGAGCAATCCCAGTTCTCTCAGCCTTTCCTCACATTCTGCCTCTCCCTGTGTTAGGATCAGAACGGAGCCAGATTGTCTGTTCTAATCCTGCAATAGATCTGTATTTTAGTGCTCTGGGGCAGGGAATTTCCTCACATCCTCATTTGGCCAGAGCAACAACTTCTTTGTCACCTGAGAGATGAGAAGAGGATGAGTTCACAGCTGAATGCTTGCAAAGAATTTCTTCCTCCGGAGAGGGATTAGCCAGGAGATAAGATAAAAAAATGAAATACCCATTGTACTTTAATGTGCCCAATATCTTTCATTCAATTCTTACATTAATAATAAATTAATTACCTATTTAAATTAAATGTGCTGATAGTTTGATTAGGGGCAAGGACTTGTAAAGAAAAATGAGCTGTGACCTGCCAGCCCAGTCAGCACTGCACAGACCTCTCTTAGTGTTCTTAAAACCATTGCATGTTGTCTTTTCTTCAAAGGTTTTGCTTCCTGAGAAACTGTGGCTGTGTGTTCTCTGAGCGTGCTCTCAAAGAAATTAAATCAGAAGTTTGTCACAAGGTGAGTTTTCCCAGCTTTAGGAGCAGTGCAGCCATGTGTGTGTTTATACAATTGCATCCACAGCAGTACTGTGAGGGGGTGTTTTTAATCTGAAAATGTAGATTGAAATGGAACTTGTAAAAGTTCTGTTCTATGACGGCCTCAAGTATTTCTACATGGCCTTTTTTATTAAAAAATGTTTCTAAATAATTGTAAAAATGAGTGGTTTTGTTCTCAGAGCTTGATTTTGCAGTAGCTACTTTAGAATTTCCATTTTTTTCCAACATTTGGTTCTAATTTCAGTTTTTGAAAGGGTGATTGATTTTGCTTTGGGATTTTGGAGGTTTTGTTTGATTATTTTTTCTTCCTGAATGCACATGGCTGGTGTTTTTTCAGTGTCTGTTCTATGTTTAAACATGTTGTACATTCAGGTTATGTTTTGATCCCTGTATTTTTAAAGGACATTTGGTGTTGCTTTTTTTTATTTTTGTGTGGGGCCAACTTTGTAGAATTTCCAGCAGCTCCATGTATTATTGTGGAAAACACTCCCTTCATTTCACATTGCAGGTTTGATCTCTGCGCAGGTTTCTTTGTAGCTAAGAACACTGATAAAAGTTGCAAAAACCCTTTCTTTCCTATCCCTGCTTTTATTCTCAGCAAGATTTGTGGTGAGACCTGCCACATTTAGGCAGTTATTTTTCTGGGAACACCCTGGATAAAATACAGAGTATGTTTCTATTAAACAAGACCTGTGAAAGCAAAACTTTTGTCTTGGTAAATTATTGGATATTGTAAGGTTTTTTTTTCTCACTTTTCTGCTTTCAGTGCTTGTTTTGTTCTGTCCTAATGGCTTTGTTTCCTCTTGGCAGACACTAATTTATTTTTAATTAAGTTTTTTGTTTGCATCTCCATTTTTGTTGATGGATGGATGCAACCAGAGCAGTAGATGCAGAAATGAGATGTTTTGTCCATGGTTTGGCCAGTCTGATAATCTTATAAAAATAAATGGATCCCACATGTTTTTCCCTCTTAAGTTGCATTTTGAAGGATTCATCTTAAAGAATAACATTGAAATGTGAAAACCCAAAGGCAAAGGTCAGAACAGAGTTGAGAGAGATTTGTCTCTCATTGCCTGGAGGCTAAATCCTTTGAACTGTCTTGCCAAGATATAAAACTTGGCCAAAGATTTCTTGAAAGAGCAGAATTTTTTAGTGCTGGTTTAAGTTGGAGAGCGGGCTTGGTAAATGAAATGCTTGGGACAAATTTTGTAGCTTCTACTTAGACTTAAAAGAGTTGGAAAAGAGCTTTTGTCTGAAACAGCAACTTAAGAGTGCAAATACATCTTGTAATAACTTTTTCACAGAAATGGATTTTGTTTGAGCCATATTTTCGAGCTTTTGATCAGTAAAAAGGCAAAATTTAAGCTCTCGACACTGTCACATGCTAAAATGTGACTTAGTCACATTTCAGTCAGCAGGAAGAGAAATAATTTTGCTTCTAGATGTGGATTCTGTGGCAGCAGCTCTGAAGGTTGGGATTTCTGCTGCCTCCTCCTTCCTGTTGCTCAGGAAGAATTATTTGTGATGGAATCTGTCAGTTTAAAATTTGCGCTTTGGAGCAAAATGTTTCATTTCCCAGCAGAGAATTTAATTTTAATTTTAAATTTTAATTTTAGTAAAATCAAAAGAACAAGCCAGACTGTCTCTACTCCCTCTTTTTGTACCTGATGGGATGTCGGAGATTGTAAATTTGTAGTGATCTGTGTTGGTCTATGGATTTTGGTGGTGCCCAAATGTTTTGGAACTTCTGTTCTTGCATGAGCAGTTTTTGGTGCCTGCTAATTGGAAGTTTGTTGTTTGACAAAAAATATGCTTTATTCGTTATCAATTTGGAAGTTGAGTCTCCAAGAAGTTCGTATTGATGTAAAAGGATTCTAGAGGGAGTTTGGGGACAGGATAGAGGTTATGGAATTGGTGGTGAAAGTCCTTCTGGGAGTCACTTTGGAAGTTAAGGACAAGATTACATTTCAAATGTCCTTTCTTGTATAACTTCAGAGTTTACTTTGGATTTGTTTTCAGAGTTAACTAAATCTACACTTGAAATAGTGCCCTGTGAAACTGTGCCATATCAAACACTTAATCCCATGTTTAACTTAGATGGAAAGCTTTTTGAAACAATTTCTGCACGTGGCTGTCCGACCCAGAGCTGTGTGTGCAGCAGTGGTTCCTGGGGTCACTTTGGCACTTTCTGCTCTTAGGGCACTAAAATTAGCAAACATTGCTTGCTGAGGTCTAAAAGCTGTGATTAATCAACTCTTAACATAATCACACAGAAATTATGAAGGCTTTCCATGTGTGTTTCAAGGAGGTGACATGGTCATGATAATCAGAATCATGAGATGAATACTATTTCTTACTACTTGAGAATGGTTTAACGATGATTTTCTTAAAATTTTATTTCAAATACAAAATGCCTTAAGCAAAGAGGATCATGCTGCAATGATTTTCCTAGGTTGACGTGGGGCAAGTCATACCAAAATTGTATTTTAAGAGGGCTTTTTGTGCAGGGTTCTTGCTTGGTTCAATTTCTGCAAAAGGAGCCCATGTTATATAGTGCCTCGCTATTGAATTTTTAATTTTAATTCAGTTTGGAAGTGATGCACCACAATTTTTCTGGGTGGTGGTGCCAGAGGTGAAAGCTGGAGACTGGATTTGCTGCAATGATGGCAATAAGGAACCTTCCATTCCCCTTTAAAAAGGCATCATGGAGTGGATAAATGCTGGCTGTGCCCTACAGTAGACTGGAGAAAAATTAATTATGAATATTGCTATGATTAATACATGCCAGAGACCCATTAGCTTCAGTAATGGTTTGGAGAAAGACTCTCAGCAAGCTCGGCGTGAACATGTGCATGGCTTTTGTTTTGATTTTCTCTTTTAGCTTTATTTCTCTCCATAAAAAAGGATCTCCAGCAATATTTAACCACAAGATCAGTCCTGGATTATCCATGAAAATGAGCACACGCCTTTGGGTTGAGTTTGTAAATAAATAGGGACCAGATGGCCTTTCTTTAGGTTAAAGTTCATTTGCAAGAATTGATGTTTCCGAGAAACTTGTGTGGGAAAATGAGCAGTAAAGTTCCAGCAACCGGGGAATAAGTTTTGTAATGAGAAACTTTCATGTCCTGTTTTTGGGTCATTTAATTTTTTTTTTTATTGGGGAATAGGCTCAGTTTATTGCCAGAAAAACTGAGGGATGTTTTGGGTGCCTATTGAAGCTGACATCTAAATTGCTTCTAGACTTTTATTTATAATTTGTAGTTTTTAATCAAGTGAATTGTCCTGGTTCCTGCCAGGTGTTGCTGCACTTGCTGCAGGCTTTTTGCTTCCCTCAGTCAGGTGGGATGGAAAAACGATTAAAAATAGCCTTTTGCTCAGTTTTCCTGTATCCCTAGCCTCAAATTTTCCATGTCTCCTTATCCTGAACTTCTGCAGAGACTCAGAAGAGGGGCTTTGAGATATCCTGCATTGCAGGATCTGTGTGTTACTGGAGCAAAGCCTGGGAAGGGCAGCAGTGACGTTGCCATGCTACACAATGAAATTAGGGATGCAGCTGGCCATGGGAAATGAAAACAAACCCAAACCCACAGTGGCGTGGACTGTGTCAGAAGCTGGCTGTCACTTAAGCACAAGCTCTGAGATTTTAGCATGAACTTCATTATTCAGAACATTTCCTAAGAGATTCAGTAACCATGACTTTAATTCTTTATTTCTCCATATTTTATCTTTGTTCAGTCACTGCTTCCATTTTATTATTTTCATGCCAGTTAGTCATGCTTTGGCTGTGAACATGAGGAATATTGACTTTTCCAGCTAAATAAGTCACTTAATAGATTACGAACTTCCCCCCACTGTCTTCAGTGTAGATTTAGACATTCTTTGGGAATTAACCCATTGGCGGTTGTTAGTGGAATAAACAAAACCCGTTTGTTTCTCTGGGACGTGTGTCAAAAACTGGCTGTCACTTAAGTACAAGCTCCGAAATTTTAGCATGAACTTCATTATTCAGAACATTTCCTAAGAGATTCAGTAACCATGACTTTAATTCTTTATTTCTCCATATTTTATCTTTGTTCAGTCACTGCTTCCATTTTATTATTTTCATGCCAGTTAGTCATGCTTTGGCTGTGAACATGAGGAATATTGACTTTTCCAGCTAAATAAGTCACTTAATAGATTACGAACTTCCCCCCACTGTCTTCAGTGTAGATTTAGACATTCTTTGGGAATTAACCCATTGGCGGTTGTTAGTGGAATAAACAAAACCCGTTTATTTCCCTGGGACTACAGGATTGTGCTTTACCCTTAATGCACAAGGGCTGTGAATATTCCTATTTTCTGTCAGCATCCTGCACATCTGTCCAGCTGTGCCTCAAGCTCCCCCATCCAGGTGCATGTCGAAGTAGCTGTGCTCCTGCAGGCGCCAGTGCTGCTCGATTGGCACCTGGGCCTGGCGCAGTGCCTTGAGGCGCAGCCGCCGCTCCAGGCACTCCAGCACCAGCGGGTACCGCGCGGGCTCGAATTTGTTGGCAAACAGATGAGGGGACTCAATGATCCACTGCAGATCCCCCGGGCCGTAAATACAGATGTCTCTGACGTAATGGCCTGCGGAGACAGAGGGGAGGGGTCAGGCAGCAGCAGGAGCATGAGCTGAAATGGTTTTTAATAAGAGTTTCATCTTTGGATTCCTGGTGGAGCATCATGGAAATAGAGCTGGAGGATAATGCCACAAGGGTTGATGTTTTACATAAATAGGTTCTTGTTACCTCCAGGTGCTTCCCTGCCATGTTGCTCTGCTTAGTAAAATCTTGTAGGTGGGCATCAGATGTTCTGGTCTCCTGTTCAATCACATAGTGCTTCACTGCCCGCACACTTAAAGATTTTAATTATTTCTGCATGCTTTCCATGTGGTCAGCACTATTCTTTTTAATTGTTCAAATTGAAGGCATTTAACCCAATGTTGATGGAAGTATCTGGCAAATATCCTTGTCAGGTAAAGCCCCTCCACTGAAAACGGAGTTACTGCACTGGTGGCTGGGGGCTGAAAGAAGGGTTGTCAGTGTGGGGATACTGTGATTACCTCAAAATAGATAGAATATAAAATATCAATCTCGATTATTATATAAAATATACAATTAGTATATTTGTTAATATAATGTATATCTCAAAATTTCTTTAATTGGATATAGCACAATAATTTAGTAGGGTGCCTGTTTTATTTGATACTTCCAAAATAAATTATCTATGACCACTGAGGCACATTTAATAGCTGGTTTAAATAATATGCAATCACCAATTAATGCTCATTAGTGAATCAAACTTGAGCTCATGATCAAAATTCACATTACCTTTGCAGCCTTTGTGTGATGATCCTTCTTGATCTTGCCATTTAATAGCTCTTAGGTCTCCTTGCCAGCCTGCATTGGGTGTAGCCCCTGGAGCATCTTTAAAAAATAAAAGGCTCTGATAAGATTATTTTCTGCTTACTACAGGGAAAACTTTTACTGCTGAAGACATTTAACTGTAGTCAGATGAAGTATTTATTTGCAGATATTTAATCGTAAGAACAGACATAATTCTCAGCATTACTGTTTTTTTTATTCCTTGAGAGCAACAGCTTTTGTGCAGAAAAAAAACTTTTTAATCAGCATTTTTCTAGCTCACGGTCTGCACTGAAGCAGCACTTCCCTGGAATCAAGCTTTGTTTCTCAGCCACCAGATGTGACTTTCAAAAGGGCAGCACCAAGGCTGAAGGAATGACTTTATTTCTGCAATTCAGTGCTGTAAAGCTCCGAGTTGGAGCTCCAAACCTCTCCCCGGCAGAGGCCTTGCCCCGCTGGGGTTTTTTTGTGGCAGAAATGCCAAACTCTTACCAGGTAAACGATTGAGGGTGACCCAGTAGTGCTCATCGGGGCTGTAGGTGTCCCTGGACCACTCCAGCAGAGCTTTAGCCCGGGCATCGCTCAGTGCAAACTCGACAAAGTCCTTGGTGAGGATGTAATAGGCACTGCCGAAATAGATTGTCAGGTTGTGGGGGGGTTTGGATTTCCTGCTCTTCGCTGGGTACACGTATGGCACTCCAGAGTGGATGTACTCCCTGTAGCTGACCTGTGTCCTGTACTTCATGTGAAGTGGTTGCACTATCCCAGGAGTGATATTTTTACCATTCCACTTACTTTTCATGTATTGTATAATTTCTTTATTTGTTTTCAGGGGGTAATCTTGACCACATAGATTGATAACATAATTCCACTGAACTTTGGAATTAACTAGGTCTCTCATGCAGTTAATATCAGCTTGTAATCTCGAAAACCCTGCGTAAACAACATGTTCTCTTTTTGAGGAAATAAAAATATTTTCGAAGCAGTTAACAATGTTCTCTACAGCAGTTTTGTAATCTCTGGGTGACTTCTCGTCAATATGGATGCAGTAAATATTCTGAGGCATATAAATAGCTCTTAGCAGCCTCACAAACATTTCCAGCTCCTTGTGAATTGTAATAATGTAAGCCAAGGAGAAATTTCCTTCTTCTTCTGACAGTGGCGTGGTGATAAAATGCAGAGTCTTCAGGACTGTGGAGCAGCTGCAGGAAGTGTGAATGCAGCTGAGTGGTTTGGGCTGGTAGGACTTCTGACAAAAATTTCCGATTTTGAAGGCAGCAGGCTTCCCCACAAAAAGAGCCGAGCAAAGTTCATCCGGGTAAAAACCACACTCTGCTTTTTTGACACGGTATTTTTGGTCATTTGGCTCTTCATAAAGTGGAACCTTTAGGTAGATGAAGGTGAATGTACAGACTGCAGCACACACTAAAAATCTTGATTTCTTTGCGTGAAGTGGGTTCATCTTTTATTTCCAGATCCTGTCTTCTTAGCATAGTCCAATTAAACATTCAGATCATCTGAAAGGAAAAGTGAGATAGAGGGAGAGAACCTTTCTGTTTATTTTTTGTTTAGAAGAGATGCCACGTTAGTGCTGCATTTCTAAATGCTGGGATTGCTACCAGGATGAGCTCTGTGTGCACTCAGCCCTGGCAATGGAACCTGCAGAGCCATGAGACAGAAATTTTGTCTTTCCAGGACAAAATTATCCCAAAATGCTACAAAAGAGCCCAAAATGGCTTTGAATCATTCCCTGCTTGAGCAAGGGGGACTCAGCCCATCAGGTGAGCTTTGAGGTCGTGGCTGAGTGCAGTGCCCCAGGGAAGATGTGAGCTCTGAGTGTTCCTGAGGAGCAGCTGCTGCTGAGATTTCCTCAAGGCCTGGGAAACCTGAAGTTCCGCCAGAAGATCAGAATTCAGTAAATTAAATCAACAGAAAACTTATTAAATAAACAGAAAGAAGAGACTAAAACGTAATCCACAAAATACACTGAGTTTTATCCTTATAAAGTCAGCAAATGTTTCTGACTCTTGAGATTTTTTTTTTTCCCTCTGACATCTTTGTATTACTGCTTTGGAAAACTGGACATGGGGACAGCACTCATTTCGTATTTTTAGCATATGTGCCTGCCCTGAGGACACAAGTGCCAGTATTGGCATTCAGAGATAACCAATTTACGGCCTATTGGCACAGGAGTTTTTCCACTGTGGTTTCTTCCTTACCTTTGCCTTGTTTGAGCAGTCACAAGAACGAGAGTGCAGCAGTCCTGAATCCCACAGCAATTACATGAAATCTTTATTCTTGAAGCGTTTGGTATCGAAATTCCTAGAGAAAATACCAAGGAGAAGGTCCATCAACTGCCATTAAGCTTAACAGTTAAATTTTAAAACATTTTCATTTTACTTTAAAGGTAATTCATTTTCTTTTAGTCAGTAATTTTTTAAACAGAATTTATATTTCACCTTGAAATATTTTACACTTTGCAGCTGACAAAATCACAAGGCATTTGGCTTTACATAGGAAGAGAGAAAAATAAATTTTTATAGAGGTAGTTTCATTATAGGAATGCTGCTGTGGTTAGAAGGCTTGATGTTTTCATTAGAAAGTAGTGGAAAATACTTTTTTTAATGAAAAATCAGTATCTCCCTTAAAAGCCTGAAAATAGAGAGGGCATTGCAGTTAAAATAGCAACGAGACAAAATTCAAAAAGCATTAAGAACACAAACTGAACCAAGGGAAGGGATCCTCTATCTTACCACATTTTTAAGATCTTATTAGGCTCTTGGGAAAGAATGTATTTATCTTTTGGTCCTTACTGGTATGCACTGGATTTCATGCTGGAAGAGTGCCTCTTTTCCACTGAGCATTCCCGAAAGAGGAGCTGCGGGTTAGGTGGAGGGCTCGTCCATTTTCCCGGGATGTTCTCTCAGCAGCTCGAAGAAAAACATGAGGAAATCAGGTCCCAGGAGAATATTTTTGCCTTAGAGCTCCTCAGGGATCCATTTGCTGGGTAAACAACCTTGATGGGAGCGTTCCATCCATCTGAACAGAAAGCTGCAGCAAATCCAGTCTGGGTGAGCCTTTCGATGCTGGGCAGGAAGCAGGAGAGCAGGGATGCCACTGCAAGGTGAAAAGCAGGATTTTTGCAGGAAAAATGGAATTCATCCGTGCCGGATCCTGTGCCAGAGCCCAGAGGGGATTTCTGTGAGGACCATTATTTACCCAGGGGCTGAGGTTGGGGAAACATTGATTTCTGTGGAGCTGGACTCAGACAAACTCTTCATTCTGAGGGAATTACTGCAGGAGGAGCAGTAGTGAATGTCACGAGATCTCTGCTGTGGCACAGGGATGGTTCGTTCTGAATATAAGGAGACATTGGGCAGCTGTAGAAACATTGGGGATTTTATACCTGATCAAATATAAAGAATCTTACCACCAAGACTGTGGCTTCAGTCCCTGTACAAGTCATTTCCTTGAGAGCTGGACTCAATGGCCCTTGTGGGTCCCTTCCAACTCAGAATATTCTCTGAACCTGTCCAGATTGAGGGATCTTGGCAGGTTTTTTCCTTAAATACACTTTGGACAGGTTGCAATGCGTATTTCTAAGGAGCCAAGTTGTAACCTGCTGGTTTCATACACTTGAATTTTTATTACCCTTCAAGTCATAGCTTCTGGGGCTGTTTCGGGCTGTTAAGTGTTTAACTATGGATTTTTTCCTACTGGACTGTGTGACATCTAGGAACTGTATTTTTATGGCGGCATAAAAGTACACAAACACCCCATAATCAGGTAAAAGGCAGCAATTCCTCTCCAGTGTTAACATGTTTATGGGGAATGGCTGAGTGATGAAGCCTGGCCTTCAAGAACACAATTTGACATCTTTCAGCCTCGGGGGATATTATGGAATGAAAGCAGTGGCTTTTTGGTAGTGTTTTACCAGATTTAGAGCTGCAATTGCAGCTGTCAGTGCCACTGGATATGAAATTTGTTGTTTAGCAGGATTCTCTCACCCCTGTCTGCTGGCTAGGATTATTCTCCCAGGTTTCCTCCTGCCCTTGAGGAGCAAGAGATCCTATGGGAATGTCCACTGTCCATACATAGCCCAGTCTGGGACTGCCTTGCCCTTGAGTCTTGTTATGCAAGAATGCCATGATAGGGTTTTTTTTTAGTTAGCAGAATGTCTCTGAAACTCAGCATTTCTTATACATAGATTTTCTAAAGCCGGAGGATGAAGTTGTATTAATTTTTAAAAATCCTGAGGGTAGTGCGTGACATTCTCAGGAAAAAAAAAAAAAAGTAGGGGTTTTCAATCACCTTTGTGGATGCTTCTAAGGATATTACTTAACAGAAAATTGTCGTAAGCCGAAGATACTCCATCTCAATTAACAAAGTAAACTCTAGAGGAAAGGCAGTTATGATGATGCCTGGAAAAAGCCTGTGAAATGTCAGCTCAGCTCATTGAGGCCCCATTAGCACACTTGCCTGTGCATTTTGTCGTAACAACTCATTTTGCTTTTTGCTCTCTCTTCCTGCCCTTGCATTTAGGACTGCATCACTGCCCCTCTAAATCCTCTGTTTTCTCTGTGCTCTGTGCATTTGCTTAATATTACAGTTTAGATCAAGTTTGCTCTGTATGACCTCATAATTTAGTGAGACAAACGACTTGTGAGTGCATCATCTTCTAATGAAATGCTGAAAAGGCATTAAATACTTATTTCCAATGCTTTTTATATCTGTTGGTTTTGGGGTTTTTTTTTTTTGTTTGAAAAGTATTTATGCAGGCATTAATGCAGACATTTTATAAACAGGGAAGGACTAATTCAATCCTTAAAAAAAAAGTTAAAATCAGTGCTTTTAAGTGCTTTTTCCATTGCTTTGTTTTTTGTTTAAATGGGGGTCAGAATACAGGAGTCTGCTTCTGGATTTTGAGCTGCATTGAGTAAAAACATTTCTCCATCAAATCCAGTTATTTAAATCATTCTTATTTAAAAACACTGCATTAGAATTTACTGATATATATTCAACAAATTTATGGAGTTTTAGTGTTCATCTTTGCTGTTTCTCCTGTGGTTTTTTCCCTTGTGTATTTGACCTCACAGTAATTTAGAACAAATACTATGAAAGCAATTTAAACCCTTAAGTTACAGGACTGTAAAAAACCTAAGTTGCGTAAATATTGTGATTTTTCTAATACAAACAATCAGTAGTAATGACCTCCATCCTTCCTTGCATCCGTGACATGGTAAAGAAGGGGAAAAAAATTAACCTCAGTGCAGATTTTAGTATTTTTAAAGTGCAATCTCCACTTTACCTAAGGAAAAAGCAAAAAACTAAACGCTAGGATGGAATTGGTGCAGCCTTACCTCGTCCGGAATTAGCCAGGAGACGGCAGCATAATAAAGATAAATGCAGGGTGTCATTGTCCTTCAGCAGGAGCCGTGTCCCTCATCCCCATCCCCGGGCAGAGGTTAACCATTAAACGGGAATGTTTTCATCCCCGCTCCCTGCGGTGTTTAGCATATTTATCCCGCAGAATTCTCCGTGCTTTCAGCTCGCAGGGAACTTGTGCAGCCGAGGCAGCCCGGGGAGGCTGCGGTCAGACGGGAGAGTGAGGAGGGAGCATTGCTGGGAATTGCGAATGATTGCCGTAGCCCCGAGCCTTTAACCTGTGCCCCCCTGCTCCGCTGCCTGGGAGAACTGGGACCTGCCTCCTCCTCTTCCTCCTCCTCCTCCTCCTCCCCCTCCTCCTCCCCCTGCCCTTAACCATTCGTCTGCCGAAACTTTCCGGTCTGGAGGCAGCAGCCAGCGGGGAATTGCTGCTGCCGGGGAATTTCCAGCGAAAAGAATAGAGGAAAGGTGTGTTTGGAACACACTGGGATAAGCACCTTAGTGTGAGTTAGCAGAGGAATTCAGGTGCCAATTAGCAAAATTATTAAGGTATTAGTTAGCGAGAGAATTAAGGTGTAAGTTAGGAAAAGATAATAAAGGAAAGGTCTGGTTGGAATATGCTTGGGATAAGCACCTTAGTGTGAGTTAGCAGAGGAATTCAGGTGCCAATTAGCAAAATTATTAAGGTATAAGTTAGTGAGAGAATTAAGATGTAAGTTAGGAAAATATAAAGGAAAGGTCTGCTTGGAACACACTGGGATAAGCATCTTAGTGTGAGTTAGCAGGCGAATTCAGGTGTAAATTAGCAAAATTAATGAGGTATAAGTTAGCAAAAGAATTAAGGTATAAGTTAGGAAAAGATAATAAAGGAAAGGTCTGCTTGGAACACGCTTGGGATAAGCACCTTAGTAGATGAATTCAGGTATAGATTAGCAAAATTATTAAGGTATAAGTTAATGAGAGAATTAAGGTGTAAGCAAAAGAATTCATGTGTGAGTTGGCAAAAAAAATCAAGGTATAAGTTAGCAAAAGAATTAAGGTGTAAGTTATCAAAAGAATTTATGTGTGAGTTGGCAGAAAAAGGTAGAAGTTAGCAAAAGAATTAAGGTATAAGCCAAAGAATTAAGTGTGAGTGCCTCTTTAAAATGTAACCACCTCTGCAAAATCGAAATCAAGCTCTCAGTGGTTAAGCAGATCGGAAAGGAAGGGTTTGAATGTAACTGTAGCCACTTCTGCAAAACAAGGTCTGGCCCTGGTGGGTAAGATAAAAAGGAAGAGGGTTAAGTGTGACTGTGTCTGAGCACCTCGGTAAGCAAAGATCCAGCCCTCGTGGGCCAAGAAAATCAGAAGGGAAACTGCCACAAAAGGCTAGAAAAACAAGGTATGTGGTAATGGACAGGAAACAGAAGGACAGAATAATAAAGTGTAGCTATAAACGGAATATAAGTCTTGTAACAGTAAAATTAAGAGTGCACTGTGTGCTGTGTTTGTAACCGTGGCCTAAAGAAACCACAAGTTGTGTAAGACCCCAGCCCTTAAAAATGTAGCTTTTAGATAAGCAAACAAACAAGGGCAGACACCACAACTGTAAAATGATCGAACCCTGTAAATGAACCACAGACAGACATGTCCATGGAGGCGTTCACCCCTGCGCGTTCTCTTGGCACCAGTAAAGGTGAGCTTTACCTGCTGTGGAGCAGATTCCTTTGAATCGTCCTTCGCAGAGAGTTTGCTGTTGCAGCCTTTTAAAGATTCTTGGGGGGTTTAATAAGGGGAAAGTTGAGCTAAAATGTACTGGGACTGGGGGGAAACGTTCTGATAAAAATACCATGTTGGTCAGAAATAAATAGAGAGGAAACTGTCAAGTAAGTTAAGGCATAGCTGCAGGTATGACATGTACAAAATTATCACTGATTTTAAGAGAAATTCTATAAATTGAGGCTTAGTTTTGGGCTGGTTTTGTATCAGATGCTGCAGCTCCTGAGTGGAAGTTCACGTTCTGTGAATCAGTAGGTGGGAAATTTCCACTGCTCCCAAGTTGTCCTTTACTCTCTGACCCATTGCATGTCTGCGTTGGGTGACAATGTAAAAAAACATGTTCAGCAAATCGTACGCTACTGAACTTTTAACAGATAAACCTCTGGAAAATTCTGTGCCTTAAAACCCATTTTTGTCAACTGTGGCAAGCAACAATAATCTTCAACGCACAAGCTTGTGTGGCTGGGAGATGAACAGTGAGATGATCCATGGGTGTTCAATCCTATTCCTAAATACCTTTTTTAAGAGGGACTGTCAGACTGCGGCCATCCATGTTCCATGTCCTGGTGGGAATTGTGCATTTCCTAGTAATGGTCGTGTTTAGGAGGACCCAGGAGTTTGCTCACTGTTTAAAATTTGGGAAAGAGGTTTTAGGTTTCTCTGAAGATGTTAAACTGTAACACTGGTTATGAAACTGTAACCTGTAACTTTTCCATATTAAACCCTATTTGCCTCTTGTTTATTTGAATTATATTAAGGCTGGAGTAGTCATGCATAGAGCTACATTTTTAGATGCTATAAAAAAAAAAAAGATGTGTCAATGTAGTTTATAGCAAGAAATAAGGTACAACTCTTGTCTTAGGCACTTGAAACGTAAGAAACTGTAAAGTCTAGAATTCAGGAAATCATCTTAAACTAAGACTTCATTATTATCTTTAAAATCCAGTATTTTTTACTTTAAAAAAGGGAAGAAATATCTCATTTAGGAATGTCCTCTATTCAAGGTGCTAAGAACAACAGCAAGTACCTTCATATATACATAAAGTCCCAAGATAAACAAGGTACAGCAAAGGAGATCTGTGATACCATAAAACAAACATCTGCCCTAAAAGACCTTTAGGGAACAATCTTTCGGAATTTGCAAAACTCAAATTTCTTTCTGCTTTTTATCTCGTTGTTAAAGCACTGAGATAAAAAATCTTCCCCATTTTGCTGAGCTTTTTACAAAATCAGAATTTAATTGCATCCAACAGAAGTGCCATTTGATGCACGTGTGTGATCCAACAACAAATTGTGCTACAGGAGTTAGTGAAGCTGGGAATGGGGAGATGATTTTATCCCTATAACTTGCTGTGCATCCTGTATTTTGGAAGGGTATGGTCTTTGTGACTTAATCTAATGTTGTCATGGCAAAAAATTACCTGTTTCGGGGAATGGAAAGAGAACACTGCCTTTATTCCCCTGTTTCTTGTAAATACTTTTCATTTTTCACCAATTCCACCTGTGTTTTCCAGGTGGGAACCTGGATTTGGTTGCTCTTTCAAAATGTAAATGTAATTTATTGAAATTCAAGTCCCACTGACAGAATGTATGTTAAAAATGCTGTATTAGGAAACACCCCACTAGAAATGAATTTGTGAGGCTTCTTCAGAACCAGGTCAGCTGCCAGCTTCTGAAATTCTTGATTTTGGAGCCTTCTCACTCCCAAGTGTGAGATCACAGCAGGCTGGGATTTCTCAGTGAGCAGAAATGGAAAATAGGGGCTACTCCTCCATTTCTTAGGTGTGACTTCTGCCTCCTGCCCTCCCGTGCCTCTCTCTAACCCTCATTTCCCCTCTCAATCTCCAACCACTTGGGTTCAGGGTCATTTCTGAGGCTGTGCTCAGCACTTGAACAAAGTCCTGCCCATATGTCCTTTCATTTGTTTAATTCCTACTGCAAATACAGGAGTAACCTTTCGAAACCTTTGTTTAGAAAAAGAAGAGTAATGGCAGAGGCAGGATTATAAATTAATCTTGTAGATTAGCAGAAAGCTTGTGCATTTAATAAAATAACCAAAAAAGAACACCAATACCAACCATCACACCAAAAACCCAACAAAAACAAAAAAAAAGCCACCAAAAAATAAAAGCAAATTGAGATCTTAGAAAAGAAAACAACGTGGTCAATGTGCATCAAATGATTGCAAATTTGCACAGGGAAACAAACATCTGTGCCTTCAACCATGAAATAAATGTGGAAGAACACAGAGCACATTACAGCCATTATCCAGATTAATTTAGGAAAGTAGTTGGAAACTTGGGAGTGTTTGATAAATCAGATAAGGGCATGGTCTCTGTGATACAGTCCAGTGAGACAGCAAGGCAAGGGTAATGAAATTATAGTAAAATATATAATAAAGTAGTATAAAATTATAATAAAATAAATAGTAAATAATAATTATAATAAAATCATAAATAATATATTAGTAATAAAATAGTAAATAATAATTAAATATTAAAATAGTAAATAATAATTTTAAAAATAAATAAAACAACACCTTCAAGTTTTCCTGCCTACCCATTGAAGAGAAAAATTTGCTGTCTGTCCTACATGTAGAGGAATAATACCTTTGGTGTTGTCCCAGGTCAGGGTAAATAAGAACTGCTCCTATCAGTTCTTGTTTCTTATCTCACTAAATTGAAAGGCAAATTCTAAAGCAGAATAGCATCAAGGTCTTAATCAAATGTATTCATAACTAAAAATCAGAAAGTACTTCTGGGTTTTAGCTCGGGGGGATCAGAAAATTGAGTAAATTCTAATTAAGAATACTGTAAGTACATTTATGCCAGTAAAACAAGGAACCCATGACAGAAAATACACTAAGGGACCTTTTTTCATGAAAAAAAGAAGAATTAGTTCAGAGTGTTGGTTATAGGAGACAGAGGAATAAATATGCAATTTTGTCCTTTTTTTTGGTGAAGTGTGGTGTTCCCTTTCAAGAGGAAGATGTGATTGTCCTCAATGGTAATAAAGAAGATGTGGAAGTTTTGAAGAAAAGGATGGAGGAGAGAAGACTTAAAAGTAAATCAGAAAAGGTAAGATTTTTATACATTATTTAATATAAAATTGGAAGAATTCTTGTCTGCAGTGAATCTGCTCTTGGTTTTACCAATCTTTATGCAGCTGGAAGAATTTCCTCTGTGAGCTGTGTTGTATTTGAGCTCTGCTTTGGAGGGCAGTGGGGCTGGGTGTGTGTTTTGCCAATAACATCCTGAAGTTGTACATCCTAAACTTCCTCCTGACCAGCAGGCAGTGCCTTGTGCTCTCGGAATGGGTAAATTGGACTCTGTGCCAGCAAGACTTCAGGGTTTTCTTGAAATTAGTTCATTCTAGTAATGACCTCCATCACCCCTGTATTTCTCGCTGCACTTCCTGATGATGGCATCAGCTTTTTGATCTCCAAGTGGCTTTTTTTGGCCTCTGTCAGAAACAGGACATTGAGATCTGTGCATTCCTGGGCTGGTGCTGTTAGAGTGTGGATATTTATCATATTTTGTGGTTCTCACAGTCCTCAGCAATTACTGCTAATTCCCTCCCTGCTGTTGAGGCCTTCACATTTTTTATCTGCCCAGGTAAAATGCAGTGGCAATAAAGTCCTCGCAGCTCTGCTGTGCACTCTGCTGCCCTGCCCTGTGAGGTGTGAGTTGTTCTGTGGTGCTGAGCTCTCCAATGACCCTTCTGCATGTGGGAATTTTTTCAGTATTGCTGTTTTTCCCTGAGCTGCCATTGCTTGCTGGAGGATCCAAAGCAAGCAGAGCTTTAGTGCTGACTCAGGGTGCTCAGACTTGATCTCAGCACATGAATCACTGTCTGATGCTTTCAGCATCTGAGACTTGAGATGGAGGTTTCATCCCTTGCTTTTGTCTGCTGTAGGATTACACGGCATGCAAATATTTTTCTAGTTTGTTTTAAAGCAAATACTTGTTTGCTCGCCAGAGAGCATATGATTCCTTCTCACCACAGGGCCTTTATTCATCTGTGCCACTCCAGCGTCACTGGGCCTGGGCAATGCATCAAAAGGATGGTTTTCCATAAAAATCCTGCTCTTCTGTTTCCTGTTTCTCAGAGTCTCTGCATGTTGTGTCTGTAGCTTCTGGCGTAAGAGTGATCATCTCATGGTGTCTATTCAGATGGTCTTTCTTTTTTTTTTTTCCCTCAGTACATTGTAATTACAAGTTTGGAAAAAAAGTAAATTTATGATTTGATGTTGGACTATCACAGATCTCAGCAGATGAGTGCTCAGCCCCAAAAGCTGTGCTTGGTTGCACTTGGTTTTCTTTAGGAACAGGGCCCCAACAAAGCACCTGTAGCTTTGGGTCAAATAATTGTGAATAATGTGAAAGCTGATGCTGCCCACAACTTCTGCACAGCAGAGAAGTGCCCAAGTGTCCAGGGCAGCTGTGGCTTTTGTGGTGACAGCACGGAGGGACACTGCTCTGGTCTTGGGGCTCTGTGCCGTGGGTGAACATGCAAATGCAATTTGTTTGGTTCGTGGGCAATTACATGACAGGATTTGCAAATCTCTGCAGCCTCTTGGATTTCAGCCTCGGGTGGTGACCTCGGTGCCCCAGCTGGTCCCTGCAGCTGAACCAGCCTCGACTGGCACTGGCACTGGCACCGCCTGAGGCCTGGCAGCTCCAGGCCCAGGGTCAGAGCACAATTCCCACTTTCTGTTATTTCCCTGCAGCTGAACCAACCTCTGCTGGCACTGGCACCGCCTGAGGTCTGGCAGCTCCAGGCCCAGGGTCCGAGACAATTCCCACTTTCTGTTATTTCCTTCCGAGCAGGCTCGAGTGGAGCTGCTCTATTTGGAGCAGGAAGCACAAAGTCCTTTTCTTCATCCCTGTGAGACAAAACACAGGAACATGCAGCTGGCATTAATCTTATAAATTATTCAAGCTCAACTGTGTCCCATGTGCCCATAATTAAATTAATCTATAGTTTATATTATGATCATGAACGTATGCATCCATACCGTTACCAACATCTGGGAGGTGGCTTTGCTTTGGAAACCCACCCCTAACAAAAGGTGGAAATGCCCTGCATGGAGGTTTTGCAGGCACCTGAAGGCCGGATTGGATGCGACCTGCAGCACCCTGGCACAGTGGAAGTGTCCCTGCCCATGGCAGGGGTGGATGGGATGAGCTTTAGGTCCTTCCCACCCCAATATTTTATTTATTATATTATTATTGTTATATTATTGTTATATTATTTATTATTATATTTATATTATTATTATATTTTTAGAACACAAATATATTGTTTGCTTTGAGTTGGTGCAACTGTCTTGAAACACATACGCAATTCAGAATGTATAGTCATTTGTGAGAATAATGCTAATGACTGTTTAATGCATCTTTCTTTTTCTGCTTGGCATTTATGTAATCAAAGCCACTAATGGGATTTTTGTTTGGTTTTTCTGTGTTTTTTAATCTGGACAAACATAAATTAATTTGGAAAATCTGCTGCACAGATGTTTTTAAAAAATTTAGATTAACTATTTGCATCTTTTCTTTCCAATCAATCCTGCAGCAGAGGGTTCAGTTATTGACTGGTACCCAGGATGGATTTTTTTATGGACTAAACAAAATTTAGTGGATATGAGATTCAGGATTCTTCTGAAATTTTTGTAGAAAAAAATCTTTATTGATTTCAATTGTGTCTTATTAATGTTGTTCAGTTTACTATGATAATAACACACCCTGCTTTCAAAGTATGCAAACCAAAAACTGAATCCAAACAAACCCAATTTTGTCCTGCACAGTTTTCTTTAATGCAGCTGCAGCGTTCCCCAGATCATTCATTTTTCCATGTAGAAATAATACAAAAAGTGTGGAAGGAAAACCTCCACCGGGTAAGACATAAAAATGTACTAAATTCAATTGTGTGTCTATCAAATAGGAGTTGGGAGTTTTCTATTCCTTCAGTTAATTACCAGATTTCTGCTTGTGTCATTTCAGAAATCAAAGAAAGGCAAGGCGGCAGCAGCAGCAGCTTCTCAGCAAGAGACCTCTGCAGGTAATGTCATAGTTCCAAATTCTGTGTCACCTTCTGAGCCTTGAAGCTGATTCAGGACTTTTTTTTTTTCTTCTTCTTTTTTTTCTTTTTTCTTTTTTTTTTTTTTTTTTTCTTTTTTTTTTCTTTTTTTTTTTGAGGTTTTCTAAAATTTTTATTAATTTTTTTAGATTCTCCAGGTCCCTCCAAAGTCAAGAATGGAAAGGATTGTGTCAATTCCAGCTCCGGGGAAAACAGGCAGATTATCTTCACCAAAAGTTCAGGTTGGTGTTTAATCTTAATGTGAAAAATGAGAATGATTTGTTTGTTTATGTCATTCTAATTGTGCTTTAAATTGTTGGGAACCTGAATTAATGAGATTAGAGATTCCTATTCACACTCAAGGCTCTGGTGTTATCTGCTTTCCTGGCTATGAGGTAGAGGAGGAGAATCAGTACTTCCCTGATGTACAGTTGGTGAAAAATTATATTATGGCACTTTATTTGGATGAAGTGTGTTAAAAATCCCTGATTATTTGATTTTCAGTCCTTTTTTTATCTGCTAATTCGCTGTGTGTCCTTGGGAACAGAGGAATAGGACTTTGGGATGCTCTCATGAACCTACAATGTCCTTGAGGCTCTGAGCAAACTTGGCAGCCCTTAAATCTAAAGGATGGTGCCCTCTCTTTATTTAATATTTATTCTGCCATGTCATGTCTCCACACTGATGTTTTCCTACAGGATGGGTACATTTTTAAGGTCAGTCCAAGGTTTCTGTGGGAAGTATTAAGTGCTGAACATAACACCCCCAGAAAAAATTAGAGTAATTTGAAGAATCTAAGAATGATGATCTGTAGATAAACTGGGAGAAGCTGAAATTCCATCAGCAAAGCCTGTCCTGCCCTCTGCTGTCTGCTTTTATATGGGAGAGATTTTTAAAATATTTCATTCCAAACGATTATAATTGCTCCTGAATGTTGAGCAACCTCATAATTCTAACACTGTTTAATGATTTTTTTTATTTTCTGAGGGTGTCAAAGAGAAAACAAAATTGCTTTTTGAAACTGCTGTTTCTGGCTGCTGTTACATTGACCAGAGAGAGATTCAGAGGAGAGAGGGAAAATAGAGGAAAATCTGTGGGGAATGGCAGTGGCATGGGAATGAATTTGTCAACATGGCACCCTGAGGTTTCTGTACTTGGATTCCTCCAAACCCAGGGTTGGCAATGCCTTCCAGACAACTGTTGGTGGCATTACAAATATTCTGCAAATCTGGAAAGGGTCTGGGCTGCAAGGATTTGGGATGACACACACAATTCTGTGAGGATTTGGGATTGCCTGCACAATTCTGTGAGGATTTGGGATGGCACACACAATTCTGTGAGGATTTGGGATTGCCTGCACAATTCTGTGAGGATTTGGGATGGCACACACAATTCTGTGAGGATTTGGGATGGCACACACAATTCTGTGAGGATTTGGGATTGCCTGCACAATTCTGTGAGGATTTGGGATGGCACACACAGTTCTGTGAGGATTTGGGATGGCACACACAGTTCTGTGAGGATTTGG
>VZRL01004075.1:313076-329915 GCA_013397895.1 Origma solitaria
GCAGGGAGGGGACAGAGAAAGGGGGGGGGGGACAGAGAAAGACAGGAGGGGACAGGAGGGACAGGGAGGGGACAGGGGGAACAGGAGGGGACAGGGAGGGACAGAGGGGGGAGCAGGGAGGGGACAACGGAGCAGGCGCATCCCAGCAGGACCCCCGCAAACCCAGAGCCCAGCCCTGACCCTCCCAAGGAGCCTTTGCTGCCCGAAGCTCCCGGAGCTCCCCGAGCGCGCTGTAAATCAGCAATTCCAAGCCTAATAAATGTCTCGGCTATCCAGAGCGGCGCTGAAGGATCCCTTCTGCCACCCCCGAGTGTGCCCTAGTCCCCTGCGGCTCCGTGTGACAAGGTGTGGATGGAGGCACAGCACCCGCGGGGTCCGGAGCCACTGCAGGTCCTCTGCCACAAAGTTTGCTGGGATGTCTGCCCTGGAAAATCTGGGATTTCAGGATAAATCTATCATCTTCGCCATCCTTTCCTTCTTTTTCAGTTGTGTTGACATATCTCATTTGTGTACACTTAATATCGAGGAATTAATTGTAATTTGGGGTGGGGAAATATTAATAGTGATGAAGAGGTGAGCTGCAAACAGGGAGAGCCAGTGCCCGATTTTCATAGGATGGCTCTCAAGTGAGAACACCAGGATTTATTTGACTGCTTCATACATTAGTTTTTCAAAGCAAATTGGTCAGAAAATAGAGGGTTTGCTACACAGAAAATTCCAATTTCCATCCCAGATCAGAATGAAAAGCACAAACTACTCCCCCAAGTAAAGTTCTGTGAGATGTTGATTTGGGACAGTTGTTCCAGCCATGTTCAAATACTTTCTTAATAAAAACAAGCTACTCAGAGAATTAACATTGCATATATCTTAAATTTGAAATTAAATCAAATATTTGGTTCTGTCACCCCCTGAAAATGGGGCAAATAGCTGCGTGTTTGGGATTTAATTCCTGTTTTTCTGGCATCTGTATTAATTGGAAACATTTTCTCTCGCAATGTTTAGTGCTCCACGTTTGATTTGGAAAGATCCCTGAGTCAAGTTGGAATTTCAAAAACCAAAGAGGGAAAGAAAAACTTGTCTTCTATTTTAGGGTCCTGCAGTACTGGAAATGCAAAGGCTGCAGAGTGAATATTTAACAAGTGCCTGAGAATCTAAAAAAGTGCAAAGCAAATGCCATGCAGCAGTCGCCTTGCCTTGTTCAACTAGAGCAGCATTAAGACATTAAAAATAGATTTACAGATTTCATAATGCGATTGCAACATTCACACAGGTTGGGATTTTTAATTTAACTTTGAACTGGATCATGCAGATTGCAGGGAGACCAGAATGGACTTTATTCTAATGGGAGAATTTGCCTTACGCAGGATTACCATATCAAAGGCAGGGAAGGATTTTTGGAGAAGATGGCACAATGATCTGGGGTTGGCACCTCCTGAAGCTGTTGGCACTGGGGAAGAGTTTCAGGTCATTTCAGATCATTTCAGGGGAGTCAGGGAGGCTTTTCTTGTGTTCCTTGTGTTGCCCACTGGGCTCGGGACAGGCTGCTAAATTTTGCTTCAATTTTCTCTTGGTGTTTGAGGTCTGAGCAAACAGAGGTGACACCATCCTGGTTTGAAAAAATGACTGAGAAAAGGCCGTGGTTTAGCACTGCTGGCGGGGGGAGCTGACAGATGCCATCCCCTGCTGTTCCTTGCTCCCAAGAGCCATCACACTCTCACTGAGGTGGAGCTGATGTTGGCTCCAACACCAGCGAAATAATATTGCTAGAAAGGAGTTCACGGCAGGTGGGGACACCAAGAATTTGTGTCCCCAGCAAGGGCGGGTGGCTGCAGTGTTTTGGAGGGGTGGTGGGAAGGTGAAGAGCAGGAAGGACATGGCAGGTCCTCACCCTGGGGTGGTGGAGGGCAGCCCCTCTGCTCTGGCACCTTCCCTTGCCCTCCTCACAGCCAGGACAGTGAAATCCTTTGCTGTTCCACCCCAGGAGGATCAGACAAACTCTCACCCCGGCACTCAGAAGGGCAGGATAGCCTTGTACATGCCAAGGTGGCACAGTGAAGGTGCTGTGTCTGTCAGACATTATTTGTACCCCAACACGAGGCCATCAGATGGGATCACACCACCTAAGGGAGGATATCCACCAGCCCAGGAGCAGTTTTGTGTGAAAATGCACCTCTTTGACCAGCGGTTCTCCTCGGCAGCTCAACCCCCAGCGTCACATTAGTGAGCTTTTCCTGGCAGGGTGGAAGCAAAACTCTGCTTCCCCCCAGCCCTCGCTGCTGTGGGGAATTTTGCGTGCCACGATCACAGGGATCATCCCTGGTTTCCAGCAACGCCAGAAAATGATCCGTACGAACAAGGCAAGCGATGGAGCGAACAAAAGGAATTATGAAAACTATATAATTTTGTCTGAGAACTCTGGTGCCTTCTGGGAAGCATCACACAATCCCCAGCGTGAAACATCCCCTCAGACACGGACAGCACCGCCACGGAGCCGCGTTGGGCAAGAAGCTTGACCAGAGCAATGATTATTGATTTCAAAACACCCCGAGCTGTGTGGCCACAACAATCCGGGGCAAAATTGGAGTCGTGAGAGCGAATCCAAGCAGGGCAGCCTTGCTGCTCACACGAGTGCTGGAGATCCCTGGGTGCAGATATGCAGCAGCTGCAGCGAGGTTCGTGCAGAGGCTTGTCTTTCTATCGAGCTGAAGTGCAGGCACGGGCGCTCGGAGGGGAAGGAATGCTGGCTGAAAGGAGCCTTCTGCATTTGGAACAAGAATTCCTGCTGAATCGGAGTAAAGTGAAGGAGAGGTGACCAGTTTGGTGCAGCAGCTCAGGCTGGGGATTGCCTGTGAGCTGGGCTGATTCCTTACAACTTCAGCAATGGAAAATAAGGCTGTGAGCTTGTGTTGCTGCTGCCCTGTCCTGAGGATGAGGATGCTGCCTTTTGCCAGAGCACAAGTGAAGCTCTTACTTTCACACTCGGCCTTTTGTGGAATCTCCACTTTCCAGCCAGCCACAGCAGCTCAGGGCTTCGTGGGCCTTTTCCAAACAACCTGTGCATGATAGCAAAGGAAAATAAACTTTTGCTCACTGTGTGGTGATCCCTCACATCCCCTGGGAATGGCCAGAATGGAACATGCTGACAGCTGGCCTCTGTCAGCAGCCAGTCACAGACACCAAGCCCTGCAGGGCCCTGGGTGTGCACTGGAAGGGCACAGACACCTCTCCAGTGTGCTCATTTCGTTACAAAAATGTTGGATTGTGATGGTGCAAAGAATGATATTGTGCCACACAATACACTCAGAGTGTCACTCTGAAAGTCACTCTGGTTTTACATGATCTTTTGACGTGATCTCTTTGCCTCATTTCTCCGAAAGCAGAAATCACCTGGCTGAGGTGCCTGGTCTGTCTCAGGGGCTGAGATCCATCCTCAGCGTTGGGTAAAATTCACAATAGCATTTACAACAGTACTTGCTGATTTTATACATTCTTCTTCTCAAGCTTCCCTGTATTTAATAGCAGGTCTTTTTTTTTTTTTTTTTTTTTTTCTTTGGAAATGGAATTTCAGATTTATCTGAAGCAAAGCAGCAAGTGCTTGTGAAATGGGTTCATTCCTCCCCATCAGAGCTGGGTTCAAGATTTAGAGATTATTGAAACTGTTCTCACTCATTCAGCTTGGAGCATTCCCATGGGATTTTTAACCTCTGAGCATGTTTCCTTTCATCAGCAGCTATTGCAGTAGTCTGCAATGACTTTTTCTCCTTTGGAGCAAAAGTTAAATATGAATTTATAGCGTGATTGCATTAAGATTTCAGAACTGTGCTGCAAAAATTGAAGTTGCTGTGATCTTACCTGCCTGGAGATTACAGGTAAATAACACTTGATAAACATCCCATACCTGGGATGATATATTGAGATCCAGAGTATTTTTATTAAGCTCCTCTGAAATTATTCTCAAAGGATGCAAACCTTGGCTTAGCTACAACTGTTACCCATAGTCTTTAAAGAATATTCTGCAACCTTTTTGCTAAACAATCTGCTCAGCTGTTACCAAGTTTTACCCAATATTCAAATGAAACTTATTCCTTTTCAACCTTTGCCAAGCTGAGGTTATTAAGAAAGAGATACAAATTAAAAGGATTAAAAATGCAACTCTAATTAAACACATATGAGCAGTTAAAAGTCGGCTCTGCCCTGGTTATCTGTGCACACAGAAATATCACACACAATTTAAAACAGCCAAAGTCTCCATTAAGTGCTTGCTAAAGGCACCACCAGAGTAATAACACACTGTGCCTCCTCTGGAGCTTTTTCTGGGTGGGTGTTAAAATATTTTAAAAAATGAGATGAGCCATTGCTCTCCCCACTCGCAAAGAAGAAGAAGCTGAGGCTGAGAGGAAGGAGGGGAGCGTTCTCCCATGAACTTGAACTCCGTGACCTCACCCGTGGCAAGGAGCTCTGCTTGTCCCCAAAAGCTGTGGCAGTGCCATGGGCTGGGGGTGGCTTGCCTTTCCCAGCAGACCTGGGCTTTCTTTTCAGAAGAATGTGCAACAAAAACATATCAAGCCGTGTTGGCTCTCTATGACAAAAGCGAGTTGGTATCTCTTAAATAAGTATCTAAACAAGCCCTTGAAGACACATAATCACAAAACAGCATCAGTGATCACAGCTCGGCGTTTTAAAGGATTAGGGGGGGATTAGGACGTTTGTAAATTCCTCTCCAGCCTTTTGTAGAGACAGGATGGAATATTTTTTAAAGAATTCGCAGACTGTCTGTTAAAAGCCTTTATTTGTGATTTGTGCTGGGTGTGGTTTTGTGATTTTTTAAAAGGCAGCATAACATGGCTCATCAATCCAGGCTGCATATAAATCTCGCTTTGTATGACTCCTAATAGGCTTCGAGGGCTTTATGCTCCTCGTGGAGAATGGGGAAAGCTCCCTGCACTGGGGAAGAACAGGAATATCCTTTCGCTGTGCCGCTGGTGCTGCTGGTTTGACACCCCACCCGAGGGAACGATATCACCTGGGGAGAAAACTCAGTGGGGCCGGATCCCCAGGAAGTGCTCCAGAAAAGCCACTCGTGTTCCAGTTCTGGGCCAGCAGAGTGTGATGGGCTTGAGCACTCACAGCAAATAGTCAGGGCTCAGCAGACAGGGTAACAGGACTTTCCTGCTTTTTCTAGGAACGTGGCACGAAGCTGGACAGGGACGGGAGGAACACCCTGACCTGTGCCAGCACCCAGGGGAGCTGAGCTGACGTCGTTTGGATTCAGGGAGTGTTAAACAGTGAAGTTCAGAGCATCCCTTGGGCCACGAGGAGTAGGAAATGGTGTGGGGAAAAAATCTGCTTGCTGGAATGGGTTAATTTTTCAATATTATTTTTGGCTGCTGTCGTCTTCTCCCCAGAGCTGCCGAGGATGGAATTTCTGTGCTGCTCAGCTCACCTGTAGCCCCCAGCAAGGTGCAGCAATCCTCGCCTGTTTGCAGATATGCCAAGGAGAGGGCAACAAAATCAGGCTGAAAACTTAGGGCTGAGATTTCAACTAATTTTTATTCCCCCTTCCCCCCCAAAAAAGCCAGAATGTTCAAAGCTCTGCACCTGATATTTCGTCTATAATTTCACCACTGTTTCTTTAGCCAAGAGCTGATCTTGACCATGAAATCAGCTTCCTGCATACGATCACTTTTTCCTGCTTGTCTGGAGACATCAGTGACCCCTGGAGGTCTTTGGGAACTGCTGAAGGTTTCTGGACACCTCCACAGGTGAGCAAAAGCAGCCTTTGACAATTATACACTTTCTCATCAACTTTGCTGATTTCTCTTATTTTTCCTGTTTTTACCAAGGTACAACAACAAGGAGCTGAAAAGCAATGCAGATGATAATAGATAGATGGATAGACAGATAGATAGACAGATAGACAGATAGATAGATAGATTATAAATATCCCTGGCAGTGTCCAAGGCCAGGTTGGACAGGGCTTGGAGCGCCCTGGTCTGCTGGAAGGTGTCCCTGCCCTGCCCTCTCTCATGGGATGAGATGAGTTTAAAGTCCCTTCCAACCAAACCATGCTGTGATTCCATGGCTTAGGGCAGTGAGGGAGGCTCCCCAGCAGCTTCTGGCCCTCGGCTCTTGTCTGAGCTGGGAGTTCAGGTAAAAATCCAAGCAGCAGTGTCCTCCCTGCCAGGAAAAGAGGGGGTCCCACCCCATGTGTGTTCGACAGGTTCTTTGCTCCCTTCTGGCTCTCCTTCTATTCAGAGCAGTGTTCATTGCCAGGTTCTGTGCGGGGAATTAGGGCAATGTTAATTTTTGTTGCTGCCTGTCCCTCAGCCGTGGCCCGTGAGCTCTGGCCCAGGGCCAGGCTGGAGAGCTCAGGAGCTCTTCCTCCCTACCCAGAGGTGCTCCCCTGCAGAAACAGCACCGCGAGGATCGTGGGGTCACCCTGGGGAGATGCTGTCATTCACGGCAGCCTAATTAACCTGCTGAAGCCAGGGCACTGAAATGTGAAATGAAACTCTCCACCTGTCCGGGAGAGCAGAGCCTGCACGGGCTGAAATGGGAGAAAGGTCCCAATTTGAAAGCGGAGGAGTGGGTGTAAACCTTCCCTTTAGAAGTGGGGAGGGATCAGTACACACAGGCCCAGCAGCAGCCCAGCTCATTGCTAATTGCAGCTTCACCTTTTAGCTAGATATTAAAAAAAATTCATAATCCTTGAATATTTAATGTCCTGTTTCTTCATGAGCACAGGGATGAGTTGAGAAATGAGAGTCACTGGAAGAGAGGGGCAGAAAGCAGAGCAGCCTGAGCCCTCCCCCCAATGCAGGAGCGCTTCAAAAAGTGAAAGTTTTGCCCTTTCTGGTCTGCTTCTCTCTGTGCTTCAGTAATTCCTGGGTGACTGAGAGCGACCTTCCAGGTCAGGAGCCTCCAGTTAACAGCCGGGAAATGCCCTTCCCACTGGTCATTATTGCCTAATTAACAGCTGGCAATATTACCCAATCGATGACAGTGACAGAGGTGCCATTTGCAGGGGTGAGGGCTGTGCAGCGCTTGGCAGCGTTTTCCTGGGAAAGCCGGGCACTGGAATGCCCAGCTGAGGACTTGCCCAGGCTCTGGGGAGGTGCCTCCAGCCCCAGCTGTGCCAGGAGGAAGGTTTTTCCCAAATGCAGTGCCTAGGAATGGCCTCTCTCTACCTGGCAAGGCGAGTGATGGGATGGGGAAGTGTATTTTAATGTCCTGGGTGGCTGAGCTGGAAAAGCAAAGCAGAAACTGCCAGGGAGAAGGAGGCTTTGAAGGCTGGAGCTCCCTGGTCCCCATGGGAGTCCTCTGGAGGCCTCTTGGACTCACTGTTCCAGCAGCAAATTCCCACAGCAGGAGCAATGGCGTGATCCGATGAGTGCCAGGAGCTGGATCCTGCTGCTGGGGGAGTGCAAAAAGACAGAAGAGAAAAACTTCCCTTTGTGGCACTGAGCTGGGCTGGTGCAGCTCCCCACAGCAGGGCAGCCCGAGGCCATGTGCAGTGACAAAATCTGGACTCTGCTGCCCCCGGAGTGCAGGGACACATTCATTTATCCCTTCTGAGAGGGGGAACAGGGCGTGACACTAGCAGTGCTGTGCCCTGCTCCAGCACACAGCCCTTAAAACAGCTCACCCCTTAAAGCATCTCACCCCTTAAAAACCATCTCACCCCTTAAAAACCAACTCACCCCTTTAACCATCTCACCCCTTAAACCATCAGAACATTGAACCATTTTGCATCAGTGTGGGCATGGAATTGCCCCTCTGGCCCCCGGGTCCCTTCAGGCTGGATTTAGCATCTCCTGGCTGCACGGTCTTGCTCACAGTTACTCTGGAGCGGCCAACTTCATATCATTGTAATTAATGTGAAATTCACCCGCAGGCCCTGAGTGTTTGGTGGGGCACAGAGGTGTCCCAGTGCCATGGAATGATCAGAGTGCACAGCTGAAGTTGTCCTGGAGGAACCAGAGCAGAGGGACCTGCTCTGAGAGATCCTCCAATTCAGGATCCTTGCAGGGAAGCATCACGAGGTGTGGAAATGTTCTCCTGTGTTAAATCACCAAATTAAAAGTGTCAAGCCAAACACAGATACACCTGAAATAGTATTTACTGCTATAAATGATGCAGAAAATGAATATGGGTGGAATTCTGCTGAGCCCTTTTCAGATGCACTTTGCTATTTACAGCCGTCCACTGGAGAAGCTTGGGCTGCAGCCAGCGTCGCTGTTTGCTTTGGAGAACCAGAGTCCTTTTATTTGCGCTAATCATCCACCTGTGATAAGAGAAAAAAATAATGGAGGTAAAAATAGCATGTCAATGCAGCATTGCTGAGGGTGGGAAGAACAGAGAAAACAACTGAAGGTTTTCCGTCGAGAATGAGCTTTTAAAGGGTCACAGATGATGATCAGTGAGGAGCACAATTCCTGTCAGTCCCACTCCTGCTCATTCACCGCAGGGATACCCAAACCCTGGAGAAATCCGTGGGTGTTCCTGGGCCGTGTTTGCTTTTCCTCAGACCAGTTTTCCAGCTAATGCTTTCAGAGACAGGTCTGAAACTAAGATTTCCATATTTATGTGCCTATTAACATAGATACATTAAAAAACTTAATGACCTTATGTAACAAATTGCTGTATGACATTGTTAACGACTCGGGAGAGGATCTGTACTTAGGGAGATAAGGATGGCATTTGCAATGGCACCAGCTCGGGGAAAATTACAAGGAGCAGCAATTGCATGGTTTGGGGAGACTGTCCTGAGACTGGAGCCTCGAGGAGCTGTCCCGCCAGCGAGGTGGGGAGCCCAGAACCCTCCTGCAGAGCTCACACAGCCTCCACCCAGGCTTTTGCGATATCCCAGGGATGGGACGAGGCTGTGCTGGGAGTCAGCATCCCCTCTGCACCATCGCTGCCTTCCTGCGCTGAGCAAGAGCCTTGGGGCGCGTCTGCCGGGAGCTGAGCTCTCCCTGTGCCTCTCCGAGCTGGCTGATGTGCTTTGGGAGGCTTTGGGAGGCTGCCAGCCACTGCTCTGGGCCTGCTTCAGGGGGGAATTGGTGTCCCTGGCACGGCAAGTGCTCCCGAAGCTCCCGGAGCACATCTGGCCAGCTTGGGGCAGGGAGAGCTGGAGATTTTGTGGCTTGTAGATATGCTTTACATGTCCCTGTTTCCTGCTTCCCCGCTCTCAACAAGGAAATAGCTCACCCCAAAAGTTTCGGGGCAGGAAGGCAGGGTGCTGCCTGCGTGCGTGGGTGGTGCAGAGCTGCTGAGGACAAGCAGAGCACGGCAGATTCTCAGTCTGGGGCTGCTGAAGGTGTAAGTTCTCCTCCCCTGCTTGTGTGCAGACACGATCCTCACCACGGACCAGACTCAGGGGCACAGCACCCTCTCTGGAGGACCTGAGGAGTGGCTTTTAGGGAGTGAGGGGCTCAGGATTTAGAAAGGAGAGTGCTCAGGCCCTTCCCCATCTCAGTGAGTGCAGTTTTGTACAGACAGGTCAAAAGTGTGAGGCTCTTCACCGCAGGGCAGCAGCTGTGGCAGCACAGTGGGAGCTCATCCCTCCCTCCTGCTCCCGGGGAAGCCTCCTGTGCCCATCCACAGCTCTGGCACTGAGCAGGGCCAGCTCTGGGCTCCAGGACTCTCTGGGGGCTCGCAGAGGTCGGGCTGGCTTTGCTGGAACGAGCCGCAGGGGCAAGGGGCAGCAGGAGCCTGGGCACGGACAGGGAGCCTGGGCACGGACAGGGAGCCTGGGCATTCCCGGGGCACTGGGGGCTCTGCAGGACCCTCACACAGGGCCACATTTCCCTTTGCTGATGTCTGGCACAGAGCAGGTGGTCTCTGTCCCCGCCAGGGAACACCACGGTGGCTCGGGGGCTGGGGACAGCCTTGACCGGCGCTGCTCGCGGGGCTGTCGGGCGAGCCTCACGGCAGGAGATTTACAGCCAGGCTGAAAGGAGGATTCCCCTGGCAGAGCCGTGCCGGGATAAGCCCCGCTGACAGCAGAGCACTTTAGCCGCCGTGCTCTGTGTTTGCACAAGAGCAGCGCTTTATCGCCGCGGCTCTGCGGGCAAAGCTCCCCTCGGGCTACTCCGGCTCCGCAGCCTCCCTGCGGAGCTGCGGCTCGGCTCCGAGCACAAATGCATCCCACCGAGGGGCCCTGGGGGCTGCAGCCCCTGGGACACCGTGCCAGGCTCCCCCGGGCGGGCAGTGCCCGGGCTGGGCTCGGGTCACCTGCAGCCACCCTGCCCGGGCCACCTGGCCGGGCTCGGGGCTAACCCATCATTAGCATGGGCGCAGCTTGCCCTGCTTGGAGCCGTGTCTGCCCATGGATTTGCATCTGCGGAGCTGAGCTGGTTTTGTTTCGCTGTTGTGATTGTTTTCAATTCTAATGCAGCCCAGCACGGGGAAGTGGTGACCTCGTTCCTCTGCTCTCGGCATCGGGGCTGGCTTTCAAAGGCACCGTCCATCCTCCACTGCCACAGCTCTCACACGTAAAATCTGCCCTCCCTGGCCTCCAAATTCCCTCTTGTTCCTCAACAGAGCCTTGTCCCATGGGTCTTCAAAGCGAAACTTCCCTGTGTCTCACAGGGAGGGAGCAGCTCTGCTCACATCTCTCCAAGGCTTCCCCTACCATCCCAGGCCACACTCCCAATATTGTCAATCCCAGCTCTCTGGACACCCAGGGCACCTCACAGTCCAAATTTGGTCTGGGTCGGGTGTGGACCCAGGGCTGCCTTTCTGCTGAGTCCATCAAAGCCCAGGGTATGGTCAGCTTTGGAGTTTTTGTGAATTGGTTTTGGGGACAGGATGATGGACAAGGTCAGGCTGCAATCGTGCAGGCAAAAGACATCTTATGCAGCATAGAACTGCTGCAAGTTAATGTTAGCTTCATCTTCAATACATTTGCATTGTTAGAGTGAATTCATACTGACTTGGTGCTTTCCAGTGTTGGATTTTTGTAGGAGGAGGAAGAGATTTAAAGCTGCTTATACTGTGTTGCCTGGTGGTGTCCAAATTGTGGATCCTAAATCCCAGGAAGCCCAGAAATGAAGATGCCTGGAATGCTGCCTGAATTCACATTCGAACTGAAGCACCCTGAATCATTACCCCCATTTTGTTGCTGAAGAGCAAAAAATGTTGGTTTTCAATAGAAGAAAAATCACCTGGACATCCCAAGTCCGTGTCCCTCTACAATCTGACTTGCATGCAATTACCCGAACGTGGATAAGAGGCTTCAAAATAATGTGAATTCTTTCACCTCAGAGTGTCTCCTCTGTGCCTCTGCAGCAGCAGTGCTGCAGGAAGTTTCACAAATAATTTTGCATGGAAAAAATAAAACTATTAAAAAAACCACTCAGCCTCTGCATGTGTTCGCTAGAGTAACCAAAATCAAGTCCTTGAGAGAGCTTTTCCCCCATTGATGAAACAGTTCAGATTTTGTCCAGCTGAGTTTGATGGAGAACTCCAGGAAAATCTGGCTATTTAGAGGGATTAGGAGTTTTCAAGAAACTGGACTGTGGAAGTAAGAGTGCAACTGAATATGTTTTCTTTACTTATTTAAATTGCCTACAGGGACAATCCTCAGCCTCAACTCATATGACCCATTGTCCTGACATCAAGGTCGGTTTCCTGATTTCGTCACCCCTGAACACTGAAGAGAGGAAGGTAACCAGAAATAAGGTGGCTGCTCTGTAAAATCCTTCCCTCCTGCATGGGTGCTGCACCTCTGCTTTATATTGTGCTCAAAATCAGCTTGGAAAGTGTTTAATATTTCTATTAATTATTTTTCTATTTAATAATTTTTCTATTAGGATTTTAAACTTGCTATGTGTGTGTGTATCTACGGACGTACATGGAGAAGTATTTTAGAAAACACAATTTATGCACTTGATTGATACCCTGAAGGTGCACAGGCTGCAGGACCCCTCAAAGTTAGGGATGGAAAAAACCCTTTGTAGCTTCTGCCCATCTCTGCCCACAGAGGAACTTCCCCAAACATCAACATTGTGCCCCAGCATTTGTTTGCATGAAACATCATCACCAACCTTTATGTTTTATAATATGAATTATGTCTATTGTGCCAAGAGCCTGTTCATCTTTTTACACTCCGAAAAGAGCCTTACTAAATATATGAATCCTGACTTCACTTGTAGCATTGTGGTGTTTTGACTGTTCGGGGGGTTTTGATCTTCTTTTATTTTAAGCAATAGGGAACTGAGATTGTTTACACACGGTCCAGCAATGACAGCCTTTGGAGCAACACTCTGGCTAACAGCTCCTGATGGACATAAAAAGGAGGGAATTAAAAAAATCAGAGCATTTCTCCAGAATGGACTCGTCATTGCACTGCAGGCAAAATGTCAGAGCCCTGAGGAGGAACCTCAGGATAAGTGGGCAGAGATGGGGATCAGGGACCACATCTCTCACTTCTCTCTTGGTCCCACGGGATTAGAATCCAGCTCTGGCCAGTGCTGGGATTATTATCCTTGCTCTCTGAATGAGCAGACCAAGGTGAATGCAGCTGCTGTCATATTTGTGGTCATCCCCTGCCTCAAGGACAGGGGCAGGCTGGGAACCTGGATGTTCCTGTGCCCTGTCCCACGCTGTGGCTGCAGGCAGGCTCGTGTGAACTCTCTCTCTCCCAGGTATCCATCTGCAGCCACAAACCATCCAGCCTGACAGAAATTCTCGTGTACGAAAGCCAGAGGAACTCCTTTGCAGGAGCCCCAGGCAGCTGCACATCACTGCTGAACCTCTGCCACATGCCATGGAGCATCTAACCCAGGGCCCAAAAGCGCCTGGTGCCAAAGCCTGTCACTTCTGCCCAGGAATTGCTAAACATCCTCTGCGCTGAAGGCTCACGGCACGCCATGGCCAGGGGACTGCTGCTCCAGCTCCAGAGGGAAGGAGCAGGAAGAAAACATAGCTGGGATCATGTTTATTAAGCAAATTAATAGGTTGGGGGAAAACTAGCTCTGGTGTGGGCACTTTCTTCTTGCTTGCTGCAGAAGTGAGAGCTGAAGCTGAGGCAGGGAGCTGGGCAGGGAATCAGAGCCTGTGAGAGCAGCCCCTCCCCGCTCCCCATCACCCTCACTTTTGGGGGGACCAGCACGGCCCCGATGGGTGCTGACTGCACCCCAGCACCAGTGTAGAACCACGGGCACCGAATGGGCTGTGTTGGGAGGGACCTTAAAGACGATCCCGTTCCACCCTCTGCCCTGGGCAGCGACACCTCCCGCTAGCCCGGGCTGCTCGAGCCCCATCTGACCCGGCCTGGGGCACACGGAGCACCGGGGCAGGTGCCCGGAGCCCCGCGGGGCGGCGGCAGCCTCGGGGGAGCTCTGCGGCCGAGCCAGAGGCTCCCGAGGACCGCTGCCCTGCCGGGGGGGCACGGCGGAGGGCGAGGAACAGGCTGCCGTCAGTCAGGGACTTCGGGATGCTCCCGGCTGCAGCAGCCGCGGGGAAACACACGCACAGACACACACCGCCCCCCGCATCCCCCGGGGCGCCGAAAAGGGAGGAGAAACGGCGGAGCAGCGGGAAAAAAAAAAAAAAAGACTTAAAAGTGTCCCGGCTGTGCCGCGGCCACTGGGATCCGTCCGGCAGCCGGGAACGGCCGGGCAGGGCTGTGTCTCGGTGCCTTCCCGGGGCAGAGGGCGGCCGGGTTTGGGGAGGGGGCGGACAGCGGGAGGGGGCTGCGCTGGGGATGCTCCGCGCCCCGGTGTCCGCGCTCGGCCGCTGGGGATGCTGCCCATGGCTCTGCGGCGGAGCATCGCCTGGCACGTACGTACGGCGGCACTGGTCCCGGGGACCCCCTGAGCCCCCCGGGAGCCGTCCCGGCCCCGCGGCTCTGCCCCCCGCCGTGGGCTGGGGTCCTGCCCCTCCGGCGGGATGGGATGGGGAGGACACCCCGCTTTGCGCCCCTCCCCGCGGCAGCGCCGTGCAAGTTCCGCGGAGTCTCCCGGGGCCGCGGGGCAGCAGCTGCCTTTGTGCAGCTCTGCAGGAGCCGAGGCGACAATCCGGACAGGTTGCTGCAGCCTCATTAACAACACAGATATGTGTGTGTTTAAATAATTTTTAGAGGAAGAGGGATGTAACTAATTAGCATCCCCACGCTCTCTTTTAATTGCTGCCAAATAGGAAAACTACTGACTGTGACAGAGGCGCAGCAGTGGGCTCTGGCTCCCCTCCCGAAGCGTGTTCACGCCTGGGGGTGCTTCGTGGTCCCCATGGGAAATTCTATCCTCGGCAAAAAGGGAACTAAACCCCCGTGAAGCGAGGCACCTCTTCTGCTTGGAATCAGGGGATATCCCCGAAGTAAGAGCGCTAATTTTAAAATATTTTATTATTATTACTTTTTAATAAGTAAATAAAAGCCGCCACCTGTCAGGAGCCGCCTCCCTTTCTGGCTGCTGCTCGGCCCCTGCGCAGCTCTGCCCCGCGTCTCAAAGGCGTGTCCAGGGAGGTTCGGTGTCCCTGCGGCAGCCCTGGCTGCCTGCGCCCTCCCTGTGCCCGGGACTTTCCTGCAAATGGAGAGTTCCGCCGGCCGCAGCCGCCGCTGAGCCCCGCGGGGACCCCCGGCCCGCCCGCCGCCGCTTCTCCCGCTTTGAGAGAGCCGCGGATGGCTGCGGAAAGCCACGCTGCGGAGAGGGAACGGCTCTCTCAAAGCTTTCTCCCCCGCCCTGACCCCTCGGAGAAGAGCGGAGCTGCGCGGGTGTCCGGCCGGTGTTGGCACCGAGCACCCCTCGCCAGCAGCACCGGAGCGGGGGCCGCATCCCTCACCTGCGGGCGCGGGGCTCTCGGGCCGGGCGCCCGGCGGAGGCGGCGGGCAGTGCCCACCCCTGCCCTGCCTTCCCTTCTCTTCCCTTCCCTCGCCTTGCCCTGTCCGTGCGCTCCCCGACGAGCCCAGACCCTGCCCCGGTCCCCGGCAGCGGCTGCGAGCTCCGAGCGAGGAGCAAGTGGATGTACGGGAAAGTTTGTCTCAAACTTTGTCGTGTTTAGCCTCTTCTCTGCTCTCTCGGTTTGGTTTTTAGGAAGCCGAGTGCTTGTTTTGGTCGCCTTGCTTAGGTAATTTCTTATACATCCCTCATCCTCTTCCACGCTTCTATTTATAATTATTGTTCATATACACACAATAAATAATGAGAACGCGAATTCGTGATTTTGGCCACCAAAACGAAGGTGTTGAGGCACTGACAATTCCAAAGAATGATAAAATCCTGTCCTTTTCTCAATGTGACATTTCTCAGCAGAAAGAAAATCTGGCTTCTGACGTTATAATAAAAAAACCCCAATGTTGCTACAATTCTCCTTTGGAAGGAAGAAGAGCTGATCCTAAACCTGGGAAGCTCGACGGTTCCTTTCCTCGTTTCTTACCTAAATCCATCTTGTCCCTTTAATACAAATGAACTTTAAGCTCCCCCTGTATTTTATTATTTAGATTCCTAGTCTAAATGACGCCAGGAGCAGCGCAAGCACACTCGCTAATAATCGTCGCGAACTGCATTTCAAAGAAACATCCCTGGAAGAAAAACACCGTCGTTAAAAAAAAATAAATAGAGACTCCACCAAAAATGATAATGTGGAGTCGCTGATGATGATGGGCTTAATGCAAGTGCTGCAAATCAGCACCTGCGTGGTAGATAAGGCAGATAACACCTCCAACAGTTACTTCCAGCACCCCCGTCCTCCTGGGGTTTATTTTTAGATCATTCATTTAGCCGAATGGAGGGGTTTATGGTGTTTGGATTTTTTTTTTTTTTTAAATTAGTGTTATTTTTCCTCCCTGATTTTGAGGGGGGAAAAAAGTGAGTGAAGTGTGAGCTGGTTTAATCTGGAGACTTGGGTCTATCTCGGGCCTTTAGTAGCAGCTCGTCCCCGGGCACTGATAGCCAAGATCTCCGCAGCCAGCACTGTCCAGGGTCAGCTTTTGTCTGTGCCACAATAAACAAACACTTGCTCCTCTCATGTAAATGAGCAGTGATCCGGATGCACCTTAAAACACTGGGAGAAGTCGTTGCTTTTGAAAACGATGTTCATTTTGTCTGACACACATAACTGCATAGATCAAATGCCTGCAGAAAGGTAGCAATTTGGCAGGGAAGTATTTTCTAAGCTTAGATGAAAGTGTGCTCACGGCGTCCGAAAATGCCTGTCTCACCTCCCACCTGCTTCCCCAGCCCCGAGTTTGCGCGAAAAAATTAGACAGGCGGGATTTTCGTTAAAAAAAAAGTTTTAAAAATAAAATTTTTTTAAAAGTGATGCGAGGAGCCAGTCACACAATTCACAGAGCGCCGGATCGGGGACGCTGAATCAGGGCTGCTTTACCTACCGGGGCTTCTAAACCACTGCAATAATCTTGTCAGATCATTAAGTAAATTATACCTTAAACATTGGTAGCTTACAAGTTGTAATCAGTAATTCAAACTCTTGACAATTATGCAAATGAAGCCCCGGCTGCGCTCAGGCTTTCTCGCTTTTGCTACGAGGACTTTTTCCGAGTTTATTTCGCCCAAAACCCGCCGAGCGTGGGGGCAGCGCCGCCCCACGCGGGTTTTAACGAAGTCCTTCCACGCGTGGGGGCGCGGGGAACACCCGGCAGTGCTTCCACACCCCCAAAAACCATCCGGCACGTGGGGGAAGCCTCTCTGAGGCTCGGGCGCGGGGGATGCCCACGCGTGACCCCTTCCCCGCGGGGCAGCCCCGGCCCCCCGAGCGCCGCGGGGGCGGCACGGGGGTGGGGGTCCGGCTCCGCGCTGCCCGCCCACCCTCCGCGGGCGCGGAAGGAGTGGCTTGGGGCTGCGCGCTCCCTCCTGAGTGGCTGGCGGCCGCGGC
>VZRL01004075.1:330845-389677 GCA_013397895.1 Origma solitaria
TTTTTTTTTTTTACCGAGTCTTTTGAACTCTCGAATTAAACGAGGTGCGAGCCCCAGCTGGGAGAGCCGAGCTCGCATCCCTTGTTCCCCAAGGAGCAGCGCCGTGCGGGAGCCGGGCAGCCCGGAGCTGCGGAGCGCACCGGAGCGGGGCGGGATGCGGTGGGCCCGGGCCGGCAGGTAGCAGCCGCGGCGGGCACAGCCGGCCAGGGCGAACCCTTCCTTCCCACGTTTTTCCTCCCCGGGAGCGGCTCCCGCCCGCCGCGAGGTGCTCTCGGGTTTTGATCTCTCCGAAATCGGCTGTGCCCCCCGTGCCCCCCCGGCTCCTGGTCCGCCTGCTCGGCTCCTACAGATTAGCTGCAGTCCCCGCTTCACGCTCCATTGGGACCCCATTCACCTCTTATTAACTAGCCCTGTTATTTTAATGACCGTGAAGCCCGAAGCTGCTAAATCCCTGGATCAGCTCAATGTAGACATTTCAGCTTTGACTGCTGAGATTGGAAATCGGGGGAGAAGCGGCGATGGCACGGCGGGAGGCAGCGCCCCGTCGGGCAGAGCCGGGAGCCCTGGCCCGGGCGACTCCCGGGAATGGGAGGGCTGGGGGTGCCGGGGGTCCCCGGCCGCTGCTGCCCAGGGCCCATCGCTCCAAGGGCGGCGGCTCCGCAGCCCCCCGGCCCCGGCGTCTCCTCGCAGCCGGGGCAGCGCGGCGGAAACGCGGCTGCGTCTCTGATTTGAATTTTTCTGATTTTAATGATCCTTGTGATGACTCGCACAAGCGGGAGGGTTGGTCTGGTGTAGCTGCGATGAGGAGAGCAGCGAGAACTGGTTTGTAATCTCTCACCTTGGGAGCGGGGCTGATTTCCTCCGCGAAGTGCCTTAAAAACACCGGAGTCCGCGGGCAGGAGCGGGGCGGCTCTCGGCTCCCTTCTCTCCTCACCGAGCGCCACCACCCGCAGCCCCGAGCGGTGTCTCCCAACTCCGCTGACGGCCACCCCGTTGTCCCCCACCCCTGTGTGCTTTCCAGGACCGGCACGATGGGAGCAGCAACGGGAACCCGCGGCTGCCGCACCTCTCCGCCGTCAGCCAGCACCTGTACAGCCCGGCCCCGCCGCTCTCGCACTCGGGCGCCTCCGACTTCCAGCCCCCCTACTTCCCCCCTCCGTACCAGCCGCTGCCTTACTCCCAGTCCAGCGACCCCTACTCGCACCTCGGGGACCCCTTCTCCATCAACCCCCTGCACCAGCCGCCGCCGCCGCCGCCTAGCCAGCAGCAGAGCGCTTGGCCGAACCGGCAGAGCCAGGAGCCGGCGGGGCTGGCCCCGCACGGTCGCCCCGGGCTGGTGCCGCACCTCTCGGCGCTGGAGAGCGGCTCCGCCGGCAGCCGCCGGGAGACTTTCCGGCGCTCCGAGCTGCTGCTGCCCCACGGACACGGGCTGGACGCCTCGGCGCTGGCCGATAACCTGGGCCTGCACGATATGGCCCACCAGATGGAGGAGGTGCAGGTAAGGACCGCCCGCAGCCCTGCTGCGGATCCCACCCCGGGCGCGCAGAGAAATCCGCATTTTCTCCCCTTCCCTCGCCCTTAGGATGAGGGCGCGCGGGAAGGGGGTGGGTTTCCCAAAACCCCCGGATTTTTCCCTCTCAGCTCTTCCAGGTGCGAAACTTTCTCCCCCTTTCTCTTTCCAGAATGTGGAAGATCAACACTTACTAATGCATGACCAGACAGTCATTAGAAAAGGTCAGTAAGGTGGCACCGCAGTTTTACTTTCCCTTGTCAATAGTTAAAAGTTTAATGACGCACCGGTGAAGTGACGCCCTATTATTTTTATAAAGACCGATCCTTTGGGATCGGAGGGCGGAGGAGTTTTCATTTCACTCTCTGTGGCTGGATTTTTTTAACGCTGTCCGAGGGAAGGTGGCGGCGGGGACAAACCGCCAGGGCTGCCCCGGGGCGTGAGACTCCTCCGGGGACACGACTGTCCCCCCATGCTGTGCTCTTGTGTTGTGACTTTAATCGAAACCAGGACCTTGAACCGATTTTAATCTTTCCTGAAATATGTGTGTGTGTAAAGTGACATGGGGCTTTTCTTTTGTTTGTCTGTTTGGGTTTTTTTGTTGTTTCTAGCGCTCGAAGACAGTTTTTTTTTCTTTTTTTCTTTTTTTTTTTCAACTTTTTTATTCCAACTTCTTTACAAGACTTGAGAAAGGACTGAGTTCACTGGCAGAAGACTGTTTGGCTTTATCTTAATCGAAATTGGTTTGTGGCTGAGATTTTGAGGAAGGAGGAAGACGTATTGACTCAATTTACAGTAATTTAGGTTTTTTCCTTGCTTTTGTTTTTAAACAAATTTGTGCTTAAAAAAAAATCAGAAGTTTCCTCTGAAGACTTCAAACAAATACCTAACTGAGGAAAAGCAGAAGTGTGTGTCAGAGCGCTGATTGCTGCCTTTAGCTCATGGGAGAATAATTTCGCTGTCAGATGCACCACTGACAAATCTTCCCCCTCCGGGAGCGGGGCCGACCTCGGCTCTTTAACCCTTTCACCAGCAGCACTGGGTGAACTGGGCGGATTCACGAGGGGATGGAAAAGCTGCATCTGTGGTTTGCTCCTTCCAAAGCCTTTGTTGTCCCTCCTCACCTAAAGGCTGAAGCTATTAACGAGGAGCAGCTCCTTACTTTCGGTTCTGCCCTGGGCTGCATCCCTCTCTGTTGTGCTGTCTGGTATGAATTTGTTGGGATTAAATTCCAAAGGCGGTTTCTTAAATCTGCGTGTGCGAGGTGGAAGATGAAGCCCAGCGGGAGCTGGGAGGTTTCTCCCTGCCCTGGCTCGGGAAGGGTTTTGGCGGTAGCTGAAGGATGCTAATTTGGAGTCTGCCGTAGGATCGGGCTTTTTGTGAGCACGGCTTTGCTAACTTGCAGCCTGCTGCTCCCGAGGTGTGGGGTTTGTGTGCCTGGAAAAGCATTCTTTGTTGTGTTCGGCAGCTCCTTGGAGTCCAGGGGCAAAATCCAGCTGCTCTGGAATAGTTTTTGGGGACCTTTCGGTCCCTGTGCCGCAGATGCGTGCTGGGGACGGGGGCCACTGGCGTGAGCGTTTAACATCAGACAAAATCCTGGCTCCTGAGTGGTTTTTATAGAAAGGAAGTTCACTTGCCGCTTCTTCTGCATTTTCCCCTTCTATAAAATACCTGCTTTCCCTTCTCCCCCTGTAGGTCCCATCTCCCTAACGAAAAACAGTGCTCTGAGCCTGCCCTGCCAGAAGGATGGATTAATTGGGGTGGTGATCAACCCCAATGAAGTGTTTTGCTCCGTTCCGGGGAGGCTCTCCCTGCTGAGCTCCACGTCCAAGTACAAAGTGACAGTGGCGGAGGTGCAGAGGCGGCTCTCGCCCCCGGAGTGTCTCAATGCCTCTCTGCTAGGAGGAGTCCTCCGAAGGTAGGATGGAAGCATCCCCTCCCAGCCGCCCCTCCGTGCCTGCTGTTTGTGTTTCCCCTGCTCTGCTGGGTGTGAGCAGTGCATCAGCACAGCCACAGCCTCTCAGCCAGTGCCTGAATTTTCAGAAGCCCAACGACGCTGTATCCTAATAGGCTTTGGAAATTAAAGTTCTTTGCACTTCTGCTGCCTCTGGAGAAGTGCTATTAATAGCTCTGACAGCAATTCTTGTTCTGTGTTTCAAGTTGGGGTTTTGTCTCAAAACCAGCACATGGAGCTGTCTCTGATTCCCAAGACAAACAGTTTCAATGTGGAATGATTTTTTTAATTAAATATCGTGGTCCTGATTAATCATTACAAGGACAATTTTTATGTCCTTTTTTGCATACCCTTAATTTGGCTTGTGATCATCCTACAGCTGTTGGTTTCAGTGGTGCAGTTTGAAATATTTTGATTTTGACCTGCTGTGTTTCATCCTGGCGGGTTTGTTGTAGAGCATTTTAAAAGTAGGTCACTTGAAAAGAGCCTGTTTTTTATCTTCCCCCCACCCCCCCAGTACAACCCTATTGAATGTCAGTAACTGGAATTTCTCATCTTAAAAATAAGTGTCCCCTGAAGATAAATAAGGCCATTTTTTTCTTTTTAATTACAGAGCCAAATCTAAAAATGGTGGCAGATCATTAAGGGAAAAACTGGATAAAATTGGCTTGAATCTTCCTGCTGGCAGAAGGAAAGCTGCAAATGTGACACTATTGACATCTTTGGTGGAAGGTCAGTCTTAAAAATAAACTTTCTCCCCTCGTGTGCAGCTTTTATCCTCTAGGCAAAGCACGGGAAGGTTAGAAAGTCCCTGAACGTAACAGAGAGCTTTTTGTTTGCTTTCAAGTGAGGTGGTGGGGATGCAGCAGCACCTGAGGAAGGGCTGTGTTGCCTTTGGGGGGCTCTTCTCTCTCCCTCGTGAGCCCTGCCGCTCCTCCTCACGGCTGCACCCCGGGATGCTGGCAGGGATGCGGAATTCCCGCAGGCCAGGCCGTTCCAAAACCGTGTTTGTCCAGTCTGATTCCTGAGGGCTGTTTTGGGTTTCACAGGGGTGTGCAGAGAAGGCAAAAGGGGTGAAACTCCTCACATTCGTGGGTTTGGTTCCTCGTTGGGAAACTTTCCAAAGTCTGGGCCAGCTGACTCCAGCGCCTGCCCTACCTCAGCGGTGTCCTCAGAAGCTTTGCTAATAAACAAGCTTATAAAGTGAGATTTATAGCTTTTGACTTCCTGATAGGAAACTGGAGCCCCTTTAATGTGTGCCATGCTCTGGGGACCCTCAGTCAGACTCGAAGGGTGTGTGTATGTGTTTGTGTGTGGTTTATGTTTGGAGCTCCTGTTTGAAGCAGCTCCTGGTAGTGGCACAATTTAATAGGAATAGAAGCAGCGACTGAAATGAAAAGAGTGAAAAACGATCTAACAATATCTTCCTGCTGTTTACAATGCAGCAACTTCCATTTAAAACATTTCCTTGGAAGTTTCAGAGGGCTGATATGTATGCACATGCACACAGGCACGTTGCACTGATCATGCCAATCTTTTTTATTTTAAACCTGACCAAATTGCTTTGATGAAAAAAGTGACCTGGTCGTACACCTTAAAATTTGGTTTCCTGACTGAAAATTCTTATGGAAATTATTTAGAAAGCATGCTAAGCTGAAAACTTTTATTATAAAGGTGGAATTTAGTTGGTAGATATTTTTAAATATCAGTGGACAATTTGATCTTGACTGAATTGCGCTCTTTGCTGTGCAGTTATTCTGAATAGACAGGAACTATTCTTTCTAGTATAAAAGAAAGAGAACTCTTTTTTGCAGCAGTCACCATGTAAATCTCTTTTTTTCTTGATCCAATCTTCCAAAGAAACACTGATCCATCAATTAGAAAATGGTGATGAATGATATAGTGGTGTCCTTTTGTAAAACAGGCATACACTTCAAAAATCCACACAATTTTTTCCTTAATTTCCCTGGTTTCTTTATTATAAATGATATTACACCATTTAACAAGCGTTCCCTTTCACCCATCCAGGTGAAGCTGTACATCTTGCTCGTGACTTTGGCTACGTGTGTGAGACAGAGTTTCCTTCCAAAGCAGTGGCTGAATATTTAACCCGGCCACACATGGGCCGCAACGAAATGGCAAACAGGAAGAACATGCTTCTTGCTGCAAAGTAAGTTTTCAGCTTGGATTTTGTTTTTTCTCTCCTTTTTGAGCATGTTTTTGTCTGACTGTGAATGTCTGTGACGGGGGGACAGTTTGGTAAATTCTCGTGTGTAATTTTAATTGGGAAGATGAAGCAATTCTCTTCATTTGGTTTTGGTTTGAATTCCGCTAAGGCAGCAGTTTTATTTTAGCCTGAACCAATCACGAGAGTAACAATCCTGTAGGTAAATCTAAATTAGTTTGGACCGGTTCTGTCCAGCTGCAGTAAAAAAGTGAGGCAAAGTCCTACAGCAGGACAGCTCTGAGGAAAAGGTGTCCCCAGGTGTGCCAGGGTCGAGGATGTGGCCAGCAGGTGTGGCCTGGGAATGTGACCCAGTGTCAGGATGGGAGCAAGGGGAGCTCAGCCCCTGAGTCCTCACTGCCTTTGGCAGTAACAGCTTTCCCTTGGGGGTCAGGAGCTGGAGAGTCCCTTTTTGCCTGTAATGGCTGAAGGGTTTCACAGTTCACTGGAAGCCATCCTTTGGGAGGTGTGGAAAGTCCCTGTGCTTAACCAAATGCGTGTTATGAACCCCAGTGAAGGGGCAGGAAGGGGAAAGGAGGGAGCTTTGTTCTGGCTGCTCTGCAGACACTTTGTACCTGGGAATAAACCTGAGCAGCTCTCTGGGAGGAAATACCTGTGTTAAGCTTATATAAAAATGGTGTTTGGAGCTCTCACTGTCCATTTTCCCCTGCGGAGTTCCTCTCCCAGGCTCAGGTTTAACAGCTGAGGTGTTTTCTGCTTTGGGCTCAATGTAATTCCCTGCTTTTGACAGCACCTGAGAAAAACCTGCTTAAACTGCTGAGAAAGTTGCCCTGACTTTGTGCTCACATCAGGCATGCAAAACACACTCCTGGGGCTGAATTCACCCAGCCTTCCTGAAAAAGAGATCATCTTCTATCAGAATAGATTTCTTAAAAATCGAGAAATCTAGTCTCCCTTTCCTATAGATTGAACATGATGCTAATTTTTCTTGAGTATTTTCATTATTGGCATTGCTAATACTCATTATTTCATTATTTCAGTAATGAGTATTTTCATTATTGGCATTGCTACTGGCACTAATAACAGTCTCCTGGAAGACGTTTGTGATCGAGAAATTCTGATAAAGCGATGATTCTGTAAAGATTGCTCAGCTCCTGTGAAATCCCTTCAAGGGGACAGATTTACAAGCAGCAAACAACATATGCTGGAGCATTATTAACCACTCATGTTTTGCCAGGCATATGTGTTAGTGTTTGCAGGATCAGGGCCTCGGCCTCCCTGTATATACATGGAATATACACAGCTAAATTAAATCTCCTCTTCAGCTGCTCAGGTCTTTCTAAATCGCTCAGCTGCAGCTGTGAAAGTTCTCACAGAAAGCAGCACCGAATTCCCACTCCCCACTCGAAATGTGGAGCAAACGATGCAGAGCCAGCCAGGCACCAGAGGTGGAGGGAGGATTTTGCAGAGTGTTTTTGTGATGTGGATGCGACAGAAGGTTCGTCAGGAAGCGGTGCTAATAACGAGATTTTAATTTTAGACACTGACTTTCTCTTAATTCCCACATAAATGCTGCAAAAGTCTGTGTTATTTCTGTTTATTTGCCTTTGCGTGGTGTAAAGTGTGACCCCTCTGTGTCGCAGGCAGATCTGTAAGGAATTCACAGACCTCCTCACTCAGGACAGAACTCCTCTTGGAAACACAAGACCCAGTCCCATCTTGGACCCTGGCATCCAGGGCTGTTTGACTCATTTTAGCCTCATCACACATGGCTTTGGGAGCGCTGCCATCTGTGCTGCCATGACATCCGTCCAGAACTACCTAAATGAAGCGTTAAAAATAGCAGACAAATCCTACATGAACGCTGGCGACCAGAGCCCCGCAGAGACCAACAAAACCATTGACAAAATGGACAAGCACAGGAAGTGAAAGGAAAACCAGACTTTACCCTTCCTCCTAAACACAGACTGAGATCTTCTTGCCAGGGGGAACATAGAGATTTGGGTGGTTTTTTGTCTTTTTTTTTTTTTTTTTTTTTTTTTTAAAAAAAAAGGGGAAAAAGGGGAAAAAAAATCATTCAGGATCTTCACTCCTCCTGGATCTGTGAGACAAATCTTGCTAAAAGCTGCAGTATCCCTGTTCTGTGGAAACAATTACCTGAAGATAAGTACTTGGGACAAGTGTATGGAATCCTTTGCTGTAAAAGTGGTGCTATAAAGGGGGGGTCGATGGAATTATACAGAGATTTATTTAGATTTCTTTTCCACATCTCAGTATCTCGTGGGTGACCAGCTTCATGTGTAGTTTTTAAGAGACAGATTTTAGATGGAAGCCTGTTTTGTTCTCTGATACAATTGCAGGGGTTAATTCTCTCGAAACGCAACAGTAACAATAAAGCAGTATTAAACAATGGTATAGAGATTTATGCACATTAAAATGTTTTTATAAACACCTGAAAATAGTAGGATTATTCTGTGGGGGGTTTTTTCTGTTTGGCTTTTTGTTTGTTTTTTGTTTTTTTTTTTTTTATTTTGGGGTTTTTTTTTCCTTTATTTTCAGATTACAATAGGAGAGTACTAAAATCCTGCTAGATTTAAGATGGCATTTGACATGCTTATTTTTTACAGAAATATTCAGGCTTTTAAAAACTGCAGCAATGTTGGCTGCGGTTTATATTGTCTTGGTATTTTTTTAACGAGGAATAGTTCAAAAACAAAATACTTTTAGAAAATTCACTTTCTGTGTCTAAGGATATTGCAGCTTTATTCACATATTTATATTGTCTTGTTTTTAAATTTGGGGGGGAAACTTGAAAGAATAGGCACATAACTTTTTTTTTTTTACTGTTTTTTTGCCTACTTAGGCCAAAAAATATTTCCAGGGAGGCTTTATGTGTATTAAGGGAAGCAGTGTGTTGAATGTAAATATTTATTTATGTGTAATTTAATCGGATTTGTAAATAATGGTGAACTTTTTAATACTTTTTTTTTATAAATGGGTTTCAAATTTTAATTTTGGTAAGTATTTCAAAGGTAATGGGTAAGCTAAACATATCTTTAGGTTTATGCACAGGTATGTTATACAGGGTATTTAAGACTTTTTTTTTTTTTTTTTTAATCTCAATTCTTGCCACTGAAGATTAGATTTAATCTGAGGTGTTTGTTCACAAAGCAATAATTTTGTGCATCATTCACCTGATAACTGAGTAGACATGCGAAACGAGTGTGTGAGTTAGTGTGTATGTGAATAATGGAGGTTCTGAACTCTCTTCACATATTTGTAAATGTTCCCACTATAATTCTGATGTATATGATAACCATATAATAAAAGTATTCTGGATAGAAGCATGGAATGTTTTGTTAACTGAGAACAGCTCTGTTTTCTTTCTCTGCTCGGGGAATGTGGGGCGAGTAGCACTAGAGGACATTATGTATTGAGTCATCATTGCAGCACTTTGTTCGGATTAACAGAACAGAAAGATGAAGCTGTTTGCCAGTAAAACTAATGGTTTCAATTAAACACGTTACGTATCTCCAAGAATCTTTTGATTTTTTTTTTTTTTTTTTTTTTCCCTAAGATGTCATGATCTTGCTTTCTGCCTGCTTAAATGGGCGGCTGAAACACAAACTGCGAGGCTGCCTCTCCACAAAAATCAGTCCTACCAACTTTGTCCCTGCTGAATCTGCCTTTGTTGGAATAATGTCTCTAATGACAAATATTTGCAAAAAAATAGGTGAGGTCTCCTGTCCGTTTTCAGCCCAATTTTACTGATTTGAGGGAGTTTACATTTTGTAGAATGTCCTCAAAGTGCTTTGTGCCGTAGGGGTGAGGCAGGAGCTGGAATTTTTGGTGTCTCAGATGCAAAATAGCCAAGCAAACCTTCCTGAAGAGAAATTGGGTGTTTTTTTCCAATGCTTTCGGAAAAAGGAGCCTGAATCTGGGCTTTAGTGTGTCCTTGGCCCTTCAAGACCTGCTCAGTCCTTGAGGAAGGTGGCTTGGGCCAACAGGAAAGGTGACACAGGGCTGTCAAGTGACAATTCAGTTCACATCATGGCAGTGTTCCTTCCAGAGATGTGTAAAAGAGGCAAAATGTACCATTTCTGAACCCCTTGCTTATAAATAATCTTCATGTTCTCATTTTTCCTTTAAAGGGGAAAGGAAATCCACTGGAGGTGTGCAGGGAGAAGAAAGGAAAGGGAAGCTCAGAGAAATGAAAGACTCTGTCAGTGGTGAACCGGGAGAAAAAGCTGGGTTGGAGTTGCAATCCAGTCCCCTTCTCTCCTAAAGAGGTGTGAAATTCCAGCCTTTGCATTTGTTAGACTCATTGTAGCATTTCAGAAATGAGCATTTTGGACCATCTGTAGGCACAGGCACAGCCAGGACACATGATGACTAACAGAACTCCGAAAATACACAAACAAGATATCCTTCTGAAGTGTATTTTTGTGGATTATATATATTTACACACAGAAAAATTCTGCCTATGGTGAGAGCTTGTTTAGAAAATGCAACGCTAGAGTTCTGTTCGTTTTTGCCTCTTTCTGCTGCTGGACTGCTTAGCCAGAATATATAGGAATATACTTTAGCTACCAGACAATGGAATCTTGCTTCTTTTATTAATACACAAAACCAGGCAGTGAAATAATTGCCCCTTGGGATAGGAAATAAGGATGTTTCCATTTATTCCTGCGTGCATTCAAGCAAAGCCAGTCAATTGTCTAATGTACTGACTCGGATTCTATTCATGTGTGGAACATTAGAAATGTGGAGTTTCCATTACCTTAGTGCTTTTCTTTAGTGTAGATTTGAGCTGGGACATCCTTTTGAAGCTCAGCTACCTCCAAAGTGTGCCAGCACCATCAAACAACAACGGCTTCTGTTCCACCCTCTGAAAGGACAGTTAGACTTGTCTCACCCAAAAGTATTAATCTTAAAGGAGGAGTATGTTCATTCTGGGGGAATCTAAAAAGCAGAATGATCTGAACCCTCAAGAAGTCACTTGCTTCTTCCTGATCCTCAAAATTTCATGGTTTTTACTCCTTTTTTGCATGGACTATTCCTGAGATGGGTAAAAGAAAAAGTATTAATGGAAGACCCTTCAGAAGTTCCATTTTTCATTTCACTTGAAAATGGACTATTCAAATGACTCTGTCCAATCTTTTGCCTTTCTCCGAGAAAAAGAAGGGGCTTAGTCATAAAATGAAGGAAAATGGCTTTAAACTGTTAGGGTTAAAAAAAAATAAAGCGCTGCCCTCCTGCAAAAATGTTAATTTGATACATACCCACAAAACAGTGGAATTCGTGTTACTCAGGAAAAAATTGCCTTGTGGAAAAAGAAAATATTTCAACCATCTCTTGCCTGGCTCTCAGCAGCATTGGGAATCAGGATTTTGGGCTCTCCCCAGGTGGATCCATGGCAGCACAGAGCTGTTTCCTTGGCCCTGTGGCAACTGAGGGCATGGCCTTTGCAACCTCATCACCTGAGAGAGGCCTGATTGCCACACACTAGTTGCAAACCTAAGGATTAGTCAAGAATCCACCTCATGAAACTGTGTGACTTCATGGCTTTGTTGCTTTCAATTTTAAAAGAAGTTTGTTGTTTTTTTTCCTGGTGTTTGCAGCTTCAGAGAGAAATAATGATGCTAACCAGTAAAACATAAAAAATAAAAATAGAACTTCTGTCTTAATTTAGTAACTGACTTCAGTTAACTTCATTTTTGACTCAAGCATTTCTTTGCCCTCCACTTATTTCTCTGTTATTTATTGTTTCTCCCTGACTCTTGGCTGTGTGTTCCTTCAGAATTTTGCAATAGGAATAAACCCAGAAATGCATCCTGAGATGGGTCTGCCCTGCTGGGTCTGTGCTGGTTTGTTGTAGCCCTTTCTGCTCTGCTTTTTCCTGCCTGCAATGTTTAGGTGCATTTTGGCCTCATGATGGGATGGAGCCTCACTCCTGCCAGGGGTGTTGGGCTGCCTTTAGGGACTTGTTTATTAAGAAAAAAAACAGGGTGTTCTTGAGGTTTTGTCCCCAAACCATTTCTTCACTACAGGAACATGAGGTTAGGGACAAAGATGCTTCCCTGCCACTAAAAGAAATCTCTGAATGACATGTTTCTTCTGTTTATTGATGTTGTAGGTTTTGTGTGGGGAACCTGGAGCCAGTTTTGCCAAACCCCACAGGGTCCAGTTGGGAGGGTGACCCAAGGAGCTGAGCCACAGGAAATGCACTTGGGAATCTGTTCCCAAACCCTGGCCACAGCCAGACACTGTGGCTTTTGAAATCTGGGAGTTATCCAAACCAGCTCTGGGCTCTCAGGACATTTCTATGGTGCCTGGGCATTCCTGTTGCCCCATGATCCATGGGACTTCATGGGTGAACATCTCTGCCAAAATTACCAAGGGGCTACCCTGGAACCATTTTTAACAAATTCATCCATAGAACATCATGGGTGAACATCTCTGCCAAAACTACACAGAGATTATTACCCCGGAACCATTATTTAACAAATTCATCCATGGGACTTCAAAATTACACAGGGGCTTACACTGGAACCATTTTTTAACAAATGGTTAGATTCTGTTCTGTATCATTTGCTGCCTTCCCCCTCTTCCATCCTGACTTTCACAGAGTTATATAAATAAGTTTATTCCCAGTTTCAGATGCCACTTTGCATTCATTGGATGTTCCTGCCTGTCTTACAGGGATGTTCCAGCTGGTTTCCATGTACCGTTGTTGTGTAAGGGCTGGCCACAAATATTCTTCTTTTTCCTCTCTTTTAGCTAAACAGCCGTTTTTAACTGGTTCTTGTGAAGGCGTTTCTCACAGGCTACTACTGACACATTCCCTAAACATTCATATGGAATATTTTTTACCCATAATTTAAAATTAACAGCATGTAATAATACAGACACTTGCTCTCTGCCACAAAACTCAAACACTTGTTCATGAGCACAACAGAAAGTCCAGAGCTTGACAATGAGCCAAATAACAGAAGGAATCTTTTAGGTAACCTTTAGAATATATATTTCCAGGTCAATCAACATGAAAACTGAGGGAGAAGTGGCAGTTTTAACCAAGGGTTGGAAAGAGAATGTTCTTCAGTTGATTGCTGCAATAAAATTATTATTTGTAATTAATTGAAATCGTTCTTCAGTGACTGAAAGTGGTTTAAAATTCTGCTAGCTCCCCTGCTAAAGAGAGAGATGGGAAAATATTTGATTTCAGCTCTCTGGCAGGACAGTGCCTGTCTGGGAGCAGAAATCAGCTCCTGTCCTTTCCTCTTTGCATGACATGAACTCCACAGAGAAAGGAAAAAACCCCAAACTCCGTGAGCAGCTGAAGGTGTGGGGTGTGCTGGAGGACTGAGACACAAAGCTGGCAGCTGGACGTGCTGGAGCTGTGCTGGTGCTGGACTGGGAGCTGGAGCAGCTGCCACGGAGGCAGCCGGATTTTTGGCTGTGCTAGAGAAACACTGATTAACCTTAGCACAGAGGTAGGGCAGCTACCTGGGACCAATAATTTTCTCCAACTCTTGCAGCAAAATTTGCCTGAGCTCATTTGTCAAGCTTTGAATCCTTAAATCCATAACTCTAATTAATTAAGAATCTCTAATTACACCAAAATGGTGCTCTATATTTAAGGTTAAGGTGTGGTGAAATCCAGAGAAAACATGACAGAAGCTGGAGGATGTTCAGAGCTGGAGATGCCAGGAAAATGTATGTTTTCATAGGTGCAGGGGGAGCCAAATTGTCCAAGTGTCAGTGACCTCTAGGGCAGGTCCTAAACTGCCACAAGCCACTGTCCAGTTCTTGAACATCGATCTTCATGTTCCTAAAAAAAGGAATGACCACCAAACTTGTCAGCAGAGATTCTGATACTGGAGACACAAAGCCAAGTAACCCTTTGCATTTAAACAAAAAAAAAGAGATTATTTTCTAACCCAGAAGCACACTGGATGAGGCTCTGGCTCTTTGCAACCTTAACAAGAAACACTGGTGGGGACAGCCCTGAAAACATCAGTGCAGGTGGGCCCTGGCCCTCCCCTCTTCAGAGGGAAAACCCCATTCACACCTGAGGTCTTATTACTTATTAAATCAAAAGTATATAGCTTTTAACTAGACTGTAACCAGTCGATGTGACTCAGACAGAGGTGTAATGTGGACAGAGGCATCACTTGGAGCCAAAGTTTGGCCTTTCTGCAGAGGATGCTTTTTCCAAACCTCACACACGAGTTCCTAGAAGCCCAGGTTAAAGCGCTTAGGAATTATTCTGTGAGGCCATCTGGGTGATTGGGATCCGCTGGATTTGGGGCTGGTTGGCTTCAGTAGTGCAGCAGTCCGAAACACTTTTCTGTGAGCACTGCTGCTCCTTGCCGAGGATTTGTGAGCACCATCCCGCAGCAAAGGTAAGCTCTGATAACAGAGCGGACAGGGCACATCTGCATGTGTATGAGGTGGTTGTGCGGCCGTTAAAGGATGGAAATTATGCATATTTCTGTGTGAGTGGCAGGGTCTCCCTTTCAGAGCCTCAAGTACCGTTTCCTCGCTCCCGTGAGAGGGAATCTTTGTATTGTATGTGTGGCAAACAAAGGCCTGTACTTAGTGGCTTTGTCTGGTGGAAGATAAAAGTTGATAAGATCCTGGTAAAGCTGATGTGGGGCGCTCCTGTTAACTTTCCCGCAGAGAGAATTTCCAGGGATGCACTCCAGAAAAAGCCTAGACTGGGGGAAGGATTCAGAGTGATCTTTGCTGACTTTTGTAGTAAAAATTGTTTCTTCCTGGTTTTCTTCAGGACTTGTGTGATTGTGCTGTTAAAAAGCAGCATGAGTGTCGCTAAAATTAATCCTTTTATATTTGCTGGCAAGGTAAGATAAGGTACCGCATCAGAGCGGTAAAGATGACAAAGACTCTTTGGGTGCCAACTAAAGAGGTGAGAGAAAGGTGTTAAATCGATTACGCCTTTCTTTTGTATTCATTTTCCTCAGATAGCTCGAGGAAAAAAAAAAAAAAAAACAACAAAAGAACGTGATTAGGTGTCTGGCTCGCCTCAGACAGGTCTGTTTGTCGGTCAGGATGCGGGCAGTGTCCTTCCTCGCCCTTTCCTTGGGAAGCTCGAGGTTCCCCCCCGGGAGCGCGGTGCACTCCGCGCGGGATGCGGAGATGCTCCGGCGGGGCTGAGCGCGGGGTCCCGGCATTTCCCCGTGTCCTGGGCTCTCCCTCGCTCCCGGATCGCCCCGGGCCGGTCCGGTGGGGGCTGGCTGAGGGCCGGGGTCCCTACCTGGGTCCCTGCCTGGGTCCCTGCCCATGTACCTGCCCGGCCCCGGCAGCTCCTGGCTCGCCGCGCGGTGCCGCAGCCAGCGCAGCAGGTCCCGGCCTGCCGGAGCTGGAGATGGAAGGAGATCACAGCCCGGGCCAGGGGTGATGTGGCCCCAGGCCATGATCTTACATAAACCCCTCCATTTGCATAATGTGTCGTACAAGATGAAAACTGAGGAAACTTCCTTTTTTATTAAAAGGGAAGAAATAGGTGAAAGAGCTTTAAAAAAAGGATATCCTTTTTAAAAAGGATGTCAGAAACCTGTCGTTTCCAGAATGGCAGTGTTAGTAATTGGTCCGAAGGGATTTCAAGGGTGACTGATTTGGAAATCTGTCACAGTGTACTTGAGGAAAACAACAACGCAGAGGTAAGGTTGTAAACACAAAGGTAATACCGGGCCAGTGATGGGGAGCTCATCGCTTTTGAAAGACTTGTTTCCCCAAACCTGTTGGATGCCACACACAGGAGAAATTCCTCTTTCCCCGACAGGGCTGTGGCAGGGAGAGCCGAAGCTTGTGGAGTCACAAAACCAAGGCATTCTTAATTACAGTGCGTGACTCAGATGCTAATGCAGGCGTCAGTAAATGGCCTGGGATCTCCAGAAATGCACCTTTACCTGCAGACTTGGTCAGTGCTGGGAGCTGTGGATTCTGTTCAAAGGCCACCACGTGGATCAGTGCTGATGTCTCTGTGCCTTCTGTGCTGGGCTAGATGCTTCCCACAGAGGTTAATCCTGCACAAGTTTTTTAGTAGAAAAATATGTGGAGATGAGGCAGAAAAATTCCAGGAAACTGCAAAGCTTGGGCTTTGCCACCAATACGTTGGGAAATGCTGCCTGGTGTTTGTGAAGTCTGATAAATATCCCAGGGTGTAGCTGTGGCCATGGAACTTACTAGCTATGGTTGTTTCATTTTAAAAAAAATTAAAAATTGCTACTTTAGAGAGGGCAGAAGGCAAAAACTGCCCTCACTGGCTGGGTGTAAAGGTGGGCTTGGAAACTGAGGCAGCTGCTCCCCTGAAAATGTGAAACTTGGGGATGTGTGGGGACTCTGGGCTGCGGCAGGGCAGGCACCCAGCTCCTCTCTGGGAATGGGGTGTCCAGACTGGGCAGCAGAGCTGGCTGGAAGCTCCTTTCAGCTCTTGCTTAAGGAACTGGTTCTGATTTTAATAGCTGGTTCAACTGAACCAACCAAACTGCTTCCAGCACAGCCCTGTACTTGTAGGTGATGAAGAGGCTTGAATGAGAGACAGCACTGGATTTCCTGAGAGGCTTTGTTTTAGCAGGGTTTGGTTTGCTAATCCCCAGCTCAACCATTCCCTGCAGGATTCCCAAAGTTGTGGTCTTCGGCTTTTCCCCAGGCGTTGGCAGTGGTGTCCATGGCTGTGTCCGTGTTCTCATCCATCTGGTTGTGCTGGGAAAGGCAGTGGCAGCTCTTTGCTCTGAATTTGGGAGATGAAATTCATGGCTGGTCTCAGCGAGCTACTTCTGAAGTATTTATGGTCAGATCAGGCACGTATTTAGGGCCCCTAATTGTTGCTGCAATAAGTCACAGTGAAATACCTAAATACTTTGCATGTCTAAAAAGGCAAATTGCTGCTTGTCACAGGACTGTGAGGGGTGTGAAATCTGCACTGTCAGCGTGGCCTTAAAAAGTGGTTGTATGAGGAATTGGACTTGTCTAGTGAAAAATTTTACATTTTAAAATTTTTGTAATGTCTCTTTCTCCTCATCCCTCACCTTTCGCATCTCTTATGAATTTACTGGTCGGGGAGAGGGAAATCTCCCACCTTCTATCAAGGTGTAAATTTAGAAACAGGATAAAAAGGAAATAAAGCTGTTGAAATAGAGGAGTAGTTCCATGTCTGTGCTAACAGGGCTAATTTAACTGCAGCACTTTGTATCTATGGATGTTTTTCTGCTTCTTTTCTCCAATTCTTCCCTTGGGTTTATATCTCTGCCTTTTAAAATGTGTCCCAAACAGATCCACTGTGTGGTTTTGCTGTATTTATGAGGATGACACAGGAAAACTGACTCTTCCTGTGGTTCCTATGAGCACTTCCCTGAACTCTAAATATGGCCTGCATCAGTGTGTGTTTAGGGATGTCATCACACCTTCCAGCTGGAAAGGCAGCTCCTTCCATCTCTCTTCCCCATTCTAGGCCACTTTCAATCCCTTTTGGAAGGTCTTTTTCACAGCCAGGATCATCTTGGCCGTGCCAAGCAACAGGATGGGAAGCAATGGGCAGAAATTGATGCACAGGAAATTCCACCTGGGGAATTCCAAGGGGTGGAACTTTACTGTGAGGGTGAACTGAGTGTGGGAACAGCCTGCCCAGAGAGGTTGTGGAATCTCGTTCCTTGGAGATATTCAAAAGCCATCTGGACACAATCCTGAGCGAGGTGCTCAAGGGGACACTGCTGGAGCAGTGAGGCTGGGCTGGATGACCTGCAGTGATCCCTTCTGACCTGAGCCACTCCGTGTGATTCCGTGGAAGGTGGAAATGGTTATTACAGGATGCGCTGCAGCTGGGATGTTGTGGAAGCGCCTCTGCTGGGACTTTAATGAGCTTCATTACAATAACGAGTCAAGCAAACCTGTCTGTGTTGCTGCAGCTGGGTGTGAGAGCTGATTCCTGGAGCTGGTGACTTGATGTCTGGCTGCTGGAAGTCTCTTCAGTTGATGCTTGTGCCCTGTACTTATTTCTGAGGTTTGAAACACCATCATATGCTGACAACTTCAGGACTGTGTCCCAAGTACTTTGTAGGCAACAAATGTTGTTGTTCCCAGCTGACCCAAATGAGCAGTTTGAAGGGAAGAAGGCTCTCGTGTCTGAGGAAGAAACCTGAAAAGTTATGAAGCCTGAACTGGGCAAATAATGCCAGAATGGAACTTTTCCTCTTTAATTTTTTTGTTGTTTTTAATCACTGTGAGAGTGTTCCCTCTGGCACGTGGTAGCTGACCTTTGCAATCCAAGGGAAAGGTGTCAAAGAACACCTTCTCAAAAATACCTAAAAACCCTCAGGCCCAGACTTTCTTCCACCAGGGTTAAAACGCAGAGCCACCAGGCAGGTAGGAAATTGCATCCTGGGGAGGGAAGAGGCTGAGGGTAAAATGCACAGCTGCTCTTTGGGGCTGTGCTGGCTGCAGGACTTGCCGAGGGGAGCCTTCCCCAGCCCTTTGTAGACAAGGAGCATTGTGAGCATTTCTGGCGAGTCACTGCTGGGCTAGAGCTCTGCCGAGCAATGCTGCTGGGCTGAACCATTCTGTAATGCGGAGGTTATTCTTCCTGTTCCTTCTTTTGGCAGCACTAAGTTGTTGTGACAGTGATGTTGCTGGCTGCTGCTATTAATCCAGCCTTCCTGGAGATGCAAAAGTCAGGCTTTATCTGGGGCGAGATGCGCAGTCAGATTAATCCCTGCTGAGTGCTTGGTTGCTCTGAGTGCTGTCAAAATACCCCAGTTTGTGTGCAAGGGTTACAGACTGGGGAGGGATGTGACTGGGAGCTCCTTTTGGACCACATCACCTTATTGTACAAGAGGGTCGCTTGTCTCGCTACACCTCCGATTTTTCCATGCACTCATTTCTGCTCCATGCTTCAACTTCCTGCCTCATCAATGCAGCCCTTATCCATCCCTCGGCATCTCTGTGTGTTTGTCAAAGCACAGCTCATCCTTGCAGATGGGGAAAAGTCTTGCTGGGGTGATTTGTGTCGAGGGGCAGAAGGAGCCATCCGGAAAGGCCTTGTTCTACTCTCCCAGCCATGGCTCCCCAGGCCGCTGTGCTCTCTGAGCCGTTCCACGCCCTGTCCTTGGCTGAATTTCTGTCCCTGCCCTTTCTGGGAGAATGCGGCCATGTGTGCAGCGGGCAGGTGTCCTGCCTGCCCTCCTGGCAGCACCGGAGGAGTTTCCCACGTGCCACCACAGGGAGCTCATTAAGGCCGGCCCCGACACAGACTGCTCCGCGCGGGATTATTTCCACATGTTCTCCACCGAAACAGCCTCTCTTTCCGCATGAGCTCCTCTTCCAGCCCTGTGTAGCCCGGTCCTTGGAGCAGGGAGTGAGTTTTGGTGGGTTTTGGCCATAATTTCCCTTCTAGTTTGAGAGATTCCCTCAGTGGAGAGGTCCAGGTTTCCTTTACTGTATTTCGTGGCTGTGTGCGATTTCCATGCCTACAGCCAGGTCTGGCAGCAACGCTGAGGGCCTTCCCAAGAAAAAAGTGTGAGATAGAGTAAAATGCTGCCCAGGAGTGCTGGGAAAGGATGAGGAACAGCCCTGCCATCCCCTGGAGGTGCTCAGGCATCTCCTGCGGCCATTTCAGGACTTGGGCCTGCAGCAGGCCAAGGGCGTGAGGGGGACACGAGGCTGGGTTTTAATTTTGTATTTGTTTCTCACCATCCAAACCTATATATATTGACAATGTATTACATTTTCCCAAAATCAAGTCTGTTTTGCTCATGGTAGCAGTAGATTAGGGATCTCTGTGTTTTTTATCTTGAACCATGAGTTTTATAATCTTTTCCGTCCTGTTGAGGGGAGCGTGGTGTGGGGGGCTGTAGGCCAAGGCCAACCCACCACGCTTGTGCAGCTCTGTGTTCACCCAATGCTTATGCTGCATTTTTATCACAAACTTTTCCTTCTCTGGTGTTAACCTGGTGTCCACAGGCCTCTAATTCAGCAGGAACCTTCCAGATAAATTCCTTAGTCAGTGTGTGGGGAGTACCACAGCTGAAATGGGCCACGTTTCAGGCTCTGCCTTCCCTGGGCTATGAGAGTTACAAAGGCTCTGTGTAATCTCCTCCAGTCTAACCAGATTTTCTCAAAATTGTGAGCAACACACTTAGAAATTTCAGCCACGGCTAAAATTCTGCACTTAAAAATATTAAGGTTCACTAGGACTTGTGTGTGTGCTTACGATGGCTCCAGATGCAGCTGCAGGAAACTGTGCAAGGATTGCACAGGGAAAGCTGCACTCCCAGCTCTGCATGCACAGGTCCAAACACTTGGATTCATTCTTAAGATGTGCATAAAACTCCTTCCCCTTCACTTGGTTTTACTGTAACTGACAAAGCTGCCTGACTCAAGCATTTCAGAAATCTAATGCATAAGATTTCACTGTGGATTTTTTTGGCTTCAAAGTGATTTTGTTATGTCCCCAGAGCTTGGTTAAATCCTTAGTTATAATGATTGCACACTGAAGGGTGCTGTTACATAGAAATGCTGTCCCATAATGGCTTCGTTGCTGTGGAAAATCCGATGTTATTTGGTCATTCGCTACGAGTTCCCTAAGCCATCAAGACATTTGCCTCAAGGCTACAAACACAAAGCTACAGGCAAAACCCTCTGGACATAATGAGTGGGCATTTATGCAGAACTAAAAACTGGAACAGCTGAGCAGTAGATCTATGAATAGCAAGCATGCCTCTAAGCACAAAAGACATCATTCTGCAATAAAGGGGTTTATAATGGTTCTGACATCTTGTATGTCAAGATCATGCTACGTTGTTGTAACTTTTTTTTTCTGTTTGTTTGTTTGAGCCGTGTACCTTAAGTAAGGTGTGAGTAATTAAAGGGTGTGAAGGAAACTCTATAGCTCGGTAAGAACAAAAATTGGGCAACTGACACTTTTGGCAAGATCCATCATTTTGATCATGTTTGCTAGGGAACGAGCTTATTGCTCCCGTGCTGTATTCCCAGTTTCACCCTTCAGGATTTCTTAGGGGTTCCTCTTGTATCAGCAGCTCTAATAGGCTCAAATCCAATGTTGGCTGAGAAGTGTCTTCTGATGGAAATATGAAGATTGGACTAACCATAAACTACAGGGTCAGGGAGTCAGGCGATACAAAGAAGGATAATAAAATTCAGAGGCATTTGGATCAACAGGGAGCTGGAGGAGCTTAGTGCTGAGAAATGTACCCCAGCGAGGTCTCAGGCCTTTGCAAATCATCTGTGGGCACTTTCAAATATATGGCAAGAACAAGATGGGAAGGGATGTGTGGCTCCTACACCAGGAGCATAATGAAAACCCAGGGGAGAAACTAGAGCTTGGAGGAAAAACAGGAGGGGAAAGGGAATGTAAGAATGCACAAGAAGATAAATCATTATCTCTGCATCCACATGTATCTGAGCAGTTTGAGACACTATTGGTTTTGAAGGTGCTGTGGGGTTTTGGTTTGGGGTTTTTTTCCCTTATTTTCTTTGTGCCAAGGTGCTGTTGGACTGGGGTAGGGGGTTCACAACCCTTTGCGAGTGGGGAAACAAATTCAGACATGTTTTGCAATCCTTGCAAAGTAGTTTGGGCCTCTCAAAACCACCCATCATAGAGATGAGCAAAACCATGGTACTGTGAAGTTCCTGCAGGAAAATGGGATGGAGGGATGAGGTGCTGTCTCTGACCTGAGAAGTGATGGATGTCTCCAGTGTAGAGCAGCAGAGATACCTGAGCTGGCTGTGACTGTGGCACCGTAGCCCAGCCCTGCCCTTTGGGAAGCAAATTTCCCTTTCACGATCACAGCAAGTGCAGAGATCAGTGTTAGAGAGTCCAGAAAGTTGGCAGAAAACTGGAGCTTACGGTATCACTGTGCACTCATTTCCAAATCCTTGCACAGCCACAAGCAAATTTTTCCTCCCCTTGGTTTGTACCTTTCTTATCCCTGAGAGCAACGTTTTGTGTCTATTTTGCATCTCACCCTGGAGAGAGGCAGAGCCTAAACTGCAAGATGTCAGATATGGAAGGATGATACTTAAGTTGCTTAGGAAGGCAAAGGGTTTAATTTCATTATCCCTCCATCTTCTTCCTTACAGCTGTTAGTGATGGCTTTTCCTGCTGGGAAAGAGATTCCTGAGGCCCAGCTGGGAGAAGGACAGCTCTGGCCTGCTGGTAAGTGATGGCTCTGTACTTTTGAGAAGCTGATTGATAGAGCAGCATGGAAGAACTGGGACTGTACCATTCCCCTTGCAAAATGCCAAGTTAAACCCAAGGATTTCCACTTGGTCAGAGTGACATCGGCTGTAGTTGCGCGAAGGCAAAGTGTGCTGGAAACCTGTCCCTGTTGTGTGTTGCAGGGAATGCTTCTGCCACATCAAACAAGTCATGAAGTCAGATCTTGTTCTGCTCTGTGTGTACCAATTGTATTTCAGTCAAAGATTTTAACTTTTTTTCTCTGGAAAGCATCTTCTGCTGTTGCATGTTTTAGTAGCACCCTCTGTCTGATTGGCAGAGGTGATTTGGCAAGGAGGGATTTTGGCTGAAACCTGCTTCAGTAATTTGGATGTTCAGACTGTTGTTTGACTGGAGATGTGTATTTTGGGCTGTTAAATGAAATATCCAGCTATAAAATGAAAATAGGGCATTGAAATACCTGTATTTTTGTATACCAGCAAGTGAAGGCTAACAAGATGCATAGTGACAGCAAAACTGTGGAAAGACTGATCCCTCCAGGTCTGTGAACTGAGGAGAGTCCATAGCCTGGTCTGATCCCACATCCACACCACATTCTCTTGACTTTAGGACCTGACTCTGCTTTAGCCCTTTAAGTGCCCCTGGTAGCTTCAACCTGCACTGCTTGGAAGGAGGTGAGAGCTCCTCCTTTGTCGTGGAATGAAACTCTTCCAAGCAGTCCAAGAATTCTGTTCACAAACCATCTCCCTTATCAACTCTTCTGTGTACAAACTGCATAATCACCATGTAGCCTGAACAGCACTGCAAGCTTGTTTGCTTTGTGATTTGTGGTCGGATCATTGCATTTCAGCGTTTACCAATGAAAGGAAATTACTAACAAGACACTGGTATTTACATTAATTGTGGCTTTGGGGAGATAGTCCAAAGAAAATTATGCTAAAGCCAGTTATTATGTGTCTCCCTGACAATTAGAATGAAACCCAGAGTTTATAAAACAAAAGTTGATCTCAAACAGATTTTAGCTGCTACTTGATATTTTCCCTAGAAAGGGCTGAGGGGAAAACGGAGGCTTTATACTTTTTCTTTTTCTTCCCCCTTTCTTTCATCCACCTTCTAAAAACAGTGCCATGAGCATGGCTGGAAAGGTAACATGTGTACAACTGCGAGAGAAACTCCTAATTTGCAGTGAGCAGGACCTCAGCTCCCCAGGAGGTCTCATGGAGTGGCTCAGTTGCCACACATGCCCCACACTGAATGTCAGGGTTTTCTTGGCTGAAGCTGTTGATTTTCACTGGTTTTGTTTCACCTCAAAGCAGTTCTGTGCAGCTCTGTAGGTTAAACAGAGGTTTTGCTCCAAAACCTTCAAGGTACTTCCAGCTCCTTTCATGTATATCCCACGAGATAATCGTGAGAGTGCGAAGACTTCTCCTTGCTCCTACTGCAATTTGAACTATTTCTGGACACTAATTCAATGCTTTTTATGATGTTAGATGTATGATGAAAAGTAATTTAAGGTTTCTGGGGATGACTCACTTGCCAGCATAGTAGATCCAAGAAACAAACACAGATGTGAGATTTAAATTCTCCTTTGGCATAAAACACTGCCTCATGCTATAAACCACAAACTATGCCCAGTGGAGACTGGGAACACTCTTCTTTTTTTAGCTTCAACTAGTCAGGTAACTTCTGACTTCAGAGGTGAGCAGGGATTCATGCACCTATTCTCTCACTGAATATCGGTGCTGTTTGTGCGTCCTCACTGATGGTGGGATTTGTGTGGATGATACCAGAGCTGGAGGAGACAAATCCCACCATTAGTGAGAATGTACAAACAGCTCTGGTACTGACCCCTGAGCTTCTGGTGGAGGCTCTGTAGTGAGGAAATACAGGCATTTCTGAAGGATGAATCATCTGCCTTGCTGTCAATGTCTATTTTAGGGACATGCCTGAAGTGAGGTGAAATTAAATCCTTCCCCAAAAATTCTTCTGTAAGAAGGGGGATTTTGGATGCTCTGGGGAGGTAGTCTGGGCTTCCTTTCCTCGCATGACCCCGTGAGCAGACTTCATCCTTACGTCACTGCACAAGTCCTGAGTGGATCCAGGCACAGGAATGTGTGTTCTGGCACGGGGCAGGCACACAGACATGTTCATGCTGACCTGGCTTTGGGATTATTCTGCTCCCCACTCCTCTCTCAGAGGCAAAATGGACTGCACTGATATGTGGCTGGCCACCAAAAGGCTGCAGACTAAAAGTGTAACTGGGTTTAATTATTAAGGTATAATTTAGGTCTTCATGTTTATAGGATAATTGTTTCTTTTTTAATATAACTTAAACTTCGCAATACAAGAAACAGGCCTGAACCTGTGGATGTGGTGCTGGAAACTGTCTAAGAAGATTAAGGTCTCTTAATTGATTTCACATAAACAGGTGTGACTGAATTCATCAGAAGAAGGTTAAGACTAAATGTATTCTGCTAATTATGTGAAAATTGCCAGAGTGTGCTGGGTTGAGCAATTCCCTTCCCTTTGCAAGTGGGATCATTCCTCAACTGTACATCAAATGGGAAAAATGACATTTCCTAAGCAAATGAGCCAACCTGTCACACGCTGGGCTTTATTTTGAAATTCCTTTACTTGTAGACACGTTGGCAGTGGTGGATTTGGCAAGAGGACATGGGAATGTCCCTCGTGTGCTGTGCTGTGACTGGCAGTGTGGGAGGACAGGTGTCAAAGCAGGGCTGTGTCATTCTCTAAACTTCAGGAATCTGCACCATTGGAAATTCCTGTTCTGGAGAACTGAAGGAGTAACTCTGTTTAAAGCACTTGCTGCTTGCTGTGGAGAGGTCACATAAGCATTAAATAATTTTTTTTCTTGTCTGAAGTTAATTGTAGGACTTGGAGATGAACAATGCAGCAGTAGATGGACCACTCTTTGTCTTGGGTTTCAAAACAGCCACTGGAGTATAAAACTCCTCATCCAGCTGCCAAACAAACTGTTTTATTTTGTTTACTCTGCGCTCTTTGCCATCTGTCCTCCTAATCTTACATCTTGAGGGAACGAGATAGAATTGACTGTGTTGAATGTAATTGTAGAAAGGACAAAAGTTCTGCTTTTGAGGTGTCCTGACTGCACAGGTGTGACAATAAAGTGTGTGATGAGATAAAAGTGTCCCAGCACAGCATCACGAGGGCCCTGCAATTATTCGGTGGTGCTCCCAACAAAACCATTTGCTGATGAAATCGTTCTTTGAGTCTCCACACTGAAGGGTGACTTGTATTTAAGGTGTGCTTTCAGAAGCTCATTTGCATATAGATGCTCTAAAATTAGTTCAGTTGCCTAAAACACTGTTTTGTAATAGCAAAGATATTCTTGGTAAGATTCAAAATTAATATAGAAAATAATATCCCTTGTGTATTATTTTTTTCTATTTTAATTTTGAGACCCAAATGTGGACTTACATTGAGCAGTGAGTGATGATTTAGTAGCACTCTGATTATGTGTTTTACTCAAGTTAAAGTGAGCAACTACCAGGCAATAAGGAGCAAAATCTTAATTTAAATCTGTATTTAAAACAACCTCACTTAATTGCACCTCTACAGAATGCTGGGAAACCATCTTCTAAGTGCAGATGCACAATTTTATGTATATTAGTCAAGATATTCACCATCCACTCAGATTTTCAGCTCATTTTTTGGAGACGAGGCTTTCTGAAGTACAAATGTTATTATTTTGGGGAGATCCCAGCAGGAAAACCTGTCTGTGTCTGCATTTTGGAAAAGGGACTCGTGGTTGTGCCTGCACCTGCTGAACATGAACTAGAATTAAGCTGTTTCCAAAAGAAAAAAAAAAAAAGCATTAGAAATGGACTAAACTTTGCAGAAAAGAGCCGACATAATCTTCCACTCTTCTTGGTACTGGTGAAGCATCAGGAGGAAGATTATTTCCAGATTTAGGCCCCATAACTTGGGAAAGGTACAGGTAAAGGGTATCTAGAGAGGAAGAGCTAAAGCGTTTGTGAAAAAAGATTGAACTTGGGTTGCTTTTCTTGCAGACAAGACCAGGATGGCATTACAAGCCTTCAAAAAGAAGGAAGAGAATTTATGCTTTGTGCCCATTCATCCATAAAAATATATTTCTTGACTACAAAGCTAGACATCAGAAAACCATTTTTAGCTGTAAGAGGATATTTGTAATAGATTTTGAGTTTCAGCTGAGGAAAAAATTAGACAAACATCAGTTTGGAGCGGGGAAGGGAATAGCTGGAAGATTGCTTGAGATCCCTTCTAGCCCTGTTGTTCTAATTTTATGATTTATTTTTTTAATAATTGCTGTGAGCACTCTTGTACAATGAGTTAGAAGTAATTTTAAGAAGTTGTAACTTCAGTTACTGAAAAATCATTCCTTATTCCAAGTAAACATGTCAGCTTCACTTTCCTGTCCTGGATCACAATTTTTTTCTACAGAAGCGTCTTCCTTTAAATGTAACACGGTGAAGAAGCTCTTTGGCAATTTCCTGCCAACTTTTCCAGAAATATATCTATAGGTGAAAGAAAAAACACTTATCTGAACATATTGTCTGAAAGAGAGAAAAAAATTAAGTCTTGAGTTATGTTGATGTGGAAAAGGATGAGCGTCTGACACTCGTTCAGTCTCGTTCAAGTTTAAATTTATTTTGCAAATAGAAGCTCTGCTTCTTGCCATCTGTTTCAAACGTCTCCTTCAGGCTGACTTTTGGCTGTTCTTCATAGAAACTCTTTTTATTCTGTGTATCCAAAGTTTTATTTCATTTCTGAAGGGGATGAAAGCCCCGATTCCTTTGCTCCTTTGAAAACTCAAGTTGTTTTGGTTTGTTTTTTTTTTTTTTTTTTCTTAAGCAAGACCATCAAGAGCTGGCTGAGAGGGCTTTGGAATTGATAGGATTTAAGTACATGCCTTAAAATACTGAGATAAATTCAGTACTTCCTATTTATTTGCTGCCTAACATGAAACTCATTTTATCAAAACAAGATCTTTCGGGCTCCCACCTCGCTGACTTTGCGCTGAGTGTAAATCAGACTCTAAAATCTGAATTTGGAGCCGGGGAGAGGCACTTTGGAGGGGTAGAAAGCTCTGTCAGAGCGAGGTGCTGCTGCATGGCAGGGGATGCACGAGGCAGACGTGCTCAACTCCTCCGAATGCAAACCAGTCCTTGGCAAAACATCTTCGGGGCACGGCTGGAAAGGGGGAAATGATTGATTGAAATACATTTCCAAGTGATTTATCTAATCCAAAGTTATCTGCCACATCCTCTCCAATTGATGCAAAAACAGCACGATGCACTGGAACGGTTTTGCTCTCCAAGGTGTGAAGTTATACAGGAATTACTGGTATTTTTTTTTTGGTGATTGGAAGCACTTAATTCTTGGCCCCCTGCCTCATAATACAGCCCAGGCTGGTACAAGCAGTTCTGCAAAACATATAATTTTACTTCACTTGTTTTTAATGATCAGGAAACATATGCTTTTAAACAGATCTCTACTGTGCAATTACAAATGTTTTGATGGAAACACTTTTTTAAAATTAGTTTCATTCCCGTAATGACTCTAGTTAGGCTGTTCCATTAGTAAGCAAAAGAATTGCAGTCTCTCATCAGGTTGTTTAGCTTTCAAAATCCAAATTTGTTTCTATTAAGAAACTGGATCAGAGTTGATTCTTTTAAAACTATTTTTAAAAAAAATCCTCAACTTTGGAGAAATTAGATCTAAAACCAAGCTCTCTTTTTCAGGTCAGTTATTATTTAACTGGTAAATATATTCAATATTTGTTTAAAACAAAAAGATTATGTTTGAATCATGAGTGTGACTTATTTATTTTCTTGCGCTGGTGTGGAAATGGTGAATGGAGCAAAAATCTCTTCTGTATGTGGCGGATAAGTCTGGAAATAAGAGGTTTAAAATTGTAGGTGAGAAGGATATCCATGCTATTTAATAACTAGTGAAAGAATAGGATAAATCAGGCTGGATTTTGAAGCTTTAAGATCATAAATACTATTATAAACTCTTCTGGCCTTTTTTGGAACTTAAAAACTCTTGGGGTTTTGGAGGGAAGTGGCAGTGAAATTGCAGGAATTTCGAGGTGGGATGTGTGTTAGTCCTTCCGTGGGAATGTCACTGGCTGTCTCTGGCACTGCAGATTGAGATATTATTGTGTAAATGAAACATTGGGTATTCATTTTCACAGAGGAGATTCAGTAATTACTGTGCTCACCCAGTAGATGACAGCTGTTATCATTCTGATGAAAAGAGCCTTAAATTAAAACCCTGTCGCTTTGCATAGATCCCTGTCAGAAACAAATGTTAATTTTCTTAGTTGGTCAACCTCCTTCCTTGAGTCCTCTGGCAGGTATAAATAAAGTCCAGATTTTTATTTCTATTCAGTTTGGTGTTCACTGGCTTGTTGATAGTTTTGCAGCTGAGAGGATAAATCCACAATTAAATTTTGATGGATTTGTGTGTGTATCTGGCATCGATACCTCAGTCAATACCTGGTGCATTTTCCTAAGGTGCAAAGGCTAAAAACCACCTGGATCTCTTTTGGTTTGCTTTGTAAAATGTGGTGCAATTGGAGAGAAAAAGGTTCAATGATCAGGATGTGTTCCTAGCACAGATCTCTGCACACACAGAGCAGGAGCTGCTGGAAAAGCAGCAAACTCCCTCCTGCTTCCCGAGTGAGGAACGAGGGCTCCGGGATTAACGTGGTGACATCTGCTCGGGTAATGCAGTCAGGATGGGGAGGTGCTCCTTGTGCACCTCTGTTTTCTTTGGAAACCTTTCCCAATTACAGGAGATTAGACTCTCTAATGTGTCATCATTTCGGGCCGGATGTCAAGTGCCAAGCAGCACTGCTCTGTGCAGATCACGAGTGAAAAAAATGAGCTTGTTGATAAGGCAGGTTTGATAAACAGAACAGCTCCTTTTGCAGAGGGTTTAAGATATACAGGAAAACTCTGAAATTGGGGCTGAGGGAGGGCAAAGCGGAGTGCTGGCTTTAACCCCCAATGCACGAGCATCCCACTACTGTTATCCCACCAAATTCCACAGAATATAACACTACCTAGCAGTCACTCCTGATTTCTGCTACAAATAAAAACTCACTGCTGTGACTTAGAGTAAAACCTGTCACTGTTACCTTTACTTGGAATGACCTCTGGTTCACGAGAACAAAATTCAGGCCACCAAGAACACCATTCTGTGTCTTTATTTAAAATCTCCACAGTTTACTGTAGTTGCTGTTGGTTTCCTTCCAGAGGTGCTGAATAAAAAGAACTTGGAAGGGGAAGGATGGATGCAGGGTGAAACTTTGGATTATGTATTGGGTTGGAGGGTTCTTATTCTGTGCAAATTAAGTAAAACACAGCTTCAAGGGGAGAAGAGACTTGAAACACTCAAAGGTCCTGGGGCTTGTTGGGGAAAAATTTGGATCTGCTTCGGTTCCTAACTTTGTTTCCACACTGGGAATTGTTCATAAAGCAAATAAAAATTGCTGGATTGTCCCCCAGAAACAAAGCAATCTGATCAATATAAGAATGCAAAATTCTTTATTTTTTGAAGGCAATGATAAATCATCTCTTTAGAAAAATGCAGTACATGTCCCAAAGCAGAAGAGCAACAATAAAAACTCTCTTGAGCAAATATTGCAAAAGAAACTTTAAATATAATCAAAGCCCTCTATCTGTGTAAAATGGTTTGCTGCAAAGTGTATCTTTTCTGCAGTTAGTGGTCCAGGAGTAATTAAACCTGACTTCTGCAGAGAAATGCCTCCCTGGGATTTTACAGAGGAGAGTGTTTTGGCATTTAACAGAATTGCAGTTTTGTTTTAAGATTTTCCCCCTTTTGCCTAAAGCTGCAAGGATAGTGGGAATATTGCCCGTGGATGTCATTATTTCAGTGCCTGTACCATTTGCATGCACAAAGTCTTTGGAGTTTCAGTGTTGTGCAGACTCTCCCTGACTACCTGGCTGAGAGGAAATGTGAGTTTAATGGCTTTTGTACTTTTAGAAGCTGGCTGGGCTGGAGATAAATGTCATAGCTCCAAAGACTTGCAGCTTGTGAGAGTCTCCCACATCTCTCTGGAGAGGCAGACGTAGTGGCGCATTGGTGCCTTTCAACTCAGCTCCAGGTCTGAAGTTAACTTGGGTTTCTAACACTGAAAATTGCCAGGAGCCTTTACCCCTTCATTGTTCTCCTTTGGATGGGTGAAACAAGTCAGGGCTCTCTCCAAACCGACTTGTGTGCAACTTTTCCTAAGCAGGCAGCTGGCTTTATTTTATTGAGTTTCTCTTCATGGCTGAGTAGTTTGTGAGGCTTTTTGGGAGGGCAGGTGGGGAGAGAGGAGCTCTGTGCTTGCTCTAGGAATTGCCCCTTCTCCTTCTGGGGAGATTTCATGGAAAAGCAGGACAGGCTGCGCTGCTGCTCCTCATTGCTGGGCTGTGCCTCAGGCCCCGGTGCAAGCAGTTGCAATTTTGGTTTTTGTGAACACTCTAACTTCACAATTTCCTGAGTACTTGTGCCATTTATTTATGCCTGCCTTTTATTTATATTCATAGAAGTGCATGCAGACACAGAACTGAGGCTTACAAAAAGTTCAAGCCAATACTTGCCATTTTTTCGGAGATATTTTCACAGCTCTAATATTCAAACGCTGCTTCTACTAATTAAGTTTTCTTAATTATATGATTTGCAAGATTAAAAGGCCACTGCCAATATAAACCACATATTGCCCCTGAACTGTTAGATTATTAAATTGAATTTTAAAATTAATTTTTACTTGCCATGATTTGTATTCTGTTTGTTCTGTGCTATTTTAAGCTTGGATAATAAATATCATGTCAGTCTTGTATTCATTTGTGGACAATTCCAAGTTTTCAGTGCTACAGGGTAAGGGTTTGAAAGGCAACAGAACAATTTTTTGTTTTGTTTCAACGAATAGTTTTTTTAATTCTCTTCGTCTTACGCTTTACAGAAGGCTTTTATTTTTAAAACAAATAAAAAAAAAACTAGGCTAAATATAAGTTGACAGCATCTCTTGAAATGATATTCTTGTTTATGACAGTGTAGAGGAGAGGCACAAAAAGTCAGAGGTCGTTTTTTATATGCAGTAAATTCTCATATGCAAGAATGTCTGGATGTGTAAAGTGTCTGTACGAGACTTGAGTCATCTCTTCCTCTCTGATGGGCGTTCTCAGGGCTACGGCTGTAAAAACTGCTTGTGATAAGAACATCTCCCTGCTAATGCGTTTTGCAAGCCTGGCATGTCCTGTTTGAAGCCTCCTCCTCCACCTTGGCCATGGCCACATTGTCACCAGCCCAGGTGGGTGCCTGGGCACTGCCACTGAATCCTGGGGCAGAGCAGGAGCTGAGTGCAGGCCAAAATCAGGGATTGATGAGGTGGGGATGGCGGAGCCGTGCCAGGGCAGGAGCTGCTGGGCAGGGCTGCGGCTGCAGGGAGGGCACTGTGGATGGAATTGGTGGGAGCAGAGGAATTACAGCCACACCACGGGAGCCTGGCAGAGCAGGAGCCGCTTTGGTAGTGCTGTTGGGCATCAGTGGTGCCCATTGCCCTGCAAATAAAGCCTTTGCTCCAGTGACAGCTGTTCTCAGGGCTGCTGAGCTCTGTGGCCGTGTGCCAGAGTGGTTTGGGAGGCACTCAGTGCCCTGCTCCTGTCCCTGTGCCACCGTGGGCAGGGCAGAGCCTGCTGGAGGTGTCCTGGTGCCACCACTCGTGCCCAGCTGGTGCCACGCGCCAGTGAAAGTCCCAGAGAGATGCAGGGATAACGTGAAGTGTTACCTCCTGACGTGCAGCACTGTCACAGAGGATCCCGAATCCTTGTTGAAAGCCATGGAGATCAGCACAGGGAGCTCTGCCTTTAGGTCAGGAGCGCGATGGATTAATCTAATTTTCAGTTTTGGCTCCTCCAAGCTGCTACCTTTAGCAAGCTGAAAGCACAGCACGCTTCATGGGGAGCAGAAACTTGCATAACAGCTAATTGTTAGTTTGTTGTGTAATGGAGGAAAGGTGAAACTCCTTAGCAAAATTGCTTTTTTTCCCCTTAAATTTTAAATACTGAACACTGCGAGGTGCTACACAGAACTAGTTCAGATTATCAAGTGGTTAAATTGATATAATAAACTTTTTTGCTCTTACACCACAGAATTCTATTCCTGCCAACAATATGAAAGTACTGGTTAGGCACAGAAGTGCCTTGAATTTAGAATTCATGTGGGAAAACAGAGATTCTGAAAATTTATTGTTGCAAATGAATCTTTAAGAAAATAAAAGGTTTTTGATTATTTGTCTCCTTTAGAAACTGAACATTTCAAATGAAATATGTTGGGTGTATGCACAGTGTTAGATACTGCGGAAGGAAGGTTTTTCTTGAAAGAAAACGGTCAATATTTTTGACATCTGACAGAATATATTTAACAGAGCTTGAAATGGTGAGGATGGGGAGTATGGAGAGAAGCTTTTTTTCAGTCCATGACTTCCTGAAAAATCACATTGGAAAATCCCCCACCATGTGTGAGCACATGCAGAGGGTGATGGTGCAGAAATGCCATTGGCTTTAGACACTGTCTCGATAAGGACCTTTCTCAGAGCCACGAGTCCCTTTCAGAATGCTGCCTCTGTTATGCTGCTGTCCCAGTTTATGACTTTTTTTTTTTCCACTGCAAAAGATCTTGGATTGAGGGATTGTCCTGATGATCTGTTCAGTGTTCCAAGGGGGCTGATTAATCTGAAAAACCCAACAAGACAGCTGAAACTGCTGCCAAAAACTGTCATCCGTTCTGCTCTCTCAACTGCCAGCTTTCTGTGCTCTTGCTGTACAGACAGGTCTACTCTTAAAGATGCAGCCTGACATTTCCTAATGCAGCAGCAACAGGGTAAATGATGGGGGAGTGATTTAGGGGCTGAGTTTTCCCTTGATTCTGTCACTTCCGAGTGGTTGTGTTTCTCTCCTGAGGTGGCACCAAGCTCAGTACTGATATTAATTCTGTCTGCTGCATGCAATTAATGCAGTGGCAGAGAGGATGGAAATCTTCTGGGAGGGGAATGTGGTCCTTGAAGGTCGACATGGAGTTTGTGGGGCTTGTTTTTGTCCATCTCATGGCACCACAGCAGCAAGAAAGCTGAATTACTCCTGAACTGCATTTCCTAGATGCTCGCTTAGGCAGCAATAATAATAATAATAATAATAATAATAATGCTTTATTTCTGCTCAGTGTGAATGCTGGTGCAAAGCCTGAGAAAAAGAGGCTCCTTGGTCTTTGAAGGGAGGGATTTTGGAGCTCTGGAAGGAGGAAGGCGGCCAAGCTCTCCCTTGCCTGCCCCACACCCTGTGTTGCCATGGGCTGGGGATGAAGGCAGGAGAGCCAATGGCAAGAGATTCCAGCCCAAACTGGAATTGGGGCACATCCACACCAAGGTCCTGGGGCTTTTCAGATGCCAGCCCTGGGTGCCCTGCTGGGACTCCTGAAGAAAGCTCTTCAGCTAAGGAAGCATAAGTCAAAAGGAAAAAAAATATTTTGAAAGTAAACTGGATAACTGCAATTGAAAGCTTGAGGGAATGTTTAATGGGGCCATTAATAAATGACTCAGGCAGCCAATGGGACATAGCCTTTGGTCTCATGCCTTGCACTGCTCCAGAGGCTCCCCTGTAATGAACACACAAAACGTGCCCCATCAAGCCTTGGTGCTTCAGCACAAAACACTGCTGAGTTTAATGTATGCTGGATGGCAAAGTGGTGCCTGCAGTAAACATCTTGGACAACCAGTGCTGAGTAAAAGCTTATTAGAGGATGGATTTTTTTTAATAGGGAAATCTTTAACTCTTTTCAGAATTTTTAAGGATATCCAAGTGTTCTGGGTAAAGGAGAGAAATAACTTTCTGAACTTTAACTTGTGGGCAAACCACTCTGTTAGCCCCACCATGCATGCAAGTGGTGAGAGGTGTGAATGTCTCCAGGACTGTTGTGCTGTGTTAGCAAAGTGTTTTGATCCTGGCTGGAGCTGCAGAAAACAGTGCATTGTAATAGCAATCATCACTGTTCTAGATGCTCAGATAGGACAGTGCAGGGTGCTACAGAAGCCCCTAACTAAAGACTAAATTTGATTAAATGCACTCGCAGCAAACTGGCTTGGTTGTGCCAATTAACTTGGAAATGCAGCAGTGTTTTATTGCTTTAGGAATGAATGGTACTTATTGGCTTCTTATATAACAGTTTGACTTCCTCATCGAGTCAGAAAATTGAGCATCTGTCAGACCATCAACCCATAAATGTCTTCATTAGATCTGATAAACAGACCATGGCAAGCCAGAAAGTTGGAAGGTCCCACCCTTCTGCCTGGGGGGCTGGACTCACTAAACAGGCTTAAAAGGAGGGATCTATGTAAAACAGGGAGAAGAAACGCTCTGGGTGAGCCAGAGAGGAGCTGCTCCGAGATGTGCCCAGGTGCAGCACTGAAATAACCTCTCTCAGGGCCATTGGGACTCTTCCCCATGCCTGTTACCAAACAAACAAAACCTTGGCAAGTACCCGGTTCAGGAAGCTGTCCCCAGACAAATTGTTGGGTGTGATCCCAATAAAGTTGGGCTCGAGCCTGCTGACAGCTGAGATCCCTCTGGAAAGTACCAGGGTTGTCATTGATTTGAGGGAGCTCTGTGTTTTGTAGCAGATCAGTGGTGTTTTCTGGAGCTCCTGCCGAGCCCTCCTGATGCTTTGACTGCAAAATATTCTGCTCCTGCTCTTGTGGTGCTGCACAAAGAACCTGCAGCACGAGCCAGCAGCATCACCCACAAAATGTTGCTTCTCCTGGCTGTTTTGGGACTGTCAGAGCAGCCTCATCTTGCGTGGTTGTGCAGCCTTGCAGCCTGACCTCGGTGCAATAAAGCCTGTGGCATTGGCAGCAGAGATGTTGACAGGGTTACAGTGGAAGGTGGAAGTCCTTAATCACACAGGGATGCAGGGATGTTTTGTTATTTCCACTAATAAGAATGGAGAAGGCACAGGCAGATGAGCCTTTAAATGCTGTTCCTGAGTCTCCCTTCAAAGCCAGAAGTTCTTTTTTATCTCCCACAAACTCCTACCTCACTCTGTGCTCTGACAAATCTGTCCCTTTAAATGAAGCTGCTGCTCTTGCTCAACCTTTGGTCTTGCAAAATGCAAAGCCATCTGTTACAACCTCAATTACAGGTTAGAGGAGACAGAAACTTATTTGATGGACTGCAAGAGCAGGATTTACCTTCTCTGTGTGTCTGAGGGAAGAGACCAACCTTTATGACAGAGGCCAGGTCAAGAATGAGGAGTTTTGTCTATTAAAGTAAATTGAAGAGGGGGAAAACTCTAAAAGACAGCCTGAGTTCATATCTAACTTCTAAATGAAATCTAAATGTCTCTGTGTGTATAGTGATATGCATAAGCCTTTTAAAAAAATTTTTGTATTTTTCCCTCAAAGTTTGCAAGTATTCCTGAAGTGCTGCTCTGCATTTTAAGAGTCCATACCCTCATGGAAAGAAACTTAAAGTACTGATGCTCACTTGAATTGCTATTTATATGTGGTTATTGAGACAAATTAATTTCGTTTCTGTTGTTCGTTCTTTACAAGTTCAACCTAAGCAAAACAAAACTTGTGCCATTTGAAATGAACAAGTTAGGAAGAAGGCTTGCACAACAAGACAGGCTATTGATTTTGATTTTTACTGGGAGATCAATATTTCAGAGATTTTAGTCTTTGTAAAGCTTTAATCACTAGGTTTTCTAAAATTTTTAATGTAAAAGTTTATAAATGTAGTTGCAGGAAGAAGTCAAAGTAGGTATATGGGGAAAGCCTCTAAGAAACTTCAAAATGTAACTTAAAAAGCTCTTTGTTTTCATTTCCCCATGGGGAATTCGTGCATTCCCAGAACACAATCAAGATTTATTTTTAATGCTCGGGGTTGTCATTAATGAAGCAGTCACTCCACCAATTAAACCCCAGCTGCTCATTTAGCAGCAGATATATTTATTTTATATATATTTCTTCTTCCTCTGCCGGAATTCCTTTGGGAATAGGAAGGCCAGGTGCCCATCCTGGCCGTTCCCTGGGTGAGCAGTTGGCTCCAGGACTTGCTCACATTTCCTGGGCTCTGTCTCAACCAGAGCAGCACAAACCCTGGGATTCTCCTTCCCTTCGAGGTGAGACAAAACCAAATTTCAGATCACCAGTCAAGCTTCCCTTCCCCGTCCTGTCCAGCAGCCTGGGACAGGTTTGATTTATCTCCCCCAGTCTGTTGGAGCACAGGGAGCTGAGTGCTGTGCACGGGGAAAGAATCTGAGACAAACCTGAATGTGCTGAGCTTAAAAACAATAAAGAAGTAGGTGAAAGCAGTAAATATGGCAACTATGCCAGTCCTTCCTACTCTGCTTTTCTGCTGCATTCTTGTTATACAATAGTGAGAGCTGTTGCAGGGAGCACTGTTGAAAGATGGGGGATTTAAGAGAGCTGTGATGGCTCTGTTGGATTGCTGCCTATATTTGGACTGTATTTATTATTCTCCTTCTATTAAGGTGCTTAAGTATTCAGAGTTGGGTTTAGACAAGAAATAAATATCTGAGCAGCTGTGACTACATGTCTGTTGGTGATTAGTCATCACTACAACTCTTCAGAGTTGGATTTACCAGCAAATTGTTAAAATTCCCCCAAATGGAGGGCAGCGTAGTGGAAAAATTGAGGTTTATTTTGTTTTGTTTGGCTGGAAGTTTAACCTGAAGCTATCCTACAGGCCAGGAGAAGAGAGATCCTGACCTAGCACAGGAGAATGAGTTATTTAGGATTTTCCTTCCTGGCAGGTGCTCTTTTCTGTAGCTCACCTGCCAGGATCTGGGGGAAATGCAGAGAACAGGAAAAGATTTCTGGTGAGAGCAAAGAGAATTGTTAAACTTCGGCCGGGGGAGCCTGATTCCACCTGCACTGCTCTGATGGAGTCTCCAAGTGTTCAGCATGCCATGGCTTTGGCTCTGCTGGGAGAGGCAAGGGAAGGGACTGAGCACTGATTTCAATCTCAGGCAGGCACTGCAAAGGAGGCTTCTGCATATTCTGGTTTATTTTCCTGGAAATACTAAGAAAAAAGATCTTGGTCTGTTCTATGTTTCTGGCTAATGTAATACACCACAGTACAACTCCAACTTCTGTAATTCTCCCTGGGTTTGCTTTGTTTCTAGAAGAATGAAACATCACTATTTTCTCCCTTTTCTAAAACTGAAGGAAGGGTATTTACAGTAGAAAAAATGCTTGCTTGTTTTGGTCCCAAAAAAGGAGTTTCAGTAGAAAACTTGTAGCATCTCTCCTGACCTTGTTGCAGGACAGAAGAAGATTATTTTTCCCCTCTAACAAATCCTGCAGCAAGTTTTTGCTTTGGTTCAGGACAATGTTGCTCACTGGATGAGGGAATAAATCTGTATTTTTGGAAAGCCATCCATGCTCAGCAAACATTCCCTGCAAGCAGCTTGGTGAGGGAAGGCCCATCCACCATGGGAGATGCTAATTGGGAGTGTGGGGAAGTTGGGATTTGGTTTCCTGCCCTGCCTCACACAAGTAGGGTAACCTGGAGCGTTTTGCTTGCAGGTGGGGCTATTCCTGTCCTGTAAGTGACTCGAGTTTGATCCTGAAATGGATAAACTCAGTCATCTCTTGAAAAGGTCCCGTGGAGAAGTTGTTGATGCCTTTGTATTTTTTAGGTGGGGTGGTGGTACCAAATAATTTATACTATTTCATGTTAGGAATGATTTTGACTTCAATTCTCATCCCCCAGCAGAACTTGCCAAATGATTATAGTGGGAAAGGTTCTTGGTAAAGCCCCACAATTTCTGGTGTCAGACAAATGCAAATGGTAAATCACATCTTTTATCAACAGCTAATGTGTGATAGCTGGTTTGTCTGTTGGGAGATCAGTTTGTAAGGCACACATTTCTTGGCCCAGATAATCTCGTTTCTGATGATACTGTGAAAGTTAGGAAACAATTTTTGGCCCAATATTCCATGGATCATAATTTTGGTAGGATTAGGATGAATTTCCCATATCACCTATCCGTCCTTGTATAATCCAGAAAAATTTGCTTCTGGCTGCCTCACTTGAGGTCTTCTCATTTGGGAAATTATTGTGTAGCCACAGCTCTGAGTGAAGCCTAGGGAATTACTTGTTGGAGATATTACATGCCAGAAAAATACTGAATGCTCTTTTGAGTAAAGTGGGGTTTGTGTGTTTCTGTCAGAAGTAGCTAATCTCTGAAAATTTTAGGATTTTTCTTTGTATTCCAACTACAATAGAAAAAACCCCGAAGACCCCAGAATAACAACAGGAGAAAGAAACCCAAACCCCAGAAGATCCAAAAAGAGTTCATCTCATCAAAGGGTAGTAAAGATAAATCTGTCGAAGTCTGTTCTGCCAATGTTTTATTTGCCACATTCCCAGATATGGGGAGGATTCCTGCTCCACAAGCACTGTCTGCTCTGAGCACTGAGGTCCCATGGGGACAGAATAACAGTCCTTAAGTGGTGGTGGGCTGAATTTCCTCACTGAAGCTTTTTAAAATTCAAGAATGTGTTAATTCAAGCATCTCCAAGCTTCAGGAGTACCGATTATGCAAGCAGAGAACATATTTTTCCCCCTCTTGCATCAAATAGCTGAATATTTGCACTGTGGTGAGGCTGAGCTGTGTTCCAAACTCAAAGCAAGGTGCAGTTCCTGCCCTGACTTGTAGGTGTTTTTCTAATTAAATCCTTTGCTAATGATAAGACTTTTGCATTCAGTTAGTTGTTTTTGGGGTTTTGATCCCTTTTAGTAGAACGAATATATTTTTTTTAAAAAAGTGAGTCTTTGTGACAGTGTTTTGGTGGCTCAGGGGAAAGGAACCCTCAGTTCTGGCTGTACCCTGGGTGGTACCAGGCAGAGATGCAGAGGATTTAACTGGTCCCAGCAGAATTCCAGCCTGGCCTTCCTGCAAGGAAAGCCATGGGCTGTGTTTGAGCTGTTTTTGCCCCCGAGCTGGTTTGTCAGTGTGTAGCTCTGTGCTAAGCATCTCAAGTGATTGACTTCTCAAAAGGCAGAGAGCGCTGCTCAAGTTGGAACCATTATCTGCTAAATCCGCTGTGGTTCTGCAGGAATCTCTCCATCAGTCCAAACCCACTGCTCCAACCCCTGAACTGTGGTGTCCCAGGCTGGTTTGTTTTCCTCTGCTGCCCTGGGTGGTTGTGCCAGGGGTGTGGGGAAGAGCCCTGGTCACTCCATCCACTCCGGTGTCACTCCATACCCCATCCATGGTATCACTCCATCCCACATCGATGGTATCACGCTGTCCACTCCGGTGTCACTCTGTCCACTCTGGTATCACTCCATCCACTCCAGCGTCACTCCATCCCACATCCATGGTGTCACTCCATCCACTCCGGTATCATTCCATCCACTCCGGTGCTGCTGAGATGTTGCGGAAGCTCGTAGGTAAATCAGGCATCCAGCACACACAAGATACCAGAGAGAGAGATTTATTTACAGTTCTTTCTTATATATGCATTAATAGTCTAACAATTATTGGTCTACAGTTTCCCACCCCCCAAGAGGATTGGTTGGAGTCCTACAGCACCCAGTACCAAAACAAAAGATTAGAAAGAGCAAACAATTCAATTTATCTCTATTCCCCATGAGAAAGAGGAGAAAACCTTTTAGAATAGTGCATCCACACTCGGGTGTCACTCCATACCACATCCATGGTATCACTCCATCCACTCTGGCAGAGGTCTGGCGAGGCAGATCCCCATGCAGCTCATCCTGATGAGTTCTCCAGGCTGAGAACCCTAACCCTGTGCAATTCTGCTGCTAACCCGGGCATGGAGACATCCCTGGACTTTGCACAACATTTGCTGTGCAGCAGGAACAGGCTCGGGTCCCCTCCTGCTGTCACACAGGAGTCACCTCGGAGGGACAGCCTGCAGTGCAGAGAGCTTTATCTATGATGTCCAGGGTTCCTTACCTTCCTAAGGCTCTGCTTCCATCTCCTACCCCAACATAAACCAAATTTCATTGGAAAAACCATGAGCAAAGGGCATGTGGGGTATGAAAAATTTCTTCAAGCTTCCCAGACCCGAGAATAAATTGAGTATTCAGCAGATTCTTCCTAATTTAGAGTCTTTCCATTGACCCTTGCAAGGAGCTCAAATGAGGTCTGACCATTGATATGTTTCCTTGATTTTTATTTTTTCTTCTTCTGGTCAAAATTCATAGTATTTGCAACTTCCTATGAAGTCTAGGAGTAAAAGTGAAAATTTAAAGGTGATGGATTTTCTTGAAGTTAAATATTCAGGACCCCTTAGTAACTAATAGAAAATTACACAAAAGAGAAGGGGAGTTGGAGTCTTGGATTTATTTTCTCTTTATATACAATGGAATATAATTAAACAACTATTAAGAGTTACAATCAAATTGGTTACCGTGGGTCTTAAAAAGTGTAGAGCACTGAGCTTTCAAGTACACAGCATTTAAGGTCTTTTTTTGCGTTGTTCAGCACTTTAATGCCTGAACACATTCTCAGATCTGAAGCAGGAGCCACATTCCTTATTTTCATTGATTTAGAAAAATCTCTGAGTATTTCAAAGCTCTCTGACTCGAAACTGTTGAAATAGTTTTCCTGACAGCATGGTACAAAACTGAATGAGGAGAAAAGTGCTTATTGACAAGATGTCCCAATATAGGTGTGTCATTTCTGTGTGTGTCATTTCTGTCTTTGTTGGTTTTTTGTTTGTATCATTTTATGACAATCTGGAATACAGAAATTTAGCCCATTTTTCAGTGATTTGGGTATGTGGCAGTCCTGCAAGGTGTCTTTCTGTGTGGAGCCAGGGCTGGGTTGTGTGGGCGGAGGGATCCAGGACTGTTTTGATCAGCAGCTGAAGTGGTCTGGCAGTTCCTGTAGAGGTTAAACTTTGAGGTGCATTTGCTGAATGCTGCAAAGGGAGAATTTAAAATCAGATTTTTAATGTTTTTTATTTTCCCCCTCAGTCTTACCCATTAAATGCAGAGTTTGGTAGTGCATGAGCAAGTTTTGCCTTAGATTTTTTTTTTTTTAATTTATTTGAAAAAGCCATCAATTTAAGAAAGCTTCCTCTCCTATAAGTCTAGCAAGCAAAAATACTTTTTTTTTTTGCAGTATCCTCTGTGAAGCAAATGAACTTTCATAAGCCTGCATGACTGTAGGCTATGCAGAAGGTATATGTACAACCCTGAGAAAGGAATTTGTGAATGTTGTGGGCAGCTGAAAAGCCTGGTAGACATGGGGCATCATGTAGGATCGTGGCAAAGCAGTGGCAGGGTGGTCGGGTTTGACAACTAACAACATTGCGAGGCTTTGACAGAATAAGAACTTACATGTGGTGTCAATCATTCTCCACATGCCACTTCTGATTTGTCTCACTGGGAGAGGACATCCGTCCCCGGTGGCATCTGAAATGCAGCTGCCAATGTCACAGCACCAAGGACACCGCGGAGCAGAGCGTGGGGTGCCGCGCTCGCGGTTTGGTGCTGCCGCGGGAGCGTGGGGACAGGTGGCTTTGAGATGTACTCTCCTCCGAAGGACAATCTCCACAAAAGTGGACTGAGGGGAGAGCTGTGCATGGGAGAGAGGCCAAGCCGTGGCTTCAGATGTTCTTTCAAGTCAGTGAAGAGCAGGAGTGAGTTTGCAGCACCCAGGGCAGGACAATTGCAATGAGCTGGAGTTCATATTAGTGTGGCTGATTGGGCTCTTCCACTCTGCTTCTAGCTTAACTCTCAGGGGGTGAATGTTTCCTCCTTCTAAACTTAATTCAATTGTCACTGTCTTAAGACGAGGATAAAAATATTTTACTTTGGTTTTTTTAAGCTGCTGAGGCTGCGGCATTAAAGGCTCAATATTTTCCTGCTTCCATCTTTGTGTTGTCCTATAAATCAATACTGGAGCCAGAGAGAAACTTTATTTTCTTTTTTCAAAAAAGTCTCCATGCCACTTATAAAGCTTGGCTTTTACAGGGGTCCTGTGGCTGATGAGCTTTAGTGTTGGAGAAAGCGCAAGGTCTCTTACTGAGATAAACATTTATCAGGTGTCCCTCTCCCTGCCAATTTTCTGATGCCTTTTGAAGTGTGAGATTGCACTCTTTTCTCTCTGAGTTAGTTTAACTTGGTCTGGATTGAAGTGATGCTGAGGCAGCAAGGGGAGGTCACACACACGCCCCATGTACTCCCCCGCCTGAATTCTGTGTGAAATGAGACTGAAAGCAAGCCAGAGGTGGGCTGGCTGACCCCCTGCCCTCCTGTCCTGCCCTCATCCACACAGACATGGCCAAGAAGGCTCTGGAAAAGCCTGGAATATCCTGCACAGGGGCTGGGAGGGAGCTATGCTGCCCTGCTCAGAAACCCACGGTGCCACTGAGGAGGGAGCAGAGCTGTGCTGCCAAACCTGCTCGAGACACCAGAAAAGCTGAAGAGCTGAACTCTTTGGTGCAAGGCTGCTGTGACTGTGTCCCCTCCAGCTGCAGTGAGTTGGTTCCTTCATTTGCTTGCACAATTTTCTCTGGTGCACACAGTCGCTCCCGCAGCGTGAGCCCTGTGCAGGAGCTGCAGCCCCTCAGTCTGTGAGCTGTGCGTCTGCACGGATGTGCCTTGCTTTGATTAAAGGCTGCCCATGGTGGGGAAGGAGGGCTGTTTTTGGCAGCCTGCCTATGCTGTGGCTGTATTTCATCTCTGGTTTAATCTTCTGAGAAGCACACACACCAATATCCAAATGGCAGTGCAGTCCAGACGAGTTCTTCATCCTCTCGCTCCACCCTCTGCTGTGGGAGTTGTGTTTATCATATTTGTATTGGGGGTACACAGGTTGTTCTGTGTCTGCTCTGGCTGCCTCTGTTAGGCATAAAAGAGCTCTCCACGGCCTGGGGCAGTGTCTGAGTGTGTGCTGGTGACAGCTCTCGGTGGCAAGAGTGGCTCTGCGTGTGCACATGGGGCTGGCACAGCAGGACCACGCGGGAGGCTCTGCTCCCACAGGACCCTCAGTCAGAGAAATGAGGAGGAACTCACAGGTCAGAACTGTAAATAAATTCCACATGGTTTTGGATGGCTGTGAGAAAGAAGCCTTTACAGTGACTGATGCCTCTCCTGCCTCTTTTAAAATGCTCTTTTGCAAATTCACAATCCTACTCTGGGGAGAGAAATAAAGAGCAATAGGGTAGTCAGCACATTTAAAACGGTGACATTATTCGATATAACTTTAATGTACAAGAGAAAAGTGGATGTAGCAGCATAAGGCTGCTCCAAACTGCAAATCTCCTGCGCGTCCTCAGAGTTTCCTATTTGTTACTTTACTATGTGAATAGCAGTAGTAAAAAACATGTGCAAGCTGTGTCATCATTGTGTGGGGATGAGCACAAGTGCAAATTCATAGCTGTGAAAATCTGCTCTTTTGATTCTTTCTGCTTTATTTTGAATGCTTAGGGATGTGCCCAGAACCCAACTGCTGCACAGGCGAAGCTCCAAAGAACGATGGGCTCGCCTCCTGCTTTTATTTGGAGTTTTACTAACTGGAATAAAAGAGCACCCAGACAATGCTCTGGGCACTGCAGATGATATTTTAAAAATACCCTTGTAAACAAATGGCTTCATCAACCACCTCAGATCAGATCAAATAAAACTTGTTGTATTTATTCTGTTGCTGAGTTAAGAGCCATCTGTTGCTCTCTATTAACAGACTATTTGCATCCATGCAGATCCAAAAGGCTCTGCTAATAGGAATTGTCTTTTCTCTAGGAATCCCACAGTGCTTAGCAGCACTTTCCACCTCCCGTGTTCTTACAGTGAAAGGCGAAGAGAAACTCTGTGGAGAGTTAAAAGGACTGAATCTCTGTTTTACACAGACTTGTGAGCAGATGTTCCAGAGGTTGGGAGCCCTAAGGAAGGGTGTTCTGAAATTAGGGTTATCAGAGACAGTGATGTGCTGTGAACAGATTGTGTTAAGTTTCTGAATCTTACAATTGGATTTTTGTCTTGTTTATGGAAGTGTAGAGTGCAAATATGTATGAATTTTAGTAAGAACAGTAATATAAGAGTGTAAATTAAAACCAAGAACCAAAAGCCCTATCTATAGAAGGATTAACCTATACGATTTTTCTCCCAATATGGTAAATCTGAGGGTAAGGGTTATCTGCCTTTTAATCTGGTCCCGTCTTTTATATCATTGACTACTAAATAGCTAATTTAATATTTTTTTAAGTGATGAGATCTTGTAGCTTCTGTATCAAAAATGATAGTTTATTTTAAGGGGAAAAAATAACAATAAATCAGCTCTTAAACTGGGCCCTGGAAATGGGTATGGAAACTTCCAAGGAACATTCCTGTCTACCTTTGCCTCAGGATTTCTGTCCAGCTGTGTGACTGGGGAACAGGAGCTTCTCAAGGAGAAGTTCTTCTTGCTGGCCAGGAAGAGCAGTGCAGCATTTTGCTCACAGGAAGAGCTCCTGATGGAGCAGAGATTGGGAATGGAAACCATGGAGTCACCTTGGCTTACGTTTCCATAAGGGTGGTTTCACCCTGAAGTCAAAATGGTTGAAATCACCTTTGAGTGGCCAAAGAAGCCACATCTGAGTCCCTGTCCCCAGCAGAAGGGGACAATGGGTCATTTTAGGGTGGACAGAGACAATCACACAGAGGTGCCATGGGCCTGGACATCCCTGAGCTGCCCAGACACCCAAGGGTTTCAACAGGACCCTTGCTTTTCTTTTTCTCTTTTTTTTTTTTTTTTTCTTCCTTCTAAAGTGTTTGCAAAATGTAGAAAAATGCAGCAGGTCCAGAAAAACTGGAACTGTTTGGTGCAATTATTCAGAGCAAATGCTTAGCACAGACAAACCATAGGAAACCTCTGCCTAGGAAGTGCTGCAAATGCAGCAGTTGAGTAGTAAGAAAAAAAATATTTTTAATAGCTGTAATCCTCCTTTAGGAGAAACCACAGCTCAAATATAAGCATGGTATGAAGTTTCTTTATGAAAACTGCAGAGAACAGTTCTATGGAATGGAGGGAAAGCAGAGGGGGTGAGCAAAGGGAGATGCTCCTCCTGGATCAGGCCTGGGGTCTGGAAAATTTGTAATTGTGCCTAATCCACAGCAGAGTTGTTTGTGTTGTTATAGCACATCACATGGCACTGTAGAAGTGTTGAAACAGCTATAAGAACACCATCAGTTCAACACCCACTCTGAAAGGGCCTAAAATTCTAGAATAACACCATTTTCGGCTCTTCTGTCACTTTAGGATTCATGGCTTTCCTCTATGTGTTTTCCCCCAAAAGCATCAGGCCTGATATTTGAAAAACTGGTCATACACAAGCAAAATGCATGAAGTTTTTATTGCTTTTGTGCAAGAGCCCTTACACCACATGAAAATCTGCTCCTTGCCCCTGTAGATGATCAGTCCATGCCTCCTGCACTTGAGGGATGTTGGCAGCTCAGTGCAGCACTTGGGAGACTCTGATGCCCTACAAACTCAAGATTTCTTGTCTCCTCCCCAGCAGGGCACAAGCTGCCTCCTGTACCCTCCTCATCCATGTGCAGTATTGGGGGAACTAATTATAATCCAGGATTATTGCAGAAAACTCTGTGTGTGTACTCTATTAACAACCCTCACATCATCTTTCAAGGTTCTCCTTAGCAAGGGCAACTGCTGCTGGCATTTTGGCTCTCCTTCAAGCCAGTCTTGTCAGCAAGAAAAGCCATATGAACTTGGAGATTGAAATCAGTTGCCCCAGGGTACCAGGTCCGGTTTCATTTTAACAATAAAAGAATCTGATGCCTTTTAGGAGGCAGGTAGTTATTGCCTAGATGAAGGAAGGGTTGTAATAGTAAATCTAGAATTGCATTCAGATGTGACATCAGCTGATATGTAAGTCCTGCATGTCTTGCCATATCCACCCACTCTTTCTATATGCAGGGAAATCCAAAGCGAGGGAAAAGTCAAATGTTGGGCTGGCTCCCCCAACTCCACAATTACGTGCCAATGATCCTGAACTTCCTCTCCATTTGCAGGTTAGCTAGAGGGGTCTGAATGCTAATGCCGTGCTCAATTCCATGCGCTGTTTACATTAACCTACAAAAGCTTGAGCGAGTCTGTGTCTCCAGACACAGAAGACTTGGGTACACAATAAAGGTTTGAAAGTTCCTGGAAAATTACTGTTATGGAAAGGCTCTCCTTTGTAGACGGTCTTGCAGCTGTTGTGCACTGATTTCCTGTGGTCGAGGTGTTTGCTGGAGCCGAATATTTCGGTTGAGTGATTCCTACTAAAATTGGGGATGGGATGCATTCATCAGTGGGGCGCACACTTCTCCCCATGGCAGAATAAGCTTTGCCCCAGCAAAGGGAGGAATCGTGGATTATTTACTACCTGAACCTCTTGGTATTATGTCAGGTATCCCAGAACAGGTGTAATGACTTGGAGTTTTATCCAGACACTTCCTGAATGTTGTCACCAACGCCGAACATTTGCCAGCTCCCAGCGGGGACGCACAAAGGTGGCACCCTTCTCCTTAAAGAGAGATTCCCAATTAATTTTTTTACCAAGTACCCTATTGTTTTACTGCATCTTACCTCTGAGGCTGTGAAAATGACCCTTTCTGAGTGGCTCTCGCTGGTTGCTCTGGGAGGGCTGTTTGGGTGTGTTAATTGCCATCCCAGAGCCGGTTCTGTGCCCAGCAGGACAGTGGCTCTCAATGGCACTGAGCAGCTGCTGGTGGTGGCTGTAATTGCTGCCCTGGACTATTGATCAAGTGGAGTAGGGGGGAAAGCCCTGCTGGGCTTCAGCCTAACAGCTCCTCTTATGAATAACCTTCCTGAAGGTGCCACTCATTCTTCAAGTCCAAGACAGTGGAATTAATCTCACCCGTGTGGCTTAATCTGTGAGAAATGCATTTGGCACATTGTGGGGAAGGAAAATGCTCTCTGCCGTGGGGCTCAGGCTGGGCTGGAGCTGCCGAGATAGACAGGGTTGAAGATGAAGACGAAGACATCCTGGGTTTCTGTCAGTACCCAGAATTTAATATCAGAAAGAAATGGAATTTTTGCTTTTTCGTTGTCTCCCACCTTCAAAACGTGGGGTGTCTCAGTTCGCAGCTAAGCTGGAAGCTCAGGGCACAGGTTCCTGCAGTGGCTGCTATGGAGCAGCCCAGCCTGTGGGAAAACCTCCTGCTTTCCTGGTGGTTCTTTACAGGTGCTTGTTCCTCTTGCATGGACACAAAACCAGCAGAGCTCATGTCTGCCTGCGATGCCTGGGCGCTGCTGCAGTGGGGGAAGCTGGGCTGGACAATTGAATTAGGTGCTGTGGCTCATTTTGGTTGGGTGGACAAGTGGAAAATGTGTTAAAAAGTTAAAAACAAAAACCCTGAAAGTAGTTATTTTGATGTAATTAAAACGCTTTATGGTATTGTTTCAACTTCAACTGTTTAAAACTCAAACTTCAGAAAGGTGATCTGTTACCAAAAGAAAAAGCCATAAAAACTGAAGTCTGGAAATTACAAATGGTACACTTTAATGTGGATATGTTTTCACTGGGGAAAAAAAAACCAAAAAAACCCAAAAAAACCCCGTGTCCAAATTCACTAAGAGACTTCATTTTATAGGCAATCTACCACTTTGATGAGATAGTTTTATCAACATATCTCAAAACAGTTTCACCATCTATCTCTTATCTATGTGGGTTAATTTTTCTTGATGGAATTGCTTTGTCTTTCTGGTGTCTTCAAATTGATAGCAAGCTGATCCCTTACTCAGCCTCCTCCCTTTTGATCTGATGCTGCATTTGTCTCAGACATAGAAAATGTTGCCCAACAGGATATCAGTGCCTTTGACCTTTTCCTGGGATCCACAGTCCCGAGCAATGCCCCACCACACGTGCCTTGAAGAAGTTTGCAATCTCACAGATTGAGCAAGGCAGAGCTGGGCTGCTTCATCTTTGTACAGCTTTGAGCAATCCAGAGGTGACATTGCTGCAGTTGCTTGTGTTTGCCTCACTGGGGTTGGTAGGATCCATTAAAACTATGTCGGGTATGCTCAGTGGAAAAACTTCAAAAGGAAAAATAAATTTAAAAAAAAAAAAGGTTTTTTCTCCAATAACAGAAGAAAACTCATTTTGCATGCAAATAAATAAATCAATCCTCTGTCACAGTCAATTGAAAAAATAGGCAGCAGGAAGAGGGAGAAAATGCCATTATTTTGTTTATTCTTCTAGTAGCTAATTTTCTTTACCTTTGGGAGCTCCCTTATGAAGAGTACATAAAAGATTTGTTCTGTTTGCTTGGGGATTGGGGAAGATGGAGCCACCACATCTTCCTGATATTTCTGCCAGGCTCGTGGAAAGAAAAGAAACTTGTAGGAGTCAGTTTGTCCACCTCTAAGTTTGCCAGTAATCTCATGTGACCAAACATTTTAATTTCTCTGGGCACAATCATGAATATTATAATATTTCCATCTTTACCCAGTTGTTTAGGCAAAATTATTGTCTCCTCAATTGACACTGAAGTGCTTTGACACAGAGGCTCTTCCACTGTGGCTCACAGTGCACAGAGCTCTGGATTCAAATGTTTGATATCCAATCCGCCTTGGCAATTTTGGAGGCATTTTTTTCTGAGGTACTTCAAACTTCTCCTCTTGGTAGAGTTTCAGCTGGCTGCAGGAAATAATTTAGTATAGGAGAGGTAAAAGTGCAGGCTGGTAGCACCATGTAATCTACCTGACAGCTTTTTTTCACTTACTCATTTATCAACCTAAAAGCTAAAGAAAATAGGGATGCAACCTGTAAAGCTGTTGAATAATTTTAGTGAGCTTAACCACATGTTTAGCCCGAGGAAGAAAAAGTAGTTAATTTTATATGTAATTTTTTTTTTTTTTTTATCTTAAGCAAAGGACCCTCCTTTTTCCTGAAGGCAATTTCAAGCTGTTATTCAAGAATGAAAATTGATAATTGTTATATCTGTACTCAGTTGATCTTAATTTTAGTGGAGCTCCAGGCTAGCAAATATGAAAATATCATCTTGCTGGCTGATAAACTGGTTAAATGCATCGGTGCAGGATTCTGATGAAGTAGCAATAGTTAATATTTGTTGCTTAGCAAAGAGCAGTTATAATCCTGGCTTTGGAGTAAATCCAAATAGGGAGGGAGAAAGAAGTCATTCAGCAGCAGCATGAAGTGGTTTTTTTATCTATGCAGACACACACAAACATTGTTAGACAGCATAAAGTGCTCTCGTAGCAAATTGTTTGCTCTCGCTGCTGCTGAGATGAACCTCCTCGAGCACAAGGAGGTTCCAGTGCTGTGCCCAGACCTTGTCCAATTTAAACATTGGAGCAGACCTTCCCAGTGAATAGACTTTTCACCCCACGCCAGTGTAATAATGACAGAAATGTGGGCACTATCAAGTCTGGTACTTCATTATGTCCAGACCTCTGATCTTAAAGGTACAGCACCATGGGGCTTTTCCCTAGAAAATGTTATTTTAAAATGAATCAGTATTTTTTTCTTTTTTCCTTCAAATGGCTTTTTGATACTTCCATCAGAAACATTGGGAAGAGGTGAGACATTCTGTGCCTCATCACAGGAGTAGGAGAATTGGCCAAATGGATGTTGAGAAGTTAGAGTAATATCACCTGAAACTGAGTCAGGCAGAGTACTGGATTCTTTGCAGGAGTATTTAAACATAAAAGTTATTTCTGCAGTGCTCAGGAGGCAGCGCAGCTTTCCCACTGTGTGTGCAACACTAATTCAGAGATAATTTTTTCATTAGAATGGAACTTTTTGTAGTGTCACTTGCATTGCCATTTTAGATCAGTTAAATTAGGCTGGTTGAAGTCTAAAGTCTTTTTCCATTCCACAGGCAATTGGTTTTTTTTGGGCGTATACAAGTTTTTGTGGTTTAATAAGACAGGAGAAAAAAATTAACAACTGAGACTATTTCAGCAACCTGAATACTGCTGTGATGAAAGAAACCAGATATTACAGATTCATTCTGGGGCATGAAAATATTTATGAAGTCTGAATTTATTAAAGTCCTTAAAGTACTTAAAACAGCTGCTGTGCATCTTGCAGCTCTACATGTCTGTTTTATTTGAATATATATAACACTATTGCAAACAAAGATCGCAGTCAGAGGTGAACCTTGCAGTGCAGCACGGCTCTCCCTAGGATAACAATATCCAGTGAGTAACTGGAGGGATATTAATTTAAAGCACACGCAGTCCACTGTCCCAACGGAGCCTGCAGGAAGCAAAAGCAGAAAATGAGGGCCATGTCGAGATAATGTGGTGATAACTGGATAGAGAGGAGAGGTGCCAGCTCAGCGCTGTGTCACACGCTGATTGCGATGAGGCACGGGTATGCAAGCTCCTGAGCAGAGCAGAAATCCTACCTGGGCAGGTGAGAAGATAAAATAAGGCCCTTAGAGGCAGAGCAATCCAGGCTTCTGTCGATGGCTTGGCGATAAAGGAGCAGACACTGAGAGCAAGAGCTGAGGCTTCTCATCATTAATCTCTAATCCCATCATTCCATTCCCTGCTCTGCTTTCTTCTGCAGCTCAAAGATGATTTTCTTGCCCTCAGTGCTGATCTCTAAGCTGTACAAGCTCATAATTTGAACTGTGAGTTTCCATAAAAACATTAAGGAAACAGAGAGGATAAGTGACTTGCCAAAGGCCAAACAAAGCACCTGAGGTGGAGTCAGGCACAGCACCCAGTTCTCCAGGCTCGTTTGTTTAACTGCTTTTCCTATTTTCCACCACTTTTCTGCTCCCTGTCAGTCGCTCTATTCTTGTTTGAAGCACTGGAGACTTTATAACCCTGTATTTCTCACAGCTCTTTGAAAGCTCTACAAGAGGGAAATCCTCCTGATTGTTTCTGTTCAAAGATGGGGGCGTTTCTAGACGTGTCACAGCTGAAAAGTGAATGACTTTTGGCACCTAGTCCTCAGTTTTCTGACATGAGGGACACACGCGAGGAATATCAAATACATGGCTGGAGCCGGACTGTGCCTCTCTAAGCATACCATGTTTTTTTTCTGTGCTGAAGGCCTAAAAAGGGAATTTTCTCTGCCTATCTAGACAGGGGAGCCCCTCTTAGGTATTATCTGCTATACAAATATTGGCCTACTCCTTAAAGCCAGTTTCATAGAAAGTTGAAGGCAGTCTAAGAAGGAGAACATATCCTTTATATGTGTTGGATAAGGTAAATGATATCAAATATAATGAAGGATTAAAGCATGCTGGAGCTTGAAGCAATAGATATAAAAAGGACAGGAATTATTGTTTACTTACATTTTTCAGCTGGGTGTGTGCAATCAGTTTTGCTGAGGATTTATGTATCACATCAGGTAATTTACAGCCTGTGCCAACTCCCAAGGGAGCACCACACCAGCAGCTCTGCCCTGAGCCGCCCAGGCCCCTGCCCACCTGGTGCCACCTTCTCCTTGCATTTTCTCCCTTTTCTCATCATTTCCCCTGGTTGCTTAAGCATGGATCACCAATGGCTTTGGAGTTAAAATTCACACAGAGTTGTTTTCTTCTTTTTTTCCCCCCTCTTTTTATTTTCTTCTTTTTTTTTTTTTTTTTTTAAATTTGAGATTAATTTGAGATTTTAATTTGAGATTAATTTTTAAATTGAGATTTAGGGGCTTTGTTCTCTGGTTATCACAATATTTCAAAGCATAATAGTGCCAAGATATTTCCTAGAAATCATATATAAAGACCTGGGGCTTGCACCTTCAACAAAGAGTAAAACCTTGCAGTGATTTATGTCCATCATATTTTATACTCCACATTGTTAATTAACACCATGACAATCAAAATCAGCCTGAGTATTAAAACAACGAAATTAATGAAGTAAAAAAATTCAAAGAGGGCTTGAGACAAATCAATATAATTATACTTCACATTAAAAAAATAGAAATTGTCCATCGAAGTCAAGGCATTAGAAGAGCAATGGAACACAGGTAGTTACACAGTTGGAAATGCATATGTATTTACAACTGTTTAACCACAACTATGTAAGAATTTCTATAAAGAGTTTAAACAAACAGAAAATATTTCAGTCTATACACTCTGCTCTGAAGCGAGCTGGCCCAACAATGGAATTGTTCTTCAGCAATCAATCAATCAATCAAACCCTTACAAAGCATTTCATGCTTCTAATGGCCAATAAGTTGGAATAACTCCACGGACTCCAATTTCCCTCTGTTTCATCAATGAAACCAGGACTGGGTTTGGCTTTTCAAGTGCTTTGTGTGTGATCGTTGGAAAGTTGAGGTGAGTTGCTGACGTAGCAGGAATTACATTCAGGTTTCCATAGAGAATTCAGACCTCAGCGCTTTGTTTTTCGGAGACCTTTTGAATTCCTGCAGCAGCTGTGAGGCAGAGGTTGGGCTGGAGGTGGGAGTGAGGGTCTGGTTGAGATGTGGACAGGGGTCCAGATGAACTGGGACGGAGAGAGACCATCTCTGGGATGGAGAGGGGCGATCTCTGGGATGAAGAGGGGCGATCTCTGGGATGGAGAGGAAATCTCTGCGAACCCTGGGCTAATCTCAGCCTGGGATTGCTTGCTAGGTGCTCAAGTGTGGCAGTCTGATTGCACAGAGGCTGATTGGTAATTATTAAAACTAAAACTGAGGCTTTCTGAGACATCACCACATGAAAAGAAACACCCAAAAATCATTTCTCCACCTTGCTTCGAAAGCCTTAAAATGAGGGTTTGCTTTAGAAATGCTTTCTGAAGTTTTGAACAGCGTCAGCAGCAGATCTGCGTCTCCTCCCCAAATTTGTACCACCATGGCTGCAGCAGTGACCAACAGCCCCAGGAGAGTTTCCTTCCAGGTTAAAACAGGGAGAAGGATGAGTCTCTTGGCTCCTGGAGGAGGGGAGAAGATCGGGCAGAGCTGTGGCCAAACCCGAGTTGTGCTGGGCTCTGCCGTCCCAATAACTGCGTGGGAAAGCTTTGCAGTGCAGGACAGCCAAGCATGGCTGGAGAAAGACTACAGGGCTGCTTTTTTATCCAGAATTTTTCACTGGAGAGGTGGAACTATCCTTGATCCAGTTGGCCTTGCCTTGAATTGATCTTTCCACAAAAAGCAAACCCAACTCATGGCAGCCGACAAGTGCGTGTAGATGAACTCCTGGGGTCCATCCGGGTTTTTCTCCATGGCTTTTGTGGCTGCCTCAGTCCCCCTGTCCTGCACTCAGGGCTCGTGAGGAGGCTGCAGGAAGAGCAGATGCCCCTGGAGCACTCAGTGGTAGGAACAACATGGAAGCCCAGAGGTAAAGGCTCACTTGGAGCCTTTATTTTGCTTTGTTTCACACCCAGTGCTCCTCCTCTTAACCAGATCAAACTTTACCAAGCATTATGCAGTGGGGCTGATCCACAGAAAAGTTCTTTCAGAATGAGAAATCTGTTTGCTGGTGGGGAAAGGGTAACGTAGCAACTCTTGTGTACTTTGGTAAAAAAGCAATGCATAAAAGGTGACTCTCTTTATGTTTTCCTGGGTGATTCAGGCTGGCTGGGTGTGGCAGCCAGGGAAATTTGATCCACCAACTATTTACATAAACCAAAAACTGTTTGTCAAAGCACCAGGAGACAAGGGCTAAGCTGGATGAAGTGCTGTAAAGAATTCTTTTTGCAGAATGATGCCTATTTGCCATCCAAAGAGGCAGGCAGATGTTTATATAGTAGGATATAAATTTTTGAGTAGCTAAAATCCTTTCTCTCAGAGTGTGGTCAAGTTTTCTGTCCTCTAGTCCCTTGAGAGCTGAGTGTCTGGATGGAGAGAGAATGGTGGAGGGAGTGCCTCCCAAAATGCTCTCTTTAGGCCTTCAAAAAATAGAGTACAAATAGACTACAAAGTTTAAAAAAAATTGTTGCAAAAAAATTAATTTCCATTTTGTACAGTGTTTACCGGACCCACTGCAGATATTTCATAATCACACAATTAACCATTCTGCCTGTCAAGTGGGTCTAGTTTCAGCTAATACTAACCATGTAAAGCTCTAATATGCAAATGAACTGGCAGAAAGGAGTCCAGAATTTAACATTAGGTGCTGATTTCACTGCTGATAAATCGCTTTGATCCATTGAGTCATGCCTTGTTGTCCCTCCAAATGAATGCAAGCACCTTCTCCCAGCACTGAGTCAGCCCTGCAGATGGGGGCCAGCCTGACCTCTCTGCTGCCCATGTGACACTCGAGTGCTTTAAAACCTCCGATTTGTTTATCCTCACGGTATTATTGTGAGGTCAAGAAATGCTGTTCTTTCCGTTTTGCAGCAGTGGGGCTGAGGTGTGAACTTCTGAAATGTGTTGAAGCAGCAAAGTCTTGAAATTAGTGGGAGCTGCAACACCTGACAGCTCATGCTCATTTCTATGGGAGATGGATGATTTCCCCAAGATAACTCAGGAAAACTGGGGCAGAGAGCAGAGTGATTCCAGCTCTGTGTTCTAGGCAGCAAATTTTCTTGCTCTGATGGAGTGAAATTTTCTGTTATCCTTTGTTATCCTGAAAATCTAATGAGAATGTATTTATACTATGGAGTTTATGCTATCTGCAGGTGAATTTAATGCATTTGTACAAGCCAAAGTTCCTGAAATAGGAAAAAGCAAAGCACAGTAGTGTAAATTCTGGTCTCCCCCTTGCATATGAACACCAGGTCCTCCTTGGCACTTTCCTGCCTCGCTGTCCTTGGCGTGTGCGGTTCTGGGTGAGTGGAACAAGACCAAGGATGACTCTTCACTGAGCAAAGTCAGGGTTATTTTTAACAAGGGAGGATCCTCTTCTGCAAGAGCAGTGAAATGTGCACTTCTGCTGTGATTGTGATGATGGATCTCGGGCTACAACCACGAACCTGTTCATGTCTCGGTTGGCACTTGCCCTCCAGAGGCAAAGCCAAATTGAAAAGTACAGCTTTCCTGTGAGACACTTCCACTGCCATTAATGCTTTATTATGCTCAAATGCATAAAGTAAATACTTCAAAGGCACAGACAGTTGACAGAGCAGGGGTCCAGATGCAAGAGTTCTGATTTGAAAGGCCTGTGTGTTCAATACAGCTGTACATGTCTTCCCACAGGTGAGTCTGGGAAAGGATATAGCACATTTTCCCCAGGACAGCTCCATGCATTTTCTATTCCTGATCAAGATCTATTCATTGGGCAAGTGCTGTTTAATCAAGCAGCAGGAAAAGGGTGTGTGCTGTCTTCAGAAGTACAAAGAAATCTCATTCAAAGACAGTCCCGTTCTTAAAAGGCTGGTGTTTAAATTAGACCTGCCCAGACAGGTCTGGCATGTTTAGTGTGACCCCCTTTTACTGTGGATGTTCCGGTTATAACCATCTTACTGCTTCCAGTTAAAATAAAAACACAACTGCCATGGAAAACATAGAGCAAACCGAGCTCCCAACGCTTGCCAGCCCCTGTTGCACGGTAAACTGCTGCTACTGAAAAGCAGCTGCAAGCAAAAAATTTAGAAAAGTACATCGAAGAGGAAATTCAGGAGAGAAATTTAGGAGATAGTGTGCAAACTAACAAGGGCAGCAGGGGAGAAATGACATCTCTTTGGTTTATTCCAGTGTTTGGGCTTCATAGGTTTTGATGTCATTTGGACCTAAATGTATTGATGTCTGTGTCACAGACCCTGTGAGCATCTGTGGTCCTACAAACCAAGCAGAGTATATTCTTTTCAGCTGCAATAGCAGGAGAAGCTGCGTATCATCTTTGATAGTCAGAAGAATGATGTGCTCTTGGTTTTTTTCCTCTGCTTGGTCCTTTAGACTCTACTCTTCCAATGTTACAGATGATGATAGTGAGTCTCAGAGGTCATCAAGGCTTATATTTGTTGCATTGCCCTGATATGCTATAGCTTTATAAAGTAATTATAATGTGCCGTGAGATGTGTCGCTTTTCTGGTGTAAGAGAGACCACCCTGGCCTCTCCTGGGGTCCCCACGTTCAGGATGTTGCCTGCTAGGTCCCTTGGTGTGCTCCAGCCTGCCTCTGGCACCTTCCATCTGCTGGCAGCAGTGGCAGATGCTCGGCCCAGGCCTTGCAGTGAGTCACGGATGGAGAATGAACGATCCATCTGCAAACTCTGTGTGTCGGGAGAAGCTGCCCAGGAACCACTCCCAGGCTGTGCTGCTCATGGGGATAAGTTGCAAGTCCAGCAGTGCCTCATTTCACTCCTGCTATTGCTGCCCTTCAGCCCTGCGCTGTTGAAGTGCCTGCAGAGGGGAGAGAGGTGTTGGAGGTGTGGGTGAGAACTGGTGGGGTACCCCCTGAGGCAGCCCTGCAGAGCTTAGGATTCCCTTTCTCCTCGTCAGGTTGATGAAGTCTAGGCAGATTTTATAAACAAAAGCACGTTATCCCTGCTCAGCCAGCACAGGAGTGAAGGTGACTTTTCTTTTGCTTGATGTGAGATGGAGCAGGGCAGAAATGCAGGTCTCACCCTTAAACTCTGCTTTCCATCCAGAGTTATCGCCTCACAAGCATCTGGGGCCATTTTCCAGAATTCCTTACAAATAACTCTTTGTGTGGACACAAATAGACAACAAATAGGTGAGTTGTTGCAGGCAGGAGAATTCGTGAATGCACCAAAATAGCAATCTTACAGTCAGAAAAGAGCAGGTGTTACTTTATTGATCCAGAAATGAGGGAGGTTTTGCCCAGCTGCCGAGGGGAATGAACATTGATGAGATAAACAGGATGATAAGGATTCATCCCTTCCCTATGGAAGAAAAAGAAACACAATCCTGTGCATGTGAGGTACTGTTGGGGTGCAAGTGAAACCCCAGATTTATCAGAGAGGATCTGCCATCACATTTAGAGATTTCAGATCCATTGCAAAGGAGAGGAGGTCAAAGATTTGTCTTCCCTCACTTACGTGAACTCGATGTTGAAATCGTCTGTCAAGTGTAGAAATTGCTGCCTCGTGGTTAGATTTTTCCAGATTGCCCCACTGCAGTCACAATGCCTAATCCCCCACCTCATTGCTGGGGAGGATCTTTGTCATCATCCTTCCTCTGTGCCAATTCCTGCCAGCTTTGAGAGACAGAAAGGAGCTGGGAGGTCTGTGGGATCCCAGAGCTCTCTGGAGCTGTGCTGCTTTCAGCAGAAAGGCCCAAAGGAGCCATTTAGGAAGAATTTCTTAGTCTGTAGTAATTTGAAGATTTACCACTGTATCGCCTTCTTTTTAATCCTCTTGAAAAGCTGGATTTGAGGTAGATCAGGTCTAAGACAAGGCAGTTTCTGTGACTGTTGTAGCTTTCTGAAAATTGCGTGTGGTACTTTGGTGAGTGCAAAAACTTTGTGTAAAAATCACCCTCTGATTGACATCCTCAGGTAGCAAAAGTTTCTGTTGTAGATGTCATTTTACACAGGACTCTGTTGTGGTCTTTTTTTTTAATTTATTTTTTTTATTACCGGATTTGACCAAATTTGGTGCACAGTAGTATTTCTTCACCCAAGCTGAATTCAGTGTAGGGGTCCCACAGCCATCTCTCAAAGAGATCAAAGTCCTCTGAGGGCAACAGCAATATTGCTCAGAGACCAAACCTGAGTCTAAGAGCTAAGCTCCACCTTGGAAAAATCCCTTTATTCTTGCTTTGCTTTTTAAATCTTATATTTTCTTTTATTTGTCCATCTTTTACATTTTGTAAAATACGTACAGAGATTGCAGTTTTTCCATACCACGGCCGGGGTGGGGATGTTTGCTAAGCAAGAGTCCCAGGTGCTAAAAATGCTAGAATACTTTCTTGTTCCAACATCTGAGGCACTTGCCTGCCTGTTTCCTCTACCGTGCAGCTGTCAGCAGTGCAGCTCATCAGGCTTCCAAGGAAAAGCTCTCGTCAGAGTGGGAAAAGACCCAATTGTACCTGTGTAGGGAATCTCAGAAATTGCATAAATGCATCTAAATGTTATCTTAAGACTGCGAGGCTTGCTGAGCATGAAAGAATTACATAATATCATGGAAGAGCTAGCTGATTCTGTTTTGCCTAAAAATGTGTTAGGGATATTTCTGATGCTAAGGCTTGCTCATTTCTGAGGGAACTGCAGAACAGATACATTTACAAGTATGAGTAATGGGAAACAGAAAATTTCTGCACAATGCAGACAATCCTTTCATGTTACATCATTCAAAGCAGGGTATTCACATGGGGATATATTCAGGCAAAACTCCACAGCCAGAAGACCAGGCTCCTCTGCTTGGCTGTGCTTTTAATGTAGGAAACTTTTGGTTAAGATTTGTGGGTATCTTTCACACAATGCATCAAAGAGCTGAAAAGTTGAGGATAATCATTCCCACACATGAATCTACGTGCGCTGCAGTACGAGCCCTTCTATGCTCCCTGCACTTCAAACATTATCCCTACATTGGCTCTTGGAGCTCCCCAGCAGTGCAGACAGTTCAAGAGACACTTCTGAAATTACCGAGCTATCAATCCAGTGAAAAAGTGTAATATTGAAAAAATTGAAGAAATAAATGTAGTACAGAAGTGTGTTAAGAACTACATCTATTTCCTGTGGATAAATTTCTTCATAAGGCAGACGTCAACACTTACTTTTAGAATACACATTTCAAAGCAAGGGGAATCAATGAAAAATTTGAAGAAATAAAAGTAGCACAGAAGTGTGTTAGGAACTACATTTATTTCCTATGGATAAATTTCTTCATAAGGCAGACGTCAACACTTACTTTTAGAATACACATTTCAAAGCAAGGGGAATCAATGGGAATAGCCAGCTTTGCTGTCTGTGTGTTGGAATGACTAACATGTCATGAAGAACAGCAGTTCAGACTTTATATTATGATAAATGTTGTGGTGGAGGTGAAGGGAAGAAAAAAAGTTGATTTCATGCCTTTTTTTTCTCTTTTTTCTTTTT